>JANAVB010015800.1:9317392-9357392 GCA_029216955.1 Iris pallida
GACGGCTAGGGTTTAGATTTTGTGAAAATTTTCTCTCTCTCTCTCGTCTCTCTCCATATATATATATATATATATATATATATATATATATATATATATATATATATTATTTTATTTTTTTTTATTTTTTATTTTTATTTTTTTTTTTTTTTTTTTATTTTTTTTTTTTTTTTTTTTTTTAATTTTAAATCCTTCATTGAAATGAGGAATAGGAGTTGGAACCGGGAGATAGCCCGATTCCTACAAAAATGTGGGGGGCCCTAACAAAGGTTCTGACTACAAAAGCCATTGATTACAATAACCATGAAAACGGATTTTTTTTTTGTGGACTGAAACGTAAAACAGAATTCAAATTTGAATTTCAAAAGCAAAAAGCTTACGTGGGGGGGCGTTGGGCCGAGGGGTGCGGCACACTGCTCCAGGAATGGGTCACGCGGCACGAGGAGGCGCGCGAGCGCGAGGGGCACAAGCCCGGGGAGACGCGCGGCCCGGGGCTGGGGCCTCTGGCGGAGGATGCCGGCGGAGGGGGTTGTCCCGACCTCAGGGGAGAGGGGGGCCGTGCTCCAAGCGGCATAGGGGAGGGCGGCGCGTCAGCCACCAGGTAGGGGAGTGGCCCGAAGGCGGAGCGCCGCTGCAGCGGCTGCGATGCGGCGGAGGCGGCTACCGGCCGGGAGGAGTAGGGCCCCCGTCCAGGCGGAGAGAGCGCCGAGGGGGGTGGGAAGGCTTGGAAGGGAAGCAAAGAGGGGGGCAACCGATGGTCGTCGGGGGGCTCGGCCGGGGGGGGGGGGGGCGCGGTCAAGCGCGGGGACCAAGGCGCTTGGGGGGGCGAGCCAAGCGTTGGGCCCGAGATGGGGGGGGAGCCACCGGGGCGGGGGGGGGGGGTCGACTCCGGAAGACGGGGGGAGACGCGGGAGGCGGGCCTCAGACGGGCCCCAGCAACATAGGCTGCCGGAGGAGCCGGAAAGGCTGGGACGCGCCGGAGGGAGAACCGGCGGGGGAGGCCGGCGTGGGAGAGGCTCGAACGCCGGCCAAGGAGAGGGGGAAGCCGGGAGACGCCCACGGGGGTTGACGGGGAGACGAGGAGGCGGGTCCGGCGAGGGATCACGGGACGGCTCGGAGGCCGCTGGAGCCCACGAGACGAGGCCGGTCTAGAGAGAGGCGGAGAGGTGGGGGGAGTGGCCTCCAGCGCGCGCCGGAAGCTCCTGAGGTCGTATGGAGGCGGAGGAGCCGCCCCGCAGGAAGGGCGGAGCTCGCGGGAGGGAGGGCGACGGCGGAGAGGCCGCCGCAGGGCGGCAGCGCTTCGACGGAAGGAGGCGAGGGTGCCGACAGGGTCGGACCGCCAACCCCACGTGGGCCCAGGAGAGGCCTCGCTGCACGGAAGAGAGGTCCCACCGGCGCCGGGAGAGACCCGGAGGAGGAGCCAGGATGGAGGAGGGAGGAAAAACGGCGCTGGAGGAGGACGATTCTGCTGGGGGGCCGAGGGGAGAAGGAAACGGGGCGGCGGCAGCCGAGGGAAAGGGGTGCGGCGCAGCAGCGGCACGCCAACCGAAGGCGCACGCGGGGGAACGCACCGGCAGGAGGCTGGCCGGCGGTCGCAGCGAGGCTGGGAGCACACGACGTCGCCTGCGCCGGGGACGCCTGGAACGTCGGGGACGACGCCGCGTGGGGAGTGGGCGGCTGCACTGCGGAAGCAGGGGGCTGCCGGGGAGGAGGGGCCCAGCCGCCTGGAGGGGACGGTAAGGGGAGCAGCGTAGGCGGTGGCCGGCGGCGCGCTGTGCAGGGGGCAGCCCACCACGGCGGCGGGGGTTCCCCACCGGAGGTCTCCCCAAGGAGCAGACATTCTCTCCAATATATATATTATAATATATATATAATATATATATAATATATATATATATATATAGGCAACGGGCCGCTCGGGTTAGTAAGAATACAATCCTTTTATATACAAAGCAGCTGCTGCTGCTTGCTATTTGTGGGGGCGCGTGTTGGAGTTTGTTTGTTATTTCAATTTGACCAATACAACTATTTTGACTTTTTTTTCCTTTGTTCATTAAACCTTAACCTTAAGCTTATATATATATATATATAGATATATATATATTATATATATATATATATATATATATATATATATAAATATATATATTTATATATATATATAATATATATATATATTATATATATACATGCATACATACATACATACATACATACACACATACACATATTATATAATAATATAATAATCCTTTAGCACTCTCCCACTAATAAATATTTTATTTAAACTATCTTTTCATTTCCTTTTTTATAAATAGTTTTATATATATATATATACACCACCATAAATGGAATAATACAAGAATATAAATAAAATCTGAATTTATTTATAAATAAAAACTAAATATTTTATATTCTATATTTACTAAATATTTAAAAGTTTATAAATAAAACTCTATCAATAAAATACCTTTTTAAATAATAATATAAAAAACCACTAACAATAATATTAAAATAATATTAAAATAATGAAATAATTTTATGACCATATTAGTCCTATTCAGGAAGTGGGGGTGACAAATCTACCCTCCAAAAAAAATTTCGTCCTCAAAATTAGAGCAAACTAGCACAATAACAGTAGCAAGAACAAAAAAAATACCTCAAGGCTCGAAGAGATAAGGGTAACGCTCCTGCATTCGTCCTCTCTCTCCCAGGTAGACTCACCTGTAAATGATGCCTCCATGCGACACGAACCAAGGGTAAGACTTGGTTCCGGAGCACCTTCTCCCGACGATCCAGAATCTCTATAGGCTGCTCTTGATAGCGGAGAGTAGGCCCACCTCTAACTCGGAGTGATCCAATACGTGACTAGGGTCTGCCACGTACCGCCTCAACTGTGATACATGGAACACGTTATGGACTCCCTCGAGTAGTATAAGGTCAAAATGGAAAGCTATGCACAAGTAGTATAAGGTCAGGCTACACCCTACGTGTGGTGAGCGTGGAGTTATTGCATAAGTAATAAACAAGTAGGGGTATGATCACATAACCTCTAATAACTCCCCATCCTCGAGTAGTATAATGAATCCAGACATACATGTCCTGACACGGAATTCAAAGAGCAGGGGGCCAGCCCACTCCCAAATTGGTGTCTATACAAGTACAAGAAACAATATCGAACAATGTACTCATATACCAGGTAAACCGAAAATGACATCTCATGACGAGATTCACGTTTACTAGTCCGTGTATCCTCGTGTGAGAATCAAGTATAACACTACAACTAAATCGGATATAGTAGATATCAAAGTAATGAAAACTATCAGAGAATGTACTTGCCTGTTGTCCTAAACTGAGAAAATCGAAACTACAAACCACTCAAAGAGCCAGGAACGGTCAACTCGCACAACAGTCTTCTAATGCTGAAACAGACATTACCAATATTCTCAGAATGGTCAAATTAGCTAGAAACACCTACCCATAAGTCCATTCTGGATATAGGGGCAAAACGATAATTTATGGTCAAAATGGTGTCCGTCGTTGGACCCACTTTGCACCGAAAAAATGTGTCAGAACCTACGGTCTCTAAAGTCATCAAACTATATGTCTACAGGTCCAATTTGACGAGACGAACCCAACTGTATGTCCAAAGTTGGATTCCGGTGGACCCATGCACAAATTCGCCCGTTGGATCAGGTCACGGACCCGCCAAAATAGCGTTCCAATCGACCATCTCAGAATCGGACCAAACTTGGAATACAGGACCAGAAAATGATACGGTCCTGTTGGCGCAAATTTGTCTCAATATGACGATGCGTGCACAAAGTAATTGACAAAATATGCAAAAGACCGATACGGTAAATTTTGACGGATACGCATCAAATTCGTCGCGCACACGTGACCAATTTGAATTCCGTCAAAGTCCACACGTCAACAAAGTCATTATGCACCTTTCGATACTTTCGGTTCGCGACCACGTTGCCCGGATTGACGGACGGACGGCGTATCGGAACAATTTTTAAAATTCAGTTTTGAAAATCAGTTTTTTTCTCCAACTTCACAAACCAATAACTTTATGTACAGTGCATGAAATTTAATTCTACAAAAGCATTTTAAAGCCCTATAGGTTTCTATAAGTCTTTCAACGATTTTGAAAACTTGCAACGCTGGTCGCAAATCGGCCACAAAGGGAATTTTGGAGAGTTTCTAACGTCCAATAAATCAAGTTTTTCTCGATTTTGGAACTCATTTTTCGTCGCACATGGTACGAATCGGCACGAACTATTTGAAGAAAATTAAAGGTGTATATGTTAGAAATCAACCTGACCAAGTTCCAAACGACTGAGCGAGGAAGGAGAAATCTATTTCCGAAGTTGGCTCTTCGCTGACAGTTTCTGCGCGCGGGGTGGGCTCGTAGCGCTTCCCGGCGAGGACGGCCAGGGTTGGTCGACGGCGATGTCGGGATGCACGTTGGGTTGGGGGTGACGGCTAGGGTTTGGATTTTGTAAAAATTTCCTCTCTTTCCTCTCTCTCTCTCTCTCTCTCTCTATATCTATTATATAATATATATATATATATATATATATATATATAGATATATATATATATATATATATATATATATATGTCCGCTCGGGTTAAAAAGGCAACGGGCCGCTCGGGTTGGTAAGAATACAATCCTTTATATATACAAAGCAGCTGCTGCGCTTGCTATTTGTGGGGGGCGCGTTGTGTGAGTTTGTTTGTTTTTCAATTTTGACCAACACAACTATTTTGACTTTTTTTCATTTTTTTCTTTATTCATTACTTTAACCTTAAGCTTATATTATATAATATATATATATATATATATATTATATATATATACAAAAAATAAAATATATATATAGATATATATATATATATATATATATATAGATTTTTATTTATTTATTTATTTTTGTATATAGATATATATTATATATATTATATATATATATATAATATAGATATATATATATATATATATATATATATATATATATATATAAAATATTATATATATATATATATATATATATAGATATATATCTATATATATATATATATATATATATATACAAAAAATAAATAAATATATATATATCTATATATATATTTTTTTTTTTTGTATATATATATATATATATTTTTTTTTTTTTTTTTTTTTTATATATATATATATAGATATATATTATATAGATATAATATATATATACATACATACATACAGACATACATACATACATACATACATACACATATTATATAATTATATATAAATCCTTTAGCACTCCTCCAACTAATAAATATTTTATTTAAACTATTTTTTCATTTCCTTTTTTTATAAATAGTTTTATATATATATATATACACACCATAAATGGCATAATACAAAGAAAATATAAATAAAATCTGAATTTATTTATAAATAAAAACTAATTATTTGATTCTATATTTACTAAATATATTAAAAGTTTTAAATAAAAACTCTATCAATAAAATATCTTTTAAATAATAAACACTAACATAATATTTAAATAATAATAAAATAATAAAATAATGTTAGACCATTAGCCCTATTCAGGAAAGTGGGGTGACAATACGCTATCACCTTACCATGCTGCATCAATACACACCTAAGTCCTTTTCGGATGCATCACAATATACTGTAAACCCACCCGACCCTACTGGAAGCGTCAAGATCGGGGCTGAGATCATTCTCTCTTCAACTCTTCAAATGATGTCTGATACTCTGCTGACCAAACAAACTCTATATCCTTATGCGTCAAACACGTCAAGGGTACCAAAATTCTGGCGAAGTCTGCCACGAACCTCTATAGTAACCTACCAACCCAAGAAAACTATGCACTTCTGCTAACCGTCTTCGGAACTGGCCAATTTCTACTGCCTTAACCTTCTTCGGATCTACTGACACTCCTGATCTCAAAAATAATGTGTCCAAGGAACGAAATACGATCCAACCAAAACTCGTATTTACCAAGCTTCACATAAAGTTAATGCTCCCTCAAGGTCTGCAAAGCTGTTCGGAGATGTTTCTCATGCTCTTCTTCATTGCTAGAATAGATGAGGATGTCGTCTATGAACACTACTACAAACTTATCCAAATATGGCATAAAGATACGATTCATCAAATCCATGAATACTGCTGGGGTAGTTAGTCCAAATGGCATTACCAGAAACTCATAATGTCCACATCGCGATCTAAATGTTGTCTTAGATATGTCCTGCTTCCGGACCCTCACTTGATAATATCCAGATCGAAAATCAATCTTAGAGAAGACGTAGGCCTTACTTAATTGGTCGAGTAAGTCGTCGATCCTTGGTAACGGTATTTGTTCTTTACGGTTACTGCATTCACAACTGTCGGTAAGCAATGCACATTCGCGTCGATCCATCCTTCTTGGGTACTAAAATCACCGGTGCTGCCCAGGATGATTCACTGTCTCGGATAAACTGTTTTGCCTTCAGTTCTTCTTCATGTTGGTACAACTTGTCTAACTTTGACGGCAACATCCTGTAAACTCTGTCGACCTTAGGCTCCATTCCAGGATTTAACTCAATGCAAAACTCCACATCTCTCACCGGTGGTAAACCTGAAAGCTCATCTGGAAATACATCAAGAAACTCTCTGACCACTCTTGGAATCTGCTCCTGCTCTGCCAATGCTGCTGCAACTATACCCTGGGGTTGACCCTCCAATGATCGAACAAATACGAACTCCTCAATGCCAGGTACATTAAATACTACCCTACCTCCTCGACAATCTATTATCGCATGACTGTCTCTCAAGACAATGTCAAACTTACCTATAGGGAACTCAATCAAAGATGCGGGCAATAATCGCCTACACACTACGACCGGACACGCTAAGCACATTGCTAACTCCTACGAGCTCATTACCAGTGAGTATATTCATCCTCTCTGGCAATGCCTCGAACTCCAATCCAATATGTGTCGCAAATTGTACAGATATAAAAGAGTGCTTAGCCCCCGAATCAAATAATGCTAGTGCAAGAAAAGAGGTAACAGAAACATTACCTGCAACTACGTCGCCTGAAGCTAGTGCATCCTCCAGAGATAAGGTGAAGGCCTGGCCCTGGCCTTGCTGAGCTTCCTGCTGCTGTCTTCCTTGACCAAGCTGTTGCTGCAGCCTCTGCTGGCCTCCCTGGTTCTGCGCCTGGTGAAACATCTGAGCATGCGTTGGCAGACACTGGGCTAGTGGCCTTACTGCCAATGCTGGTCCTCTGCTTGGTGCTGCCCTCGGAGCTGGAAACTGCAGAACTGGCCCTCCTGTCCTCTGCATCATAGAACAATGACAATCCTGTGGTCTGGACTGCCATACCTCATGTACAACCCATTAGCTGAACGACACACATCCCTAGTGTGCCCTCCCTTACCGTAGTAAGTTCATCTAATGGGCGTCCCCTGGCACTGCTGCTGGTTCCTCGGCTGCTGATGTCGAACTGGTATTGTTATCTCTGATAACGTCGTCATCCGCAGTGCTCCTGACTCATGAATACAGATGCCGGGTGCTGGTGCCGACGTTCGCTGCACTGTTCCTCCGTCCCTACTCTGGGAATGAGACCTTTTCTGGCCTCCAGACCTTGCCGCAAACCTTTGCTGGGTAAGCTCATGCCTCCGTGCTGCCGTTAAAACGGCATCAAAAGTCTGATAGTCGTGCCCTTCCACTAGCTGTAGAATCTCCGGATGAAGTCCCTGCTGGAACCTCATAGTCTTTTCCTGCTCTGTAGCTACCATCGTCGGTGCAAACCGACTCAACCAGCAGAACGCTGTATATCCATCCACCGTCTTACTAGCCTGCTTGAGACTGATAAACCTCTGCTGAAGCTCATACCGTGCAACTACGTCAAAATACTTGGCTTTGAATCTAGTACTGAAGTTATCCCAATGAACAGGACGCCCCATTCCAACCTCTTCTGATACCTACCAGTCGCGAGCAAGATCCTGAAGCAATAATCTTACTTGGTCAACCTTCTCCTCTGCCGGAACCTTTGATGCTGTCAATATGGCCTCAATATCCTGAAGCCAAGCATCCGTCGTAATGGCATCCTCCGTGCCATCAAAGTACCTCGGGTTAAGTCGGCAAAACCTCTCCGACGCTCCCGAATCATTCCTGACACTCCTCTCAAGGGCTAACTGTAACCCCTGGTTCAGTAGAACATTCTGTTCCTGCTATTGGGTCTGATGTTGCAGGTGGGCTGCCACCTGACGCTGCTGAGTGGCCAGAAATACTCGGATGACCTCCAGGAGTGCTGCAGCATCAGGTACTGTCGTCGCTGTCGGTACCGCTGGGGGTGCAGGAGCTTCGGGAACTGGTTGCTCCACTGGCTCTGATACATCTTCCACCCGAATCTGACCAAGAGGAGGCATTCTTCCTGAGGTTGCCCAGTCGAGCCATGCTCTACTGGACGTTCCTCCACGTTGGCCTCGCCAGCTACTGAGAAAGAAGCACCGCTATAGGGAAAGATACAGGATATCAAATGACAGAACGAGGAAGATTCAAGAATGTAATTCAAGTTATCAATCAAGGTGAGGAAGAAAAGACGGAGCAAGAGATCAAGGGAACAAGTTTTGATTGAGACTCCTATAATACTAACACCCCCACAAATCTGAAAATTAGACTTGCATGGGCCACCTATAAAACATTGTCACGTCCTAGTACCGAAATACGGAGAGTGACTAGGCCAGCTACTCCATATGAGGTATATAAACGTCATACGGTGATCGTGGCTGTCATGAGACTAGGGGGTGCACGCTACTCTCAAGTCTCCTATGGTCCCACAGAGGATCTATGTCTCAATCAATAAAGCAAGAAGCAACAATTAATGAACATGTAAGATAAAGCAGTAAGGCGTCCCCGATGCTTCATCAAAATGATCATGGAGAACTAGTTTTATAAGTTAGCTAGCCCAGAGAGTAATATGTACATAATCGTAGTCAGCTGCAGTCTGATTTAATTACAATTATGCAAGAAGGCAAAATATCCAGAACAACCGGCTAAACAGGTGTCAGTGGCTAAACGTCGAAACTTAAGTAATGATACTAGACTGGTGGAGAAGAAACCCACTCGAGTCCCCCGCTCGCCATGCTCCTAGTATGCACCAATGACGTCAGGGAGGAAAGTTGGATCCTCTGGCTCTGCTACGTGATCTGGCCAAACAAAACCAGCGGGGTCAGCCCCGAATAGCAAGTACCACAAGGGAGCACAAAAGAGTGAGATAAAATTCAAGCATAATAATAAATAGTAATAATAATAATAAAAACTTCCGGTCGTAACCTCGGTCCATAGCCAGTCGTAGCACGATAGCCCAACCCAACAACAAAACAAGGACATAGGTTGAACCACGCACCATGACAGTCCATGTCCCTCGGCTATTATCGAAAGGTACAAGACACAGTCAAGTTATTTTTCAAGCGGTCATTCATTCATGCGGCTTTCTATATTTGGCGGAGTTATCCCCGCAATGCTGTTATAGGAATACTCAGATCGTGTCGTTCCAGCAGGACTAGCCAATCCAAATTGTATATATATAAACACATAGCACCTTGATCATGCACCGATCCCCCGTAAGGCAACCGCGCTAAAACATATAATGCATAGCACATAGGAGTCGGATATGTCATCCACCATAAGCGGATAAAACCATATCCGTGGAGGCCAACCCGGCACGTCAGGATGGAACCTGGGGTGGCTAGCGTGGCACGATCTCGAGATTCTTTCCGTCCAATGCATCTACCAGATTAGTTGCCTAGTTAATCCCTAGATTAATCTCGAGATTCACATGTCATGGTCACATGCTCATTCTCCTAAATGTCGTACATAGTACGAGTACCCCAAGAAGGGATACATACTGGCTCAAGGAGTCATGGATAAGGATCCCTCCTTAGTATAATGCAACACGCTACACAAACCACGTCATTACTACCGACCATTCATTATGTAAGTGCTGGAGGCATTGGATGTACTGACATATATCGTGTAGCAACACTTCACACATGAGATATCACATCGGGGCTCACATAGATTGTAGTTGTGCGAGGTGCGCACGAGGTACGCGAGTGGAATGTGCACGGACCAAAAGGTGCGCGAGGTGCAAGGTGCGCGGACCAAAAGGTGCGCGATGTGCGCACGAGGTGCGCGAGGTACGTGGACCAAAAGGTGAGCGAGGTGCGCAGGAGGTGCAAGGTGCACGGACCAAAAGGTACGCGAGGTGCAAGGTGCGCGAACCAAAAAGTGCGCGAGGTGTGCGAGGTACAAGGTGTGCGGACCAAAAGGTGCGCAAGGTACACACGAGGTGCGCGAGGTGTCGTCCCTACCTGTAAGCTTTTGGCCATAAAGTTTTAGAAACTTCCAATGTCCATAACTTGGACTATAGGACTCAAAATTGGGCATAATAAAGATCTAAACTGAATGAAATTAAATTCTCTACAACATAAAATAAGTAGTTTTCGAAAAAGAGTAAGTTTAATAGATCAAAACCATAAAAATACATAAATCTTAGTTTTTGGAACATAGATCTACTCAAAACTAGCCATCAAAACCGAAAATACCAAGTACTAAACTTGTAGGGGATGATGAGAAGAACAATATAAACAAATCATATCAAAGAAAAAAAAAATCAGGAAATAAAAAATGCAAGAATCTCTCCATTTGGTGCAAGATGTACTTGCCTAATGGTGGTGGTGGTTGAAGGAAATGAATGAAGAGTTATAAGGAGAGAGAAAAGGAAGAGAATATATATATAGTAGTGTTGGGTTGTCTTAAAAAACCCTAATCTTAAGCATGCTCTTAACCATTTTAACTAATGACATGATTTGTGGCTACCTGCAACAACTAATAGAAAAATAAATTAAAATGGTGCACATGCACAAAATACCATATGCCATATACAGGAATCAAGAAGGCAAATACGTATATCAGGAACGGAGAGTGACAATACGGGACATAATGTATGGACATCGCCTATCTGAAGCATTCGTTGGCTCGTCAAATTGTACTGAGAGATGAGAGAGAGCTGAGTGGCTTGTATTGTGGGAAAAATAAGACTGAGTGATTGTAATCATGGCCTCGCACCATATTGTAATTTTTGTTTCAATATCAATAAAGAGCATTTTGAATGACTTGTGTTTTACTTCAACTTTTCGCTGGTGTTATTCAATGTTTCTGCTTGGGACTTCTGTGTGACGATCCCATCGCAAGCTGTTGTAATCGACCGTTATGGAACCCTCCTCGCACGAGCACAATATGGGCTCGTGCGACATCATGCCTTAGCAAGGACGATCGGTCCTTCGGGACCGGGGCGTGATATGTTCCCTTTGTTAAATATTTGGTTATCTGTACTCTTTTATAAGGATGGTCAAAAGGGCTCAAAATAGGCGGTAATGTATATCTTTATGTAATTAAAAATTTATAAATTGTTATAATTTGGATTATCCCAAATGTGGATGCCCTTATCCATATCCACAACAACTTCTATCCCATTCCCTCTATATATGTTATCAATAAAAAAAGCTACGAGTATTCTTTTCTGGCTACCAATATTCTTCTCTTTCTTTCTTATTTTTACAACACGTTATCAGTACGACTGCTCTAAGAGTTTTAGGCCATCACCAAAAAATATCAAAAAGGAGTTTCAGACCACCACTACCAAGAAAGATCAAAGGTCAGAGAAGATCCAACCAGGTTCAGTTGAAGCGGTGGTAGATTGGAAACGACCTACCTCGGCTAGCGATATTCTGAGTTTCCTGGACTTAGCGGGCTACTACCGAAGATTCGTGTGAAGCTTTTCAAAACTAGCATCGCCTCTGACTCGTCTCACCCAGAAGGGAGTAGTATTTGAGTGGAGTGCCGACTGTGAATCCAGCTTCCAAGAGTTGAAGCAATGGCTCGTCTCAGCTCCAATCCTTGCACTTCCAGTTGGTCCAGAAGGCTTTCAGATATTCAGCGATGCATCGAGAACTGGCCTCGGGTGCGTACTCATGCAGAGAGATAAAGTCATCTCCTACGCTTCACGACAGTTGAAGCAGCACAAGAAAAACTACCCGACGCACGACCTAGAATTGGCGGCGATCGTGTTTGCGTTGAAACTCTGGCGGCACTACCTCTATGGTGTGGCTTGCAGAATATACACCGATCATAAAAGCCTGAAATACTTATTTACGCAACGAGAACTCAACCTACGACAGTGACATTGGCTCGAACTCATAAAAGATTACGAGCTAACGATCGAGTATACGCCGGATAAAGGAAACGTTGTAGCCAACGTGCTTAGCAGAATTTTTATGGGATCACTGGCCATAAATAAGGAGATACGGCGAGACCTTGAAGCGATGGGTATTGAACGCGAAATTGAGTATCGACACCTGCACCTAGCTCAGTTGAAGTTAGGATCGAGCCTGTTTAGCAAGATAAAGACCGCACAGGAGGACGACTCATTCCTGAAGAAGATGCGCGAGCTAATTTCAACAGGAAGGGCGACTGACTTTGCGGAAGACGGAGACGGGACGATGCGACTAAAAAGAAGGCTCTGCATTCCTGAAACTGCCGAACTCAGAAAAGAAATTCTGACGGAGGTACATTATGCGAAGTACTCGTTACATCCTAGAAGCACCAAGATGTACAAGGACTTGTGCGCAAACTTTTGGTGGCACGACATGAAGAAAGACGTGGCTACTTTCGTGTTGCAGTGTATAGCGTGTCAGCAAGTGAAGGCAGAACACCAAAGGCCAGGCGGAGAGCGGCAGAACCTCGCCATTCTCGAGTGGAAGTGGGACAATATCTCGATAGATTTCATTGTAGGATTTCTGAAGACGCCGCAGGGAAATGATGCGATTTGGGTCATTGTTGATAAATTGACCAAGTCAGCTCACTTCATCGCAATTAAAGTAGGATAGAGCGTCGATCGGTTAGCGCAAATCTATATCGACGAGATTGTTTGACTGTACGGGGTGCCGGCCTCAATAATTTCGGACAGAGACGGGCGATTCCTATCGCATTTTTGGACGAGCCTACAAGCGGCGATGGGGACCAAACTAAATTTTAGTTCGGTGTACCACCCCCAAACAGACGGTCAGACGGAAAGGGTAAATCAAATCTTAGAGGATATGTTACGTCTGTGTGCGATCGATTTAAAGACTATGAAGCGCTCTACGGGAGGAAGTGTCGTTCACCGATATGCTGGGACGAAGTCGGATAGCGACAAGTGCTTGGACCGGAACTGGTGGAGCAGGCTGTCGAAAAGGTTCGCTTGATTCGAGATAGACTTCGTATCGTACAAAGTCGACAAAAGGGCTACGCAGATCTTCGCCGACGACCGCTAGAATTTCTGGTCGGGGACCATGTATTTCTGAAAGTAACACCCATGCGTGGTGTGATGCGGTTCGGCGTTAAAGCAAGTTGAGCCCGAGATTTGTAGGCCCCTTCGAAATCATCGAGCGAGTTACAACGGTTGCCTATCGGATCGCACTACCTCCTGCCTTGGCTGATATGTACGATATTTTCCATGTCTCACAACTTCGAAAATACGTATACGATCCAAGTCACGTGGTTAGCTTCGATCAGTTGGAGCTACGTACTGACTTGTCTTACTCGGATGAGCTTATTCAAATTTTGGACCGTAAGGAGAAGTAATTACGAAATCGATCGATGTCTTTGGTCCGCGTGCTTTGGCGGAACCATTCAGTTGAAGAGTCGACGTAGGAAATGGAGGCGGAGATGAAAGAGAAGTACCCTTCGTTGTTTGCCTAATTTAAGGTCAGACCCTTGTTCTTAAGTTTCGGGATGAAATTTTTTCTTAGTAGTATATTATGTAGTGCCCCGCTTCGATAGGCGACAGACTTCATAATATGCTAGCGCCGAGTCAGATCGGTCTGGAACTTAGATGGCCATCTGACTCGATCGCTGAGCTTGGTAAACGATAACACCTTGCGGCATCGATCAAATCGATTTGGACGGATGTTACGAGAATCGATCCAACTAATGGAACGACTTCTGTTGGAATAAGTCCTAGATGCAGTGGGCTGCATCTCGGCGAGTGAGCTCTATATAAGAGTCCCTTCGAAGGGATCGGACCGCTGTATGGTTTCCTTGGAGCTTTTGTCGCTTGGTTTTGATGAAGTGCTTTTGCGTCGTTTTCTGAATGTAATTACAAATTTTGAAACGAAGGAATAAAGAAGGAATCCTAACAAAGTGTTGTGCCATTGCAGGAGCTCGCGTAACTAAAGCTTGAACGTTGCAAAGCGCTTCGACGGTCAGCACGATCAAAGAACTCGGTAGGTGATTCGGCTCTTCTTTTCTACTCTGTCCCGTAAACGAATTTCTTTTGCCTCAAATTCATTCAAATTGACGATGCCAAGTTAAATACATGCCAATCCACTAAGGTCAAGAACTCGAGAAAAACGTATCGATTTAGAGTAATCTACTCTAAAAATACAAGTTTCTCACATAAACGAGAAAGTTTAAGGGTCTAGTAAAAAAATAGACTATTTCACGTGCTGCAAAATAATATGAAACGTCGATCATGGGTTATGATGCCTCGGGCAATTTGGTACCTACGGCACGCTAAATCGGGAGTACGGCTTTGGAAAAAATGAATCGTTGCATGAGTTGGGAGAAATGATAATGTCGTTCGATACTGTCCGCACTATACAAATCTGTTGCATATATATTAAACTGTTCACGCATTGGCATGGTCATGGACAGCTTGTGCACAAGTTCGTTTTCCTCGAAATGGTATCCGGGGCATTGGAACCGATTCGTCCTAGGGGGAATAATTTATTGTGCTTTGGCGCGAGGCATGCGGGACCTTCAGTAAGGCTTGCAACCTAGGCTGAAAGGGTAGCGTCGCATGCCAATTTCGATTAAGTCCCAAGTAGTGTGTAACACGAATGGCCACATGTAAGATAGTAGCATGCTCATCTATTGTCTTATGCAGGTATAATTACTATCTCTGTTTTATGCAGGGACGAGCACGGCCGTGGTAAGAAATGTGATAAATCGCTATGTTTTACTGTATGTTTTATTACTTCAAAGATGGCTATCGATATGAACTGAATTCATTTAGTTCTAAATAGAAAGACAACTCTAAAGCATGCCTACCTTAACAATCAGAGTCGGTTTAGACGAGCGGGTTCGTCTCGTCCACTTAGCAAGTGTGCTAATCCCCTCCCCAAATTCCCCAAGAGCGGCGGGCGCTCTAAACTGAACCTGATGTGCGGAGAGACGTTTTGAAGCTCTTCCTACGCCGAAGTATTTTAAAGCCAATTCCATCGAAGGCTTATGTATAAAGGGGCGAATGTATGGAACGACAAGTGTTAGTTCAGGCAGCTTGTCGAGTATATTTTCTTTTGTTTTCAATCAATGTAGCCGCAACGGCATCCAATGTAATTACGACTTGCACTTCGTTGCAAGCTATGCATGAAAAAACATATTTCTGTCTTTCTATACTGCGTCTCAATTTGATGCTAAGCTTCACCTCAGCTCCCTTGACCTGGTACACGCACTGAGTACTCCAACAAAGCCAATTAGTCCTGGAGATAAGGCTAAAGCGACAATTTTTTTGCGTCGACATCTTCATGTTGATTTGAAGAATGAGTAACTGACTATAGAAGATCCAAAAATTCTGTGGGAATCCCTGAATGATAGATATGACAACTAGAAAGCAGTTATCCTTCCAGCAGCGAGGAATGAATAGACCAATCTTCGATTCCAGGATTTCAAGTCGGTATCTGAATACAACTCTGCTATGTTCAATATTGCATCGAGGCTTGAATTATGTGAAGAACCGGTTATCCAGGAGCAAATGATTGACAAAATCCTCTTAACTTTTCATGCCACAAATATATTATTGCAACAACAATATAGACAACAACACTACTCTAAGATTTTAGAACTCATCCCTGTGCTCCTAGTTACCGAGGAAAATAATAAGGTCCTCATGAAAAATTATAATACTAGGCCTACTGGAACACTAGCATTCCCTGAAGTGAATGCCAATTACGGATATTCAAGAGAAAAAGGCAGAGGCAGATGCAGAGGACGTTCTGGAAACTCTAGCAGAGGTGGTTACAGAGGAAGAGGGAAGCGTGGTCACCCCAGCAGTAGTAGGCATATTGAGCCATGGAAAAAAAAACAGAAAAAGCATATTCCAAACGAAGATCAAGAAAATGAAAATAATAGAGCACCAAGAGACACATGCTTCAAATGTGGACGTGAAGGCCATTTGTAACTCCTCTTCCCGAATTTTAAATTTTTATCCTTTTATTTCCATATTTCGGAAATAACTCCTCTTTGAAACGAATAGACATTATTTTGAAAACCAGTTTAAAATCATACTTTGAAAATACTATTTAAAATTCTAATATTTATTCTTGAATCTCATCATTTGAAATAACAAAGGATATTGATCAATATTTGTTGACCGCAAAGTATTAGTTTCAAAATGGTTTTAAAGTCATTAATATTGTAACAATCAGTTATTTGATTACATTATAATTTATATAAATTATCTTGATAAAGTATACGATTTAAATTGTTTAATAAATATCGAATTTATATTTAAATATTTTTAATTAATTATTTGATTTATTTAAATTTGTACGATTTAAGTTGCTTTGATAACATTCATTATTATTCTGAAATTATTATGTTGTCGCTTACTTTATTTTGAATCTATATGATTCGAACAATGTTAATTTAAATTGATATTCCTATCTACTAATAGATTTCGATTAGATTGAAATATTTTAAATTCTATCTTGATTTTAAATAGATTTTAGATTAATAAAAATATACTTTAAATTATTTCAGTTATGCCAAGTATTATATTTAAATGAGATGAGTATTATTTAAATTAAGATTTGGATTATATTGGTATGCTTTAAATGATTTGATAGCAATTATTATTTTGATCTGAATTTATACGATTTATCTTGAATTATTCATTGTACTGATCCAACCAACTCCCCAATAGATATATAAGAATATATACATAATCTTGTTTAAATATTTAATTTCTTTTCCATGTATGTCTATAAGATACACCCAACAGAACCCCTTCTAAAACCATATACATATCCAAGGTACATGCTTATCTAACTAGCTAGCATGGAAACCCTACTCATATATGCATATATATATATATATATATGCATAACAAACCAAGTACGAGCCATCTCTCTCCCTCATCATCGTCTCCATCACCCTTCCCTAACAGAACATTTCCACAAAAGCCATCAACCTAGCCTTTGTCCACCCCTGTGTGACCGACCACCAAAGTCAGCACCGTCGCCAACCATCGCTGCCTCCCCGGCCTCGCCTAACCAGTCCACCCGCAACCATCATCGACACCACAACCACCACCAGTAAACACCACAATGATCACAACCACAGAACCACCGTGTCCGGACCCGTGTGTCCGTGTCCATCTTATTCCATCACGCATTACAAATCCAGTTCCAGTCGGACACACCCGACATGAAGAGCAAAATTATCAAACTCTACCAACAGCCACCTCCACTTACCTCCAGAGCCATCGTACGCGGGCGCCTCTACCTTCGCTGTGGCAGACCACCGAAGCCGCTGCTTCCTCCAGGTTTCGAGCCCGTTGTCGCCCGTGCGCAACGCCGTCTGGGGAGACTCTTTCCTGGTTCCGTGTGCGCCGGAGCAACACGACCCAAATCGATCTCGGCTAGCCGTGCACCGCCTTCGGTCCCGCCGAGGGAAACCCCAGTGCCACCGAGACACACCTCCATCTGCCACCCGGGCCCACCTGCGCAGCCAGCGCCGGAGAACCACTCGAGGAAGCCCTCATCTTCTCTCCAACGGTTGATGCTCTGCCGAGCGAACACCACCGGCGCCCAAATTCGGCGTTCCTCCGTACCTTCATGCTCAGAGCATGACAGCCGTGCCTCCATTTTTTCGAGCCGCTCCGCCACCGTGGTCACTCTGGTGCGCCACCGCCCGACCTCGTGAAGACCGCACGACAGCCGAACCATCTGTGCACCGGCCCGGACCCGTCTGCGTCCCCGCGAGGCGAGCGCCGCCGTGCCGGAGAGGCGCTCCGCCCGAGCCGAGCCGCCCGCGTCCCCGTGAGGCGAGCGCCGCTGTGCCGGAGAGGCGCTCCGCCCGAGCCGTAGCCGCCCGCTCCGCCGAGCCGTCAGTATTCCGGTGCCCACAACCCCGCGAGTCCACCTCGGCGCCACTCTGAGGCGGGCGCTGCGAGCGGAGTACCCAGCCCTAGCCCGAGGCCGACCACTGTCGTCTCCCCCACCCAGTTCTCGAGAGTGGCCACGAACAGCTCGCGACCGAGGGGAGACCCTTTCCCCCTCCGCCTGGGCGGACGACCGCCGCACGCCGGCGACTTTCCATCTCGCCCAGCGCCGCCCGGCCGGCGATCTCTGGTGAGCTCCTCTCCTCGTCTCCTCTACTCCTATCCCAATTCTTTTCCCTATTTTTTCTCTCTCCTTCCAAATGAAGCAAAGGAGAGACTAATAATATTGCTGTGGTTAGCATATGGGAAAATGTGAGGAATAGTTAAAGCTATTATAAAATATTTAGTATAAAAAGCTCAGTTTTACTCTAAGGGGCTGTTTGGTTACATGTAGGTGGATGTAGGTGGAGTGAAAGTGAACACCTTTTTCCACTTTTCACTGAAACTGAACACAGTTACAGCGTTTGGTTGAACGCTGTAACTGGAATGTAATTGTTGATCTCTGACAGAGCAGAGTTGCTGTCCCCCACGTTTTCTTCCTCTATCACCTACATGGAAAAAGCACTGCAAGTGCACTGCAAGTGAAGAGCACGAGAGGAGGCTCGAGGCTGGGACGCGTTCTCGCCACCCTGGCCGTCCTCGCTGCCGGATTTTGAGCACCAACGCGAGCGTCTGAGCTAGTCGAGGCGATGCTGGCGCCGAAGTACGCGGAGGCGACCACCGGCGACGAGCTCGAGCTATCCGCGGCGACCTCGACGAGCCACCGGCGACGAGCTCGAGCCACCGACCTCGACCTCGATGAGCCACCGGCGACGACCTCGACGTCGACGAGCCGCCGGCGACGAGCTCGAGCCACCCGCGGCGACCTTGACGAGCCTCGTCCTCGTCGGATCCGGACGGTGGAGGGCGGAGGGGGACTCGTCTTCTTCCTCGAGGCGCTTGTGCTGCCGATGCCTCTCCGCCAATAGAGAGGAGAGATGAGGGGAAGGGTCGGAGGATTTTTTGGGTTTTTTTAGGAGACATTTTTTTGCAGCAGAGCACATTTTTTTGGGAGAGAGGAATAAGAAGAGTTGGTGAGAGAAGAGTCCAGACAACAGATTAATAGCTAATTAATGTCTAATTAGTAGGTAATTAATATATTGTAGTAATTAACAGCTAATTGTGACAGCTAATTAATAGTAATTAATTTAATTATGGTAGTTAATATATATATTGTTTAATTGTTGTAATTAATTTAATTATAATAGTTAATACATTTTTCTTCCACTTGCAAGAGTTAATTAATTTAATTTAATTAATTATGATAATTATGGTATTTAGTTTAATTATGATAGTTACTATATTTTTCGTCTAATTATGATAATTAATTTAATTATAATAGTTAATGCATTTTTTAAATTATGGTAATTAATTTAATTATTGGTTATCATATTTTTAACTCAAATCTCTACTTTCAACAACCATCCAAACAACCAAATTCATTTTTTTCCCACTTTCAACAACCATCCAAACACCAAACCCATTTTTCTTCCACTTGCAGCAGACAAAAATTACTCCATCCAAACACATTTTGGAAAGTGCCACTTGCCGCAAGTCAACGGAAACTCAACTTGCTGCAAGTACCACTTTCACACTTCCAAAGAGTTACATCGATCCAAACAGCCCCTAAAAGAAACAGTAGGTGGGTTTGGGGTTTAATTTAGGCAATTGAGTGAATCAGAACTTGGATTTAGAGTCCTATTTATTAGGCTTAAATTAGACATACTGTTATATGATTAATAGTTTTTGTTTTCTCTTTTGAAACAGTTTTGAGCAATATATATGTATATATATCTTTCCAATGATTATTAATTTATTATTATTTGTATTATTATTTTGTTTTCTAATGGAAACCAGCAGTGGGGTTTAATGGATCATGGCAAATGAATAATATATTTTCTTAGCAAATTAGTTTTGACAGATTGTAATATATGTCTTGGGCCTTGGGCTTCTAGGTTATGGGAATTATAGTTAAATAGTTATTTTATTATTATTGCGATTATTTTATTATCTATTGTTATGACTATTATTCTTCATTATTATTATTATTACCATTAGTACTATTTAACATATTTATATTATTTTGTTAAATAAGTACATAGATAATTTCCTAAAATGTACTTTATAACAAAACATAATATTGGCTCTATATATATAGAAGATTTGAATATATATTGGTTTATTATAATGGACTTATATGATATTGTTTCTTCTAAATTAAATATATAGTCTTTTAAGGGATATTTTGGACTCCTAAAAAAATAAGTATATTGGGTTCAAGCCCAGTAGTTTTCATATAAACTATAGTAAACAAAACATTTATTTTTCCTAAAATAGGTACATATATCTTCTAAACTAAGGATTATTTTCTAAGTCAAACCCCTTTAACTTAAATCATTTTTCGATCGTAACTAATCAATAATTTTCTATTTTCTTGCAACCCGAACATTACCTTAGGCTAAGTGGAATATTCCAAACGCAACGGGATTGTCGGTTTCACCAGCTAAGGACCTCAGGCAAGTGCACTTTCTGATTGCTTTCGATTCATAGTAGTCTTTTTATTTCATGTCTATACATATATATTGCTGCTTGTTGACACGCTCGTCACACGGAGTAGTCGGGAGGAGAAATATCTTAGTAGACATGTGGACTACCCAGAACTATTCTCCGTGTCTTTCGTGGAGAATAGCAGCTGCACACGACACGTGCAGGGTGCCGGATTTACCCCCTAGCTGTTCACATGTCGAAACGGATATTTCACACCACATAGGTAGTTGTCTTTTATTTATTTTCCTTATCTTCTCCACCATGCCATGTCATCAGTATCTTCTAGTTTTCATCTCTCATATGTAATTTCATGTCTTGTTAATTCTATTATATTTTTGATTTGTCGTAGGTTTGTGTGCTTGTTCCATTCCTGACTGGAAACCAACATTTTTCAGGTTAGCCGTGGATTCACTTAGCTTTGGAAGATGTGGGTGTACTTGCAGACAGAAACCTAGAAATAGATAGATATGGTTTCATTTTATTAATTATAAGAATCTTGTATTTTCTTTAAATATAAATGTTGTAAATGTTGTAACAAATTTAGAAATGTGAATGAGCAGCAAATGTTATTTCTTGAGCATTTATTTCTTGCAGACTTGACAGCGTTCTACCGCCGACTCTGCGGCGTAGGCTGGCTTGGACACGTCTCGTATCCGGAAAAGCGGGTGTGGGTCGTGATAAGTTTTTGTGGTGGCCCATGCAGGTCAGTTTTCGCAAATTGTGCGAACTCGTGGTAGTACCATATTAGTCGTACTACTGCGAGCCTGCGACTAGGAAATGCTCATTCACAACTAGGAGTAAATCAATTTTAAGAGAATGGTTAGGACTAGGAGTCCCTAATTTAATTTGACATTGGATAGTTAAGGTTGCTACATAGGTCTCACTAGACGACTCTCATAGAAGGATGCACTATCACATTTTGATTCGACAGTATTCTAAGGAAGGTAGATTCGTAACCCCTCTTTCCGAAATTTTAAAAATATCATCTTATTTTTGAATTAAATATGATTTTTAGAATTTTAGAAATATTTAATTTAATTAATTATTATTATGGAATATCTTAGTCATGGTTAAATTTTGGGATGCCAAATGACTAGAAGTGATGGCACGGATAGTGCAGTGGCGTGATTTGACTAATGTATTAGCTGTGGTTGGGAAGATCGAACAATAAGTGGGTCCAAACTAGAAAAAACCAGGCCAAGTTGTGACTTGACCCAGAATATGTTTATTTATTTATTTATTTATTATTAGGATTATTGGCTTTTAGAAATTTCGATCGTTCCAAACTAGCCCGAACCCAACCCAAGCCTCGGTAGTCAGGTAGTGCGACCAACGACGCACATGTAGATATATGGATGTGTATACATATTGGTAGTCCATTTTGGTCTTGAAAATAATTTCTATAAATTGTATATTTGTGTTATTGCTATTTAAATTTGTATTTTACTCGGGAATATGGTAACCTTCCCTTAAATGATATTTCATGATTTATTCGACTATACTTGTGTATAAATATATTCGTAATAAGTAGGCATAGTGCTTTATACATATTTTCCTCGATCTTGAATATTAGAAAAATAGAGATTAAAGTTTATAGTTCTTTTTGCCTTCGGTCCTTTTCTTCCTGATCCCGAAGAAGCATCTCCTGTAGAAAAAAAAAAGTTCATGATGGTCCGAAAGATGTCATGAATCAAAGATCAAATTTCTCAAATTTCTCAAAGTATATCGCTCCGGTAGAGGATATACCTCATATTCCAGAAAATACTGAGAAAGAGGTACCGATACCCATGAAATCTATGTTTCATACATAGTTAAGAGAAAAATTGAATTAAGAAGTTTGTCATAAATGACATTATCAAATAAAGAACAAAGGGTGATAAAATTAAAGGATAACACTAAAACTATGAATAATCTAATGAAAAGATGCGATATCTCTGGCAAGACGTGGAATGTTCAGTCCTACAGTAAAAAATCCAAAAAGGAATAAACCCGGTAGGTTTTGAATGGGTATTTGTACAGATAGAGATCCAAATATATATAAAATAATATTAGCTTAAGGATTCACGAAATGATCATGAATAGAATATGAATAAATAAATTCTTTGACCATGATAACCTAGACATATCCTCGAAGGTTTTAGATTTAAAAATTTTAGGTAAATCCTTGAAGGATTTGATATTATCATATTATCCCCGAAGGATCTACATATGGATTAAACCATCCAGAAGAATGTGATAGGCTTATTGAGTTTATAGAGAAATCCTGAACGGATTCATTAAAATGGTCACCTCCAGAAGAGAATGTCTCCTGAAGAGATTAAAAGTGCCTCCTGAAGAGAAGAATCTCCCGAAGAGATAAAGAATCTCCCGAAGAGATAAAGAATCTTTCGAAGAGATTGGAATCTTTCGAAGAATATTGGAATCTTCCGTAGAGATTGGAATCTCCCATAGAGATCGAAAATCTCCTGAAAAGAGAGAAATCTACAGAAGAGATAAAGATAAAATATCCAAAAGAGGTCTCATGTAATTTCATGAGAGGATGAAGCTCTAAAAGAGATCTACTATAAATCTTCTGCAGAGATTTAATACGAATGATATACCTATAATGGTTAGGTCAGTAGGATCTTTTTCAACCAAAGGAACATGTTCTGGGCCCTGAAGTACCATACTTAACTCTTTATTGTCATTCATTCATCACAATATTTTAGAATAATATTAGGCACATAAATTATTCTTGATGAATGTTTTGATCTAATGAGATATGCAGATGAACGGTATTCATTAAGGGGATACCAAAAATAAGGTATGTTTTATAAATAATGTTGCATGTACTTTTTCAACAGTTCAACATATCAGGAGGAGCTTCGAGCTTTCAGGAATCACAAATAAAGTCTGCAATATCTTCATAAGGATATGAGTACAAATGTATTGAGAAATAAAGTGTTATGGTGAGATATAATATTGTATTGAGGGTTAATTTTTCATTTTGTATTGATGTAAGAACAAGAATGTAATATTTTTAAGGGGGAGCATCCTGGAGATGCAAGCATCCTGAAGATGCTAATGGAGACATCTTGAAGTATGTATTTGCGCATTGTACTCTTTTCATTCGTTGAGGTTTATTTCCACTGGGTTTTTCCTTCGAAAGGTTTTTAACGAGGTAGTGTAAGTCGCACCCACTTGGACTCCTGAAGAATCATGTTGCTGAAGAATATTATTGTACTCTTTTCTTTTCTATGGATTTTTTCAAAGAATTTTTCCTATAAAAGTTTTAATGAGGCAATAATTAGAGTGGACATCCAATTGGGAGTGTTGTGATTTGGATTATCCCAAATGTGGATGTCCTTATCCATATCCACAACAACTTTTATCCCATTTCCTCTATATATGTTATCAATGAAAAAAAAGCTTCGAGTATTATCTTCTGGCTACCAATATTCTTCTCTCTCTCATTTTCACAACATAAATTAATTAATTTGAACTAATTATTTAATTATATAATATGTCGAATTTGAGTGATGATTGTGGTTATCTGAGAGAGAGCAAGATCATGGCTGGGTGGCGAAAGATCAGTAGATCGAGTCACGAGAGTATATTATTTCTTTCATTTACAAAAATGCTGAGAATTGAGGGCAGTGGACCGAAAAAGACGTACAATGCAACGTGCACAATGTCCCATGTGTATCATCGGACATTTCAAAAAAAAAAAAAAAAAACTACATAACTATTATCTAATTATAGACAAATAGTTCTAATTCATATGGCTAAAGTGAGAGACATTCTTTCTGGCTTGATGGACTCGATCACATATGATAGCGTTATCATTTATAACAATTTTTTATTTAAATTATTTTTAACAATTTTTTTACGTGCGTGCAATGTGCGTGAATGTTAGTAATATAAAAAAATCTATTATATTTTTGGGGTTTCTTTTAAGAGGTAATAAAATTTCAATAGTAATGTTTTATAGAATGATACATTAGTGGGTTAGATTCCCTTGCAGAAATTCACACACGTCTGAACTTAATTAGACTTAGGAATATTAAATCTCAATAAACAGTGATTAGTATTTCTATGTGGGATCAAACCCACCTAGCCATGGTGGGATCGAATCAACTCAGCCAGAGAGAATGTCGTCCACCTCAACCACTTGAATTGGAGATGTTTGACTATATTATATAGAGAAAGAAGAAGAAGAAGAAGAAGAAGAATAATAAAAGGAGGCAGAGGAGAGCGGTAAAGGTTTTTCTTGGCAATGGTATTTTTATAATTTTAGAGGGATTTTGAGTTTCAGAGAGTTTTAAAAAAAAATATGTATGCTGTAATTTTTTCTAAGGCCTTAATTTTGGTTGGCTTAATTTACCAAAATTGAAGTATAATTTTGGATGTCTTCATAAGAAATCTAATTTTGTGGGTTGCTAGGATTTATATTATTTTCTTTCATTTAGATTATCATAAAAAATTGTAATTACAAATGCTACCTAAAATATTCTAATATTATATTTACTCTTTCTCGTATTTGTTTTGCTGGTCTACTATACTCTTTCCATAATTGATAATGACAAATTTAATATATATAAATAACAACTGCAAAAAAAAATTAGGTTGGCCATTAATTCATAACCACATAAAATCAAATTGAGAGTGATAATATTTTCTTACTATGACATCATAATAAACAATAATATAATCTTACTTTGGGAATACTTTTGTTTATGTACGAACATATAGTAATTTTATTATTTTTAAGGAGTTTTCAGTGTAACTCGTTAATAAATTATCAAGTATGGTTTAGACCGGTTTAAAAGTCGTTATTTAAAACAATCGGATTCTCTAACAGCTCATAGGACACATTTGGTTTGCGGAATTTGAGCATTGGAAAGGAAAGTTATTCATTTCCTTTATTTAGATGTCAAATGAAATGAGGAAAATAATTTCGTTCCCAAGAGGAAAGAAAATAGGAGGAAAGTGGTTCCTCCCAACAACCCAAGTATTCTTTTTTTTTTTTTTTCTTCTCTCTAAGAATTCATTTTTTTCCTCTAGGAATTTACTTTCCCTCCCAAAAATTTTTTGTTTTTCCAAACACAGAAAAAAAAAATTTCAAAATTTTTTTTATCAAAGAATCAACTTTCTTTTATTTTCTTTCCGCCAACCAAATGAGGCCAGCTACCCAAGGGAGGTCACACAACAAAAGTATTTCTCCTAACGTTTAAGAGGACCATACGTAATTTACCTTAAATTTTTTTTTGGTGAAGTCGATTGAACTCCACTTTCTGTACATGTTGTTCACCAGTACAAAAGATTCCTTAGGTTTGATCTATACAAAAAATGGAGAACGTAACGGGAAATAAAAGAATTTGGGAGGTTGGGACCTTTATGATTATGACGAAGGATTCAAGAGTACATATTGATCGAAACTCATGAAACATGGGAATAGGAAATAGTGAGCATGGGCTATACATATCTTCGAGTCTTGGAAAAAGAAATAATGTTTGTTAGAAAATGTTGGCTAAACTTGAAAAAGAATAGAACTTATTTACGGCGGAGTATAAAATAATTAAAAATATGTTTAATTGTAACTTGATATCCTCAACTATTCATATTTTTTAACTTGATATTCTAAACTTTTTTTTGTTACAATTTGATACTCTGAATTCTTTTTGGACACTAACGTCCATGCTCAAAACTAAAAACTACCCCCAATTCCCCCCCCCCCCCCTCGTGCCCCCTCGAGCTACCCCGGCCACCTGTCCCCCCGAACTAGCCTCCCTCCGCCGCACCCCCCCCCCCCGGCTAGACCCCACACCCCAACTGCCCTCTCGCGCCTCCCCGACTGTCCCCCTCCGGGCGCCTCCACTACCTCCCCTGCCCCGTCCCCCTCCGGCCACCCCCCGCCCAGCCCCCCTCTTGTCCCGGTGCCTCCAGCTCCCTCCCCCTCCTGCCCCGTGCTCCCTCCAGCCGCCTCCGCCCCCACCCTCTGCTCCCCCATGTCCCGTCCCCGTCTCGTGCCGACTTAGGTGGGAGGAGCTGGAGAGCGGCAACGCAGGAGAAGGGGGGCTGGGGGCACCGGGGCGGGAGGGGGGGGGGGGGGGGGGTCAGAGGAGAGGAAGTGGCCGGAGGAGGGGGGGGGGGGGGGGGGGGGGGGCTAGGGGCGGGTGGCCGGAGGAGGGGAGCTGTGTGTGGGGGGGGGGGGTGGGTGGGGGGGGGGGGGGGGGTGGAGGGAAGGACATGGATATTTTGGGATTTTTTTAAATTTTGGGTATGAAATTAAAAATATATAATAGTTGATGGTATTAAGTTGTTGAATACAAAAGTTTAGGATATCAACTTAAAAAATCGACATAGTTGAGAGTATCAAGTTACAATTAAACCTTAAAAATAATATACTGAATATTATTTATTCTATTTTTTTCTGACTTAATAGGCGACACACAAACTAATTGAGAGGAAAAAATGTATAAATTTAAAATGTTAACTCATCTTTATTAGTACCAACTCGAGCGCGATTTATTTTTAAATCTTAGATAATTGAGTAACATATTTTTCATTAGTTAATTTACTAATACATATTGTACGCTGGTCAAGTTTTGGGTTGTTGATTTTCCATTTAAATGCATCCGAAGCTCACCCGGAATTTATTTAGATTATTCATTTTGGAGAATGTTAGGATTACAATTAAATAAGATTGTAGTTCTTTATGACTGTCATGTGACAGTTGTCAATTGGTTATCTCTTTCCATGCATAATAGAAGAAGAGAGGTGGACTAATTGACATCCGTCATGTGGCAGTTGTAAAAGCTTACAACTACAACTACAACTACAACTACATTCAATTGTAAACTTGACATTATTAATCCGGTGTACGTCGGAATCTGACCGAAAGTTCATTCGGGTGATTTTTTGTTAAATTCGACCCGGCTCAAGTGTTAATAATCAGGTTGGGTTATCGGTTGGTAGTTTTGTGGGCCTGAACCCAACAGAATCCGTATATATCCGTTTCCGCTTCCACGGCTAGGGGTGAGCATTAAACGGTTTTCAACCGTAAACCGAATCGAATCGGACCGAAATTGAAGTTCGGTTCGGTTTTAAACAAATCGGTTCGAATTTCGATTCTGGATTTTTAATAAAACGGTTTTCGAGTCGGATTTTGGATTTTGATTTTTGAAATCGACCCGACCCGAAAATCGAATTAGCTGCATATACCTTTTTATCCTTCGGTTTATATAAAAGAGAAAACAGAACCCTAACCTACCCAACACTCTCTCTCCTGCCGCCTCTCTTCCTCTCCCGTTCTCCACTGCCGATGGAACAAAATCCATCCCTTCCACCTCTCTTCCCTCCCATCCCCTCTCCCTCACCATCGTCCTCTCACAGGAGGAGCAGCAGGTCCTCTTCTACCTCCTCGATACAACAACACCAACGACAAGAGGAAGCAGCACCACCACCAACATACTATCAAGCACCACCAGCACCATGCGGGTGCTTCTTGTGTTACAAGAGTTGCTTATTTTTTTCTTGAGTCTCTGAAGATTTTGGAAACATTTTTTTGTTGAGATTCTTTAATTAAAGAGAAGTACGATGAAATACATTAAAAAAGAATGGCACAAGCCACTACTTAAGAGTCTGTTTCTTTATTCAGAGTTATCATTTGATGAAATATGTAAATGTTTCTGAATCTTAAAGCCTATAGCAACATTTTTATTGTTAGCAGCCTAGATTGACTTGGAAAAATCCATAATTGATCTGGGATTTTGTTGTTGTTGTTTGAATTTGAACACAGCGTTAGAGTGTTCTTCTACCTGCGTGAGTTTTGGTCTTCGTGAAGAAAAGACGTCAGTGACATTTTTCTGATGCCATTTGGCGTGATGACACGTACATCATCATTCATTACATTCTGTTTGTTTGTTTTGCAAATGGCAAGGCCATTACAAAAATGAAATTTTGGTTTAGAAGATCCGGAGGCCCATTGAACCGAACCGAACTGTTTAAATTCGGTTCGGTTCTTCGGTTTATTTGAATACTGTTTGGTTTTCGGTTTATTTGAACCTATCCACAGCGGCTCGGGCTTGTATAATTCTAAAAGGAGATCCCTATGTTGGGCTGAGAAACACTAGGCCACAGTCATTCCTAAGTTTGGCCTACACTCAATTCATCAATTACAAAAGAGTTTCTAGCTACACTGTCAAAAAAGAATTATATATATATATATGGGAGCGGATCAAAAGCTCCTCTTAGAAAGTCCCCCAAAAATCTTCCTCACTCTAATTCGTAATATTAATGTTAATATTAATGTTAATATTAATGTTAATGTTAATATTAATGTTAATATTAATGTTAATGTTAATATTAATTTTTTTAAATTTTTTTATATTAATGTTAATATTAATGTTAATGTTAATATTAATTTTAATGTTAATATTAATATTAATTTTAGTATTTAATGTTAATATTAACATTAATATTAACATTAATATTAACATTAAATTACGGATTAGAGTGAGGGAGGTTTTTGGGGGGCTTTCTAAGGGGGGCTTTTGATCCGCTTCCTATATATATATATATATATATATATATATATATATATATATATATATATACTTTTGATCGAGTGGGCCCCCCATTCCTAAGTTTGGCCGAGAAACACTGGGCCACAATCATTTTGTGGGGTATCTTGATCCGGATCCTATATAATTTATATATATGTCAGAATCGGGATCCCCATCGAAGTCATGCGATCCTTGGCGTTGGATCGCACGGCATCGCGTGGGCCCCTCGCAGGTCCCGCTCGATCCGATGGTGCAGGGGGGCTCCGCGGACGCCACTAAAAATATGTCACGATCCGCTCCCGAATAATCGGACACGAGTCGGACACGTCCAGCCTTCGTCGTTAGACACGACGAAGTAAGCTGTAAACATCTAAAAAAACTCCTAGAATATCATGATAATAAACATCACAGAATCTAACCGTCCCAGAATGATCACCATAATCCACAAGTCGTAATAACATAAAGTACTAGAGACAACAAGAATGAAATACACTATGAACTCACAATATATAATATCTAGAAGAAGAGCTAAAACAATCTAAACCTGAAACCTCTAGTTAAGTCATGGCTCCATCCTGCTCAGCTAAGATCTCGGGCTCTGGCCCATAAGGTAGAATGATACCCTATAAGTACACCTGCAACATATTCAGTCAGGAGCGGAGCTAAGTATATCCAAGGTAATAAACAAGAACAACATGAAGATGAAATATGAACATGCATGTGAATCTCAAAATAAGAAACTAGAACAAGCATGCTGAAATGAACACAAGAGTATATGAAATGAACCTGAACTATAACCTGGTACCTGAACATGAATATACAAGGAACCTGACATGTGTAATATATTTGAAATACATCCAGAATGTGTGATCGGCTTCGGTAGAACATGGAACATGGCACATGCATGAAGGTACGACTTAGGGCCCGCGTGCACAGTGCGATGCCTAAGCTATTAACATGAGTTCGTAACTTTGGTTTGATCACACACCTGTAGTATTTCCCCTCCCAGACACAAGCAAACCCATGGAACAAGACACAAGACAAGAACGTGTAATATCATGTCCAACAGGAAGGTACAAGCATGAAATAAATGCACAAAACATGAAGTAAATGAGCAAATTCGAGGAGTATACTTGCCTTGCTCAGGGTGATCGAGGGTAGGTAGTAGAGTTGGGAATCCTCCTGTTATGATTACAAGTTGGTTAAGTTCTAAACATTTAACCATTAGCTAAATATTCACCCTCCTAATATATACTTATAATGCTAAGAAATAAACCTACTCCAATTAAGTAATATTTCTAAGGTTACATCAAAGTAGTACAAGCTTGACATAATCAAATTAAATTAACTAAAGGTTGAATCTACTAGGTTTTTATCAAAGAATTTCATAGTTACCCCAATTGTTAGCATCTACAAAAATGTGGTCCCAAACTAAAACAAAACCAAAGGCCAACTTACTAGGACAGTCCACTAATTGCTTCAAGTCAACTTTAGCCTATCAATCCTAAGTGATTTCTCAGCCAAATCTCTGTTTATAACTCTCCATCCTTAACAACTGCCCCAAAGTATACTTGATATCTGCTATGAACCTTTGAAAGAGGATGTGAAGTTAATAGTGAACACATTCATCTAAAAGAAAGGATCAGAAATTATAGGTTGCTACAAGAATCCCATTGATACCCAACTCACAAACCTACTGTCACGACTCGCACCCTAGAATAAGGGCACGAGACGTGGGTACGTCCAGCCTACGCCACAGTGTCGACGGTAGAACGCTGTCCTAGGTCACAACATCTAACAGTTTAAGGTAATAACAGTTATACTCCCCGAATGGGGGTGACATAACAAAATATAACTCAATCACAGCTAAGGTAGAACAGGAAAGAAAGATAGATAGATAATAAGATGCAAGATCCAAATCCACAAGAAATACAGATAAAGAGAGAGAGCTAAGTGTCTATAATAAACTCCACAACATCCAGACATAAAACAGATCCCAAATATATATACAACTCAACTCCAAAAACTATGAAATGAGATAAGCTAACTATGGAGCAACTGTCTCTACTGCTAAGGGATCCGACTGGAAGTCCGGATCGCAAGTGTCCTCTAAGGCTGTCCCATAATAAGTGTCTAAGCAGGCCTCCTCCTCGTCCTCTGTAAAATTTTCAACAGGTCCAGTCAGGACGGGAACGAGCACATATCTCTCAAACAGTTCATAGCAGGTTAGGAGTGTAAATCATGCAATAGAGTAAAATACAGGAAGTGCTGAATGGAAGTACAAGTAAACATGAGATATTTTGTAACTGAAAGTAAATACATGATAGTAGAGACTGCAAGTGGCTAAGTAATTTAGAGTACAATATGGTTATGTAAATGGCTTAGGGGCACATGAATACAAATAAGGAGGCACATTTATACAGCTACTGGGGATAATGATCACATAACCAATTCTACTCACCCCGCCCCAATCAATACACAAGGATCCATTCAAGTTACGTTATAAGCACATGAATACAACTAAGATACGTGAACTCATGTAATGAGTAGTACATGAGGCACGTGATAAAGCACATGAGAACATGTAAAAATATGAACTAGTACGAGTACAAAGAGTACCTGATGCACATGATAAAGTACATGAACATAAAATACCTGATGCACCCGTAGAGGGATAACATCTCAGAAAAGGATCCATATAGTACTAATTCATGAAGATACGTGTCAGCATCATGTAGAGTAATCTAGAGCAAGAATATAGTCCAGACAGGTATGAAAAGATCAGAGAATATACTCGCCTGCTAACTGAAAGTCCGAGATAAAAGTACTGTCCGAGGAGTGGTGTCTGGCTCCTATTTAGAACAGTATAAGTCACAACAAGTCCAGAATAGTAATGAAATGCACTACTATACGTTCTACATGAATCTAGGTCAATCTAGACCAAAGTCAACTCTTGGTCAACTCTGATCAACCCTAGAAGTCAAACTAGGTCAACCAAGTCAAACCTAAGTTAAACTAGTCTAATCTAGGTTTAGCAAGTCATTCTAGGTTCTAACAAGCCTAAACAGTCTATCTAGATTCCAACTAGGCATACCATGCCTAACCATACCATAATCACAAAACCACATGACATGACTATGTCTAATAGTCTATTAAGAATACATCTATCCTATTGTCACTACAATATCACCCATGCTCTATGTCATAATATATAATACACTATATTATATATATACATACATTTACACACATTCATATATATATAACTAATATATATAAAATACAACACTATATATTATAGGATGCCTATATATATATCCCTCAACATATATACATACATAGGTAACTTATATATAACACAAAGCATATATATCTATGTATACATAGGAAGGGAGAGAGAGGACACAAGAATATACAAGTGTGTGTGTGTGAAAGAGGGTGAGAGAGAGAGTGGTGCCATAAACATGAGTGTGTGCAATATTAAACAGTAGATAAGTGTTCTTGTGTGTGGGTTTGCCAATGTGACAGTTGTGTTCATATCTCAGTTTTATGGTAATGTGTGAAATGAGTGACAGGCCAAAACAGTGAGAAAACAGTGAGCCTAGGAGTGTGTGAGTAATGCGTAGCAAAGTAAAATCAGTGAACAATATCATGAGAAAAATCTGGAATTAAAACAGTGAATGGGAATGTAAATCAGTCAACCCAAATCAGTGTACAATAGTACAAACCCCACATTTCTCAGGTTATACAGTCCACACATAAACCCAGGTCAGATACAACATTGAAGGACCCCAAATCAGTTCACAAGAACACAAAAAATAGTTTAAACAGTACACTATTAACCCAGTTTTCAGTCCTTCTATAAATCTCAGATTTTAGTATTGAATCTAAACAGTTCAACATCTCATGTTTAACTACCCCAATCTCAGTTAAGAACAGTTCAAACAGAACCTAACAAACAGTTAAAACAATCCTTAAATGAATTTCTCAGTTTAACACAATGAAGAACTCATACCCAGAAACTAGTTCATCAATATTCTCAGGTTCATAACTCATATTAACTTCTAGTTTAACAAATGAATATCAGCTTACCTATTGAATCTCAGGTTTTTAAGAAGCAAACCTTGCAAATCAAATGAGGAGGATAACACAGGATTTAACAGTTAGCTACAGTTCATAAAAATAGGGAAAAAAACTGGAATCTCATGTTTGTAACAAATTCGAAAACCAACCCAATAACCAAGTCTCATTCTCACAACCAAAAGCCTATATTCGAATGTAAAAACTTAGCTAGCATGAAATGTAACATGTGGGGATCAAAATCAGTGAACAATATTACTAAAATAGGGAATTAAAGGGTTTTTGGAAAAACTGAAAATCTCAGTATCAATAAGTATCAGAAAAACAGTAATTTCCCCATACGAATCCAATTCTCCATATCAACCCATTTCTAATATGCAACCTAATATAATCAGAGATTAACATCATGTTTAGGATCTAACTAATAATTAAAACACAATTTAAAAGCATTAAAATCAATTAAACACAAGAACACAAACACTGTGCACAGAACCGTACAGTACACGAACAGTGCAGGCACGAATCCGTGTCCGACACGACACAAGGGTTCGTGTCAGCCTGGGGTTCTCGTGTCAGTCATGAGAACGACACACGTGTCAAGTTTCGTGGGTTGAAACGCTGTGTTCACAGAGCAGTGCTACCCGAACAGCAGGACAAGCTCCTTGCCCGCACGCGTGGGTGCACGACCGCGTGTCCACGCCTCCGTGTCGACTCACCCCAACACTAATTCGTGTTCAGAGCAACAGAAATGCATAAGCGAGGTGAATATCGATTTTTCTATTCAAACACAAATCACAAAATCGAACGAAATGCCCTTTGAGGCATTTCGTCGAACACGTTCCTATACACGTTGATACGTGTCCGATACGGACACGAAATGGGTTCAAATTCTAGGGTTAACCTATCCTACTGTTAGGTTAGGGTTAGGACATCCTAGAAATGAAATTTAACAGAAATTATATGGAGTAGAAAGGATTATACCTATTGATGAACAAAGGGTTAAAATCCCAAAATGGAAAGAGTTCCTCAAGCCACCAAACTCCCTCAAATTGTGTCCTTCCTGAAAATACTCAACACCAACAGCAAATAGACTAATATTAGGTCCTACTGCAATTTGTTTGGAGGAATTTGGAGTAAAAATGGATTTTCTAAGGATTTACAAAGTTGGAGACTCACCTCTTCCAAATGGCAATGATTCCTAAAGAGGCAAGCCCTAATTTCAAGGTGATATAAATAGGGGGGGGGACACTAGTTGGCTGGCCAGATTTTTAGGGTTAGGGTTTGGTTCAAGGGGTGTGGGCCTATGGGCCATTAAGCCTTTAAGTCATAAAATGACTTGTGATTTCACAAGCCATTCATTAATCAATCTAGCTCCTAATTTCTCCAAACTAATTCCAATGAGTTAATCCTCACTAACTTAAGTCAACCTAGGTTTTCATATCCTAATCACATAGTCCTGACCTAGGTTAGCCACTAGGTTAGTCTCCAAAGTCAACATAAGTCAAAGTCCACTAGAACACCAAAATCAATTATACTAAAATCACTTAAAAATCACATTAATTATAAATAATAATAATAATTCCAAATTAAATTCCAAAATTTTGAAAATGACCAAAATACCCTCAAGCTAGAAAAGTGGTAGTGACACCTACAGCCTTCATATGTAAAACCAAAATATCTGCAGATTAGGCTAAGGTAAGGACTAACCCAATACTGTATCACATAGGAACTAATTAACTTGCCACTGATATAAAATCTAGTGACTGAAGTACTAACCTCAAGGCATTCGCAAAATTGAAGTTGACACAACTACTGGCTAGGCTCACTAGCTCTAGCCCAACTATACATCTATTATTATTATGCAAGAATCTTGCCATACACCATTCAACAGAACTAAAGAGACAACTCAATAGGATGAATGCATATCCAACCTGGTGTTGGCTACAGCTAAAGGAAATCGAAGTTAACTATGGAAGTTTATACACAACTCAAAATAAGTATTTGAAATACAACCAAGATCTCAACCAAATCATGAAATCAAGAAATAACCCATCCAAGGAAATTAATACAAAGGTCAAGGTGTATTCATGTCACGACCCGCTCCCGCTTTTCGGGATACGAGTACGTGGCCAAGTCCAGCCTACGCCGCAGCATCGGCGGTAGTACACTGTCTGGGCTCAATATAAATCTCAAATACAAAAAATATCTCTATTTTGCTCATTCACAACAATTATTTAAATTACAATTCCAATAATACATTCAAATTGCTTTTCGATACAAATTCGCTACATGTGACTATTCTATCTAGAATCTATGGTTGGCCTCGAAGATAGCCCTAACTCCACCCGAAGGAACCCAAAGCAAGAGAGCAAGTCATCAAGAATCTGTCAACTGAAAAATGGTTATCCAGTCAGGATTGGAACAAGATCACCATAACACTATATTACACAATATATTATACAAGCATGAAGGAACGATTAAAAAGAATTTAACTGAAGATAAGTATAGGCATGACATTGTATGATAAGAAAGTACCTTTGAGACATGATAACAATATGAAGGTAGACTTGACATACCACTAAGACATGATGACAATAAGAAGGTAGACTTGACGAAAGAAGAACAATAGACAATAGAGTAACAATAATTAAGTCACGTGTACTGTGTGTTTTAGAATACCAACTTTCAGCATGTAGACGGCTTGGGATATCCGTCAGTCATACGTGTGGTGCATGACTGATATTATGCAATCAATGTATAGGGAGTCTGTATTCAATTCGTTGACCACATGCTTACTTATTGTATTCCCCCGCCCGACTCTCTCACAATACATATCCACTACGATAAACATTAGCAATACGATAAACTGTAAACAATAGGAAATAATGAGTAAGGCATGAACATGTATGTATATTCAACCGATTCTAACTCTCCTGCACAATAGTAATCATGAACAATGACAACCATGAACCATAAGGGAGTAATAGTGAAAAGACGACACGAAGATACATGCAGTATAAAATAAAGGAAACATAGGTCATAGTAATACTTGTCTCGGTTTGATTTGAAGCTGACTGGCACGATATTGTCATGTCGACACAGAAATAGTCTCAGAAGTTAAAGCTACGCAAGATGATTTTAGATGATGAGACGGGCCTCTAAAATAAAAACAAAAATAAAATATTTTGGAAAATTGTTGAGAAAAATATATTATGTGTACTTTTTCATCAGCATTCCGAAACTTCAAACGGATCGTGATTCCGATTCCTGGTTCTCCCGAAATCTCGAAAACACCGAAATGTGTCAAATTTTGGACAACTGACACTCCAAAATTTTTTCAGAAAATTAGGTTAAAATTATTTGAAAATGAATTTTATATTCAGAAAATATACCTCGAGACGGTTACAACAAAAAAACTGGAGGTCAAACGGAGTCCGGAGTTAGAAGTAATGGCCATTCGAAGTTGGTAAAACATTTGAAAAGGAAGGCTGAATTTATGACGAATTTGGGATAATTATGACGAAAAAAGATAATTTTTTTGGAAAAGAAGGTATGAGAGATGATTTTATTTTATAGGTTCAATATATATAGATAACGGAAAGCAATTAGTGAATTAGGATATGATTAGAACTCAATCAATAAAGATATGATTAGGATTACCAACTAATTTGGATAGGAATATGATTAGTTCAAATAAGAAATAATATATCTAATACTAGATATGATTCAAATAGGATTAGAATTTCTAATGGACAAGTCTCTCCATAAATTTAAATCAAATAAATTATTTAAATCCAAATCATATGAATTCAAATCCAAATCTAAATCCAAATCAAATTCAACATAATAACTTTAAGATAAATTTAATGTTTATCAAAGCAATTTAAATCATATAATAGATAAATCGTTCAATCAAATAATATTTCAAATCTAGATTAGATAATTCTTAATGCCACAATTAGTCACCATAAGTATTTTAAATAATGTTTGATGTTATCAAATAAGGTAAGATATATTTTATAAATCTAAATCTTATTCAAAATAAGTTACTAAATCTTTGTGTTGCTCCAAAAATAATCATGATTTTCAAACTATTTTTGAAACCGATATTTTTTTTGAAAAACCAAACATAATAATAAATAACTTTATAATTTCAATAATAAAATTTCAAGAACAATTATTTATTAAAACTAAATAGTACTTTCAAACCGTTAATTACAAACTACATTTTGAAATGCAGAAAAAATATTAAATATCTTTTACAAAGTTTCAAAAATAAATTACTTTCAAACACAATAAAATAAAATATAAAAAAAATGAGAAACATGGGTTACAAATCTACCCACCTTAGAAAAATTTTGTCCTCGAAATTTAAGGATAACAGAAAAAATAGGCTTGGTTGGTCAGGTGAAAAGATAGAAAATTTTAAAAAGGAATAATGATCAATGAGATAAAATAATATTTTTTTCTTAATAAGAAGATTAATCTTGAAGGATGGAAGAATGTAGTCAATGGATATAGTTCGGAGGAGTATTACCTACATGACATCTAAGTTATCACTCATCAATCTTATAAATTCGTATCCTCGAGAATATTTTAAAAAAAAATCCTCAAATTCAATCATTTTTTTAAAATCACTAACTCAATTTAATACCGTGATGTAGCAATCATGAATATCATCTTATCAAATTCACAATCCTTAATCCAACTTGATAAATATCTTCAAAATCTAACTTCACAAAACTTTAAATTCCTCAATTTTATTTTAAATTCAAAATTCAACATTTTCATAATATCCTCAAAAATTTAAATTCCATAAATTTTAAATCATACCTCAATTTTATTGATCAAATCAAAATTATTTCCTTTAAAAATTAAATATTTGACCTTATCAATAATTCATCGATCATATAGAAATTTAAACCTGTCACGACCCGCACCCTTATGAGGGGCATGAGCACATGGGTACGTCCAGCCTACGCCGCAGTATCGGCGGTATAACGCTATATATAACGTCTGTAAATACTACGACTAACAATATAAAGGTATCTGTACAGTATATATACTCCGAATGGAGGTGACATAGCAATACAGTCTCAATCACAGAATAAAACTAAGGTAGATAGCACAGAAGAAAAATATATGATAGATGAAAAGGAAATAAGTCCAAGATCCAACACAAGCCCAGATATATACACAACATCACAGGGTCTCAAAATATAATATAGAAAGCTACAGTCTGATAGTACTAGCTGGATCGCAGTCCAGGCAAACTCAACTAAGCTACACTACTCTGGAGTACAAAGTCTAGTGGCTCTACTATAAGGCCACGGTCCTTGACTACTCCATCTAACTCGAGCCCATAATAGGTCGAGCAGTCTGTCTCAGAATCATCTGTAATATATCAACGGTATCCTGTCAGGAAAATGAGCAAGTACAAGCACTAACAGCAGTTCCATGTGAATTGACAAATTCTATAAGAGACAGTATAATGAAATACAAGACAAAGATATAGGAAGACTTGGGAACCGTTCAGAAGCTGAGTTACAATCCTTAAACCAAACAAGGACCATGGTTGTAACCCTTCTCCCGAGCAGAACTTAGTCTTCCATCAAGGTACAATGTAAGGGCATGTAGAACATGTGAGCAACAGTATATCATAGCATGGTGAGAAAGTACTAATGTAGAACAGAGCAGGATATAAGATAAGATAAAGTAAATATAAAATATGCCTTGAATTATTAGAGCGTTATGTGATCTGCTTGGGATATGTTACAGGGCTGACTATCCACTTGGCCCGACAATCACAAAAAAATCTGGGAAGGGTCATGCCGGCCAACCTGGATAGCAGGTACAAGGAAAATAGGATTTTGCGACACCCTACGTGAGGGGAGAGTGACGCGAGCACAAGAATATAGTGACAGGGTGGCTTGGATCACATAGCCCCTAATAATTCCCCATCCCCGAATAGTACAATAGATCTGGACATGACACGTCATGGCACGTGATTCCATAAGAGGGTAGCAAGTCCCCTTAGAAATCAGTGTCTATACAAGTACAGGGAACAAGACAGGAAATGTACCAATATACCCAGAAATCTAGGAACAACATCTCATGTCGTGATCCAACGTATACTAGTCCATAAACTATCGTGACTGAAAATCGAGTAAGACACTACAACTTAATCGGATATAGCAGATATCAAGACAATGAAAACTATCAGTGAATGTATTCGCCTACTGTCCTGAGCTGTAGGATATATCAATGCTCAGAGTGGAAATCAGAGACCTAAAGATGAGATATTTCATGTTAAATTAGGTTTAATAAAGTTAAGAACGATTTCTAATGCACGATATAAAATCTAGGTCAAACTAGGTCTCACTGAGTCACACTAAGTCCTGTCAAGTCAATCTAGGTCAAACTAAGTCCTGTTAAGTCAATCTAAGTCAAAATAAGTCAACTCTAGGTCATCCTAGTCATAGCAAGTCAAAACAAGTCAAAGCAAGTCAAACGGGA
>JANAVB010015800.1:9359892-9384892 GCA_029216955.1 Iris pallida
GTGAGGGTGACAAGTCTATTTACCTTAAAAAAATTTCGTCCTCGAAATTGAAGACAACAACACAGGAAATCACAAACAGAAAATAAAAGAAATAGATTTATACCTCAGGGCACGAAAAGATAAGGGAAACGCTCTCGCATGTCGTCCTCCCTCTCCCAGGTAGACTCACCTGGAGAGTGATGTCTCCATGCAACCCGAACCAAGGGTATGACCTGGTTCCGGAGCACCTTCTCCCTGCGATCCAGAATCTCCCCTGGCTGTTCCGGATTGCTGAGAGTAGGTCCCACCTGTATCGCTGAATGGTCCAATACATGGCTAGGATCTTCCACGTACCGCCTCAGCTGAGATACATGAAACACATTGTGCACTCCCTCGAGCCTAGGCGGCAACTCCAGTCGGTAGGCTACTGCACCGATCCTCTCTATGATGGTGAAGAGTCCGATGTAGCGCGGACTAAGCTTTCCACCGCCGCCAAAGCGAATCGTGCCACGTGTCGGGGATATCCTCAAAAATACCATGTCACCAGCCTAGACATAAGATAAAACTCAGCACATAAACTAAACAAACAAACACGACATAAAACTGAAACTAACCTCGAACTCTAACGGTCTCCGGTGACTATCGGCCCAATGCCGCTGCCTATCTTGAGCCACCCGAAGTCTGTCTCTAATCAACCTGACCTTCTCGGCCGCATCCACAACCATCTCCGGCTCAAGAAGCGTCCTCTCGCCGACATCGTCCCAAGACAAAGGAGTACGGCATCTCCGTCCATATAGAGCCTCGAATGGCGACATCTCTATACTGGACTGGTAGCTGTTGTTGTAGGCAAACTCTACCAGGTGAAGATGGTCCTCCCAAGAACCCCCGAGATCAAGCACACACGTACGAAGCATATCCTCCAAGATCTGGATAGTCCTCTCCGACTGCCCGTCTGTCTGGGGATGATAAGCGGTACTAAAATTGAGCGCGGTGCCCAAGCTAGTCTGCAAGCTCCTCCAGAAGTGGGAAGTGTATCGGCTATCCCGGTCTGAAACTATGCTCACCGGAACCCCATGCAATCTCACGATCTGACGAACATACAGCTCTGCCAGCCTCTCCGTAGACAAACCCACTTTGAAAGGCAAAAAGTGGGCCGATTTGGTCAATCTATCAACGATGACCCAAATCGCGTCTTTTCCTCCTGGCGATCGTGGAAGTCCAGATACAAAGTCCATGGTGATGTGCTTCCACTTCCACTAGGGAATGGGTAGCGGCTGTAGCAATCCACCTGGTCTCTGTCTCTCGGCCTTCACTTGCTGACACATAAGGCAACGAGATACAAACTGAGCTACCTCATGCTTCATGCCATACCACCACACGTGCTCTCTCAGGTCCCTATACATCTTGTTGGCTCTAGGATGCATAGAATACTGAGAGCGATGCGCCTCCTGAAGAACCTCCTCCGAAGCTCTCCACGCGGAACGCACAGCCTAGTACCGTACCGCAACGACCCATCTTCGGCTAAAGAGAAATCGTCGAGCAAACCCGTCCGCACCTGCTCCCTCATGCTCCTCAGGGCAACATCATTATACTGCGCTGACCTGACTCTATCCATCAGCTCAGACTGAATCTGCAAACCCCACATCTGGATCTCTATGCCCGGAATGATGACCTCGATACCCAAACTATCCAGGTCGGCCAAAAGATGACGATCTGTCGTCAAGAACATAGCTACTAGATACCTGCTCAAGGCATCTGCAACTACGTTGGCCTTCTCCGGATGGTACTGCAGTGATATATCGAAGTCCTTCATCAGCTCTAACCACTGCATCTACCGCATGTTCAGCTCCTTCTGAGTGAACACGTACTTCAAGCTCTTATGATCTGTGAAGATCTCAACTCGCTCTCCGTACAGGTAATGCTTCCATAACTTCAAAACAAAAATAACTGCGGCCAACTCCAGATCATGAGTAGGATAGTTCTTCTTATGAGGACGTAACTGCCTAGATGCATAGGTAATCACCTTTCCGTGCTGCTGAAAAACACAACCCAAGCCCTTCCCTGAAGCATCGCTGTAGATCGAGAACCCACCTGACCCAGATGGCAAAGTCAAGATCGGAGCTGAAGTCAACCTCCTCTTCAGCTCATCGAATGCAGCCTGACACTCAACAGTCCAGACGAACTCCACGTCCTTCCTGGTGAGTCTAGTCATCGGCTCTGCAATCTGCGAGAAGTCCTGGACGAACTTCCGATAATAGCCAGCCAAATCCAGAAAGCTCCGAACCTCGACAACTGAACTGGGCGTAGACCAAGACTCAACTGCTGAAATCTTCCTCTGGTCTACTGAGATCCCGTGCTCAGTCACAACATGACCTAAGAACTCGACCTAGTCCAGGAAGAACTCGCACTTCGAAAGCTTTCCGTAGAGTTGCTCCCTCCTCAGAGTCTCTAACACAACTCTCAAGTGCTCATAATGCTCCTCCTGTGTCTTTGAATAGATCAAGATATCATCTATGAAGACCACCATGAACTTATCAAGGTACTGATGGAATACCTTGTTTATTAAGTTCATGAACACCGCGAGAGCATTGGTCAACCCAAATGGCATCACTGTAAACTCGTACTGGTCGTACCGAGTCCGAAATGCCATCTTGGGAATGTCATCCCGCCTCACCTTCAGCTGGTGATACCCGAACCTCAAGTCTATCTTCGATGCGCGGATTGGACCTACTCAATTCTCAAGTTTATTTCATTCATCAACCGTAAGTCCTAACATCCTTAAATTTTCCTTCGCGTCAAACCGACAAGTCGAGACAATCAAAGTTGCCGCGTCCTGATTTTCCGAGTTCGATCATTCCCGCGACATGAATCACCATGTCAACGCTCACACGGAACGATCGCCCCAAATCCGATGCAACACATGTGCGAGGCTAGAGTTGCGCTCGCACAAGACAAGATCGTCGACGTTGTGGTTATCCGCGTAACCATCAAGACACGATTACTTTCATCCAATATTTATCATCAAAATCCTAATTATAGTATCCAACCGAACAATAACACTTGCACGATCATCATTTGCCGAGTCAGAGTACCCTCGAGTTATCGTATATCGATATTTGATACGCCTCAATACCATCGATGATATGCGTAACCCGACAATCTTCCTTTGCAACCAATTTTGAGTCGTACGAATGGTGCTATCATCCGACTGGATAATCTCCTCGACATTCAAGTTCAAGTTCGATCCTTATCCCTCGAATCATTCACAACATCAATTCCTCAAATTCAATCAATCGACATCCCTGAAGCTATCGCATACACCACTCAGGGATGAAGTCATTCAACAAATCCTCAAAACTATCATTCGAATCAAAATCGACTTCTTCGAATCCCGTTCGAACCATTCCTTTAATTCCAAGCACGCTCATCTATATCGCATCGACGTTATCGTCGCTCGATAGCACCCCTATCGATAGTCGACTCACTTTACTCAATCGAGTTCAACTCGTTCTTGCTCGACACTATTCAATTCCCGCACTCGACTTTTCTAAGGTCGACGTAACTTTGGTGTATATGCCCAGCCCGACTTAGCCAACCGTGCTTACGCAAACCATCTTTTTTTTCTTGTCAAAAACTGTTCTCCTATGCTTTTGCAAAATAGTTAGACTTATTGTATGGACATCTCATGGGATAATTGAGAGAGAGCGCACCAACGATATCAATATTACGGAAGTAATCATTCAGAGTTTGCGGAAACAACGGAGTTAAAGAATTCAATCGGTAATCCAAGGACGTAAAGCCGTACTCTGATACCATTATGTCACGCCCCGCTCCCGTAGGAGCGATCGTCCTCGCTAAGGCGTGATGCCGCACGAGCCAAGATTGCGCTCGTGCAAGGTGGGTTCCATAACGGCCAATTTCAGCGGCTGCGACGGGGTCGTCGCATAGAAGTCCCAAACAGAGACATTGAATAATAGCAGCGAAAATTTAGAACAAACACAAGTTATTCAAAAGAAGCTCTTTATTAATATTGAAACATAGATTACAATGGGGCACAAGGCCAATATTTTAAGTCCCTCAAGCTCACTCATCTCACATTATAAGTCACGCAGCTCTCTCTCATCTCTCAATACAAGTCTTGACTCCAGCGGAAGCTTCGGAAGGCGACGTCCATACATTATATCCTGTATAAGTCTTTAATCCATGCGGCCGCACGCTTTGAATCGCCAAAGAACTCCATGCCTCGACGCATCCAAGCGAGCTCCACGCCATGAGCTTCTACCTGTGCCTGCACATATAAACTATGTGGGTGTCAGTACTCAACTGTACTGGTGGAATGAGCTCCTCGCCCACCCATACAAAACCAACATGTTAATTTACTTTGTGCAATATAGTCCTTTTTTATCATTTATTTTTCTACTCTTGCCTTAGGATCAGTTTTAGGACAGACGCCTTGGCCTATTTTGTGTCTTTAGACCATCCCGTGCTTGCAACGATTCGTTAACTCATACTTTGCCTCTAGACCCTTCTCGTGCCAACAACGTTAACCTATCAAGTCGTGTTTGTCTTACGGCCCAAAATCAGAGACGCAACTACGCGATAAGACTCCATTCCCGTGTGACCGTGCTATAAGTCCTTCTTGAGGCCGCGCCTCGCAACTCAATGAGACTCAATCATATCGCCACCTCGCGGCCCTTCACTACTAAATCATCAACTGACCCATCCAACTTGTGAACTAAGTGTCACTTGACCAACTTTGCCTTGCGACATTTTCTGACTTAAACTCAAGACAACTCAATCATAACATGCAACTTATATGCCGACAACTCAAGACTCGATGCCACATCTCGTGCCGAAGCACGACGCCTATGTTGTAGCCATTCTTAGGCCCAAACTCTTGTGTTCCAACCATACACACCTTCAACTAGACTAAATCCAAAGGCACACATGCAGATTGTCGCTCGTGCCGACCCATCTATTTGAATTGGTCACTAACACCACAAGCTATCGTGGACTTATAGCCTTGCCATTCGGCGACCCTTTCAACGCAAGTAGCTAGCCCCGCTGAAAGTTCCCGAATGACCTGAGCGGTTCGTCCAGCTACGGCTATACTGTGTTTCCCTCCGGAACGACGCGGTCCCTCGGTGCCCAGGGTTGCCGCTCGTGGAAACTTTTCCTTGTCGACAAGTTGTCCAATGACCATGCAAGACTCGACACAAACTGACGTCTCATACAGTCATTCCTCTTCCAATGTTACCATCTCTTTCAAACCAATATCAAGACTTCTATCATTTGAGACCCCTCGATGACCCACGATCGCGAGCATTCTTTCTATCATTTGAGACCCCTCGACGACCCACGGTCGTGAGCATTCTTTCTATCATTTGAGACCCCTCGACGACCCACGGTCGCGAGCATTCTTTCCATATTACCATATCATTTCATTCAACTCAATGCCTATTTGATAGTCCTTTCTCCAAAACTCATTCAATCAATCAATCGTGGTTCATGCCTTAAACACTAAGTCCGTGTATCGTGCCTCAAACCGACTTCTGATCTACGCGACGCTATCGCCCAAGTCATACTTTATATGATGGGCCTTGAGACCGTAAGATTATGTGGTTATACCCAACCGTAGAACTCATAGGACCGTGCTTGCTACCACATCGATAGCCTAACATAACTTGCCTGACTTAAACGCACAATGACTCGATGAGCAAAGGCTGTGTCAAGCCTCGCATTGCGGAAATGTGCCGCGCATGCGTTCGACTTCTGAACGACCAAATCATTTGGGTGCCTAGACTTATATCATGAGCCGTGCAACACAACTTAACACATGAGGCAAGCCAAGGCTATGTCAAGCCTTGGACGATAGGACCGTGCATGCTTTATGAAGCATTTATGCGGGCAACGCCTATGACTTAGGCTACGTTTATAATTTCTACTACTCAACCCACTTTCCTTCTCCCAAGCCACGGGACGAAGGATCGAGTGTCATTTTTAAAGCACGCCGTGCACCAACTCTAAGCTGACCATTGGACCTTTCCATATTCTAACACAATTCGACCCGTCGGGATTACTCCTTTTAGCTATGTGGATTCGTCTCTTTTATTATCAAGCCTACTTGTGCAAGTTAAAAACATACGATTTATTATATGAAGGCTAAGATGAGACAAGTTCAACGAAACTACCCCCATCTGAACGAGCGGTCGTCTCGACCGAGCGATGTCTCTGAGCAGTCGTTGCAAGGCTAAGTCCGAACGCCGTCGGTGTTTCGATTCCTCCGATTGACTGAGCGGGACGGGGCACTACACCAAGTCTATAGAGAACTCAATGTCCCTGTCTGGCGGCATCCCCGGTAACTCCTCGGGAAAGATATCCGAAAACTCAGCTATCAACGGATGTGGCAAATCCTGCCCCGCCAACAAAGCTCCACAGAATCCAGCCTCTGGCTCCGCTGCTCCTCGAGCAAACTCGATCTCTGGCTCTCCCGGCGGCCTAAAAAGAACTCTGCCTCCTCTACAATCAATACTAGCATGGTGTATGCTCAACCAATCCATACAGATTACCATATCGTACCTCGGAAGGGGCATTACGAGCAGACACGCACTCAAGTCCCGGTCTCTCAGGGTGACTCTCCGTGTAGTGCCCCGTCCCGCAAAGTCAATCGGAAGAATCGAAACGCCGACGGCGTTCGGACTTAGCCTGGCAACGGCTTGCTCGAAGACATCGCTCAGGTGGGGTAGTTTAGGTGAACTTGCCTCATCTCAGCCTTCACTTAATAATTCGTGTTTTCAAGTTGCACAAGTAGGCTTAATAATAAAAGAGACGAATGCACATAGCTAAAGGGAATTATCCCGACGGATCGAATCGAGTTTAGAACATGGAAAATGTCCCACGGTCGGATTAGAGTTGGTGTACGGTGTGCTTTGAAAATGACACTCGATCCTTCATTCCGTGGCTTGGGATAAGGAAAGTTGGTATTCGACACGAACGATGAGTTAGCCTAAGTCATAGGCGTCGCCCGTATAAATGCTCGATAAAGCATGCACGTTTCCACTGTGCAAGGCTTGGCATAGCCTTGGCTCGTCCCTCGGGTTAAGTTGTAGGCTTGAGTTAGTTAGGCAAAGTTATGCCGGTCGACCTAAGCCATTCCAAGTGTCGTCCCGCTCTTTCTGCGGTTGTCAAGTTAAATAGTCCCACGATCTCAAGGGCCGTCATATAACGTATGACTTGGGTGATTGCGTTGCGTAGGACAGAAGTCGGTTAAAGGTACGAGCCTCGGTTGGCACGATGTAAAGTTAGACACGGTCCATGGCACTTAAGGAACACGTTTTGTTCAAGTTAAGTTGGAAGGCTACGTAGTAGTCGTTCCCTCGAGTTCAGAGAAGTTCGAGGCGGTCCCTCGGTTGGGAGCCTCGCGCTCCTATCCACGTTAAGGTGTTTCGAGGCGGTCCCTCGGTTGGGAGTCTCGCGTTCCTATCCACGTTAAGAAGTCCGAGGCGGTCCCTCGGTTGGGAGTCTCACGGCCCCGATGCACGTAATACAAAGGGTGGTTCAGAGCACGAGTTGCTAAGTATAGTTCCAGACGTACCAACAAATTAGGCCATGCATTTACGTGAGTCTAGATGTCTCGTAGGTGCGTGGTCATTGGACACCTTGTCGACAAAGATTTCTGCCTAGACTGGTTATACGCCGGGGCACCGGCCCCAGTCGTCCTAGTAGGTAGACGTTATAGCAGCGCATGCTTTTATTGCGTGGGTAGTCGGAGGCCTTCAACGGGGCTCGCTATCTGCGCTGAAGGACCCGCCGCCTACCCGAACTATGTCCGCGATGGCTTGTCATGCCAGTGGCCTTTCATATAGATAATTGGTGTGCTAAGCGGCGAATCCACATACACGGTGTCAGTCATAACAAAGGAAGTGTAAGCACGGTATGCGTTGAATGGTGAAATGTGTGCTCGGTTGTACCTAAAGTATTATAAAGCCTACGATTCGGCTATACGTGAAGACACGTGCTTCGGTACGAGATATGGCGTCGTACTTGAGTTCTCAACACCGGTTCCACAAGTTTGGTTAGTCGTTGCGCGTTAAGTCGAGAAGGGCCGTAAGGTGAGTTTGGATAAGTCAGGTTACGCTGCGAGGCACGGCCTCGATTTTTGAGGCACCGGCAAGTATTTGACACGACCTAGTCGTTACGTCCAAGAGTATGGTACGAAAGATAAGTATGAGTCGGTACGTTGACAATACAAGCACGAGAAAGGTCTAGAGGCAAAGTATGGGTACGTTATTAGTGCAAGGCACGGAGATGGTCTAAAGACACTAAATAGGCCGAGCGTCGGTCCTAAAATCGATCCTAAGGCAAGAATAGAAAGACAATCGTAAAGGGGCTTGTATTGCACAAAGTAAAATAAACGTGTCGGTTTTGTATGGGTGGGCGAGGAGCTCACTCCACCAGTACAGTTGAGTACTGACACCCACACAGTGTTCATGTACAGACACACGTAGAAGCTCGTAGCACGGAGCTCGCTTGGATGCGTCGAGGTACAAAGTTCCTTGGCGATCGAAGCATGCGGCCGTGTTGATTGAAGACTTATACTGGACATAATGTATGGACATCGCCTTCCGAAGCTTTCGCTGGCTCAAGCATTGTAATCGAGAGATGAGAGAGAGCAGAGTGACATGTAAATGAGAGAAAAGTGAGCACGAGAGACTTGTAATTTGGCCTTGCGCTCACAAATGTAATCTTGTATTCAATATCAATAAAGAGCTTCTTTTGCATGACTTGTGTTTGTTCTAAATTTCCGCTGCTATGATTCAATGTCTCTGCATGGGACTTCTGTGCGATGACCCCGTCGCAGCCGCTGAAATCGGCCGTTATGGAACCCGCCTTGCACGAGCGCAATCTAGGCTCGTGCGGCATCACGCCTTAGCAAGGACGATCGCTCCTACGGGAGCGCGGCTGACATAATGGTATCAGAGCACGGCTTTACGTCCTTGGACTACCGATTGAATTCTTTAACTCCGTTGTTTCCGCGAACTCTGAGTGTTGCTTCCGCATATCGATACCGTTGGTGCGCTCTCTCTCTCAATTGTCCCACGAGATGTCCATACAATAAGTCTAATATTTTTGAAAGCTCATACAAGTGTCCAATCGAACACATCGATAGGTGATGGCCTCTGGGCTGAACGGTGCCGACCTTGAATTGATAAGAAAACACGTGCTAAAGTTAGCAAGTCGCGTGCGTGCCTAACGAGTCCTACGTCGACATTAGCAAATGAGCATAAAAACTCGGAGTATATTCCATACGGGATGGTTATGCACACGGCCTTTTGGCTAAGTTGTGTCGCGTATCGCGCACCTCGACCTTTTGGTGCAAACGAGTCGCAACCAATATTAAGTACCGCTTGGTCGGGAACGGAGATACACTTGGAGTGTATATCGATAGGAACGTTATCAAACTAATGCTTAGGCGTACACGGAAGATTGTTCTGGATTTTGAGGAATAGTGCGAACGACTTAGTGCGTCGATGCGACGTGAACGATTACGCTAGGGATTCGTCGAACGAATCCGAAACATGTCTTAGCGAATAACGCGAACGTTATTTGGACTAGATCGGATGGCTCGAACCCGAGTGGTGTATGGACGTTATAGAAATTGTTCGGATGAAACTAAAGGAGTTACGGACAGTACGAGTGCGTCCACAAACGATGATATCGCAAGCGAGACATCATCCGAATGATTCGTGAATGGTAATGCGAGTTGCGAAATGGTTGAATGGAAATTCTAAACGATAAAATAATTGGATGACTTGATTGCAGAAACTGATACGATAGTATACGAAAAGTTAGCACGACGGAAAGATAGCGTGCACGAAAGGTTTGACTTTAAAGTTATGCAAACGACTCTGAGGATTGAAATCGATGTGCTCGATGGTTTGAGTTAGCCAGGAATGATGCGAATTGAGGAAATATGTTAGTCGATGAATTAAGATAGACGGATAAATGATACGTGAATTTGGGTTGAAAAAATTGATGTGGTGAACGATTCGAGGAGATTATCCAGTCGGACGATAGCATCATTCGTACGACTCAAAATTCATTGCAAAGGAAGATCGTCAGGTTACGCATATCATCGATGGTATTGAGGCATATCAAAGATCGATATACGATAACTCGAGGGTACTCTGACACGGTGAATGACGATCGTACAAGTGTTATCGTTCTGATGGATGCAATACTTAGGATCTTGATTGAGACGAATGTTGGGTGAAAGAAATCGTGTTTTGATGGTTGCGTTGATAACCACAACGTCGACGGTCTTGTCTTGCGGGAGCGCAACTCTAGCCTCATACATGCGTTACGTCGGATTTAGGACGATCATTCCGCGTGAGCGCTGACATGGTGATTCATGTCGCAGGAATGATCAAACTCGGAAAATCAGGACGCGGCAACTTTGATTGTCTCGACTTGTCGGTTTGATACGAAGGCAAATTCGAGGATCTTAGGACTTGCGATTGATATTCGAATAAAACTTGAGGATTGTGTAGGTCCAATCTGCGCATCAAGAATGAACTAGTCTAGACACAAACAAGAGTTACGTCCCGATGAGAATGATTATCTCGCGGGAGCGTGCATGGTGATTCGTGCCCACCGTGGATAATCTGACTCGTGTGAGATCAGGGTGCAACATATTGTTAAGTCAGACGACCTTGTGATCGATTACATGAATTGGAATAGATGATTTCGGAAACATGAAATATGAACTACGGTTTAGAGATGAATTGTGTCATAGCGTGCTTGATTTGAGAGTGAATGATAGGCAAACTAATGTTGAACGTGTTCGAAGAGATAAACTATGCAAAACGGCTTGATGAACGAACGATATTGATATGACGTGAGATTTGTTAAAACGTGAGTTATCGAAGGATGGCTTTACTGAACGACTCGTACCCCATGCGACGAATAATATGATGTGTGTAGGGAATCGATGCTCGATGTTTAAAAATCAGAGTGATGCGAGCTTGGGTAGAAAATCCCGTACCATCGATTTGGTTGACCTTAGGATGGGGTCAGTGTTGATATCGTTGTTTGGGAACTATGATTCCAGTACTGACGAAAGCATAGCCTAGCGGTTAGGAAGACGTTCCGGCGTGAAGCGATAGGAAATAACGGAGGCACCATTCATGAGGATCGGTTGACATGCACGTATATCAGGGACACCTGAATATGTGTACAATCTGACTCGAGTGGTGATGGTGGATTCTCTATCACGAGGCTTGGCTGAAATGCATATATTTTAGGGACGCCTGGAATATGTGCACGATCCAACTAAGTGATACATTGAATCAAGTGAGACTTGAGGAACGGGAAAGTATTGAGGATTTTGAAATCGTAAGTTTCGAAGAAATGTTGACGGTAACGCGATCATTGAATTGAGACGAGTTTGAATGTTCGTTGATCGGTTGGTGTGCCTTACGGCTAAGTTAGCGATAAGTACGAGCGTGGCTCGGAATCTAAGGAACACGTAGGCGAAGTGTGTACGATTAAGTCTTGGACATAGAAATGATAGGATGGTTTGCCTTCAGGAAAGTCTCGAGGACGAGACTTATTCTGAGTGGTGTATGTTGTAGTGCCCCGTCCCGCGAAGTCAATCGGAAGAATCGAAATGCCGACGGCGTTCAGACTTAGCCTGGCAACGGCTTGCTCGAAGACATCGCTCAGGTGGGGTAGTTTCGGTGAACTTGCCTCATCTCAGCCTTCATTTAATAATTCGTGTTTTCAACTTGCACAAGTAGGCCTAATAATAAAAGAGACGAATGCACATAGCTAAAGGGAATTATCCCGACGGATCGAATCGAGTTTAGAACATGGAAAACGTCCCACGGTCGGATTAGAGTTGGTGCATGGTGTGCTTTGAAAATGACACTCGATCCTTCATCTCGCGGCTTGGGAGAAGGAAAGTTGGTATTCGACATGAACGATGAGTTAGCCTAAGTCATAGGCGTCGTCCGCGTAAATGCTCGATAAAGCATGCATGTTTCCACTGCGCAAGGCTTGGCATAGCCTTGGCTCGTCCCTCGGGTTAAGTTGTAGGCTTGAGTAAGTTAGGCAAAGTTATGCCGGTCGACCTAAGCCATTCCAAGTGTCGTCTCGCTCTTTCTGCGGTTGTCAAGTTAAATAGTCCCACGATCTCAAGGGCCGTCATATAACGTATGACTTGGGTGATAGCGTCGCGTAGGACAGAAGTCAGTTAAAGGCACGAGCCTCGGTTGGCACGATGTAAAGTTAGCTACGGTCCATGGCACTTAAGGAACACGTTTTGTTCAAGTTAAGTTGGAAGGCTACGTAGTAGTCGTTCCCTCGAGTTCAGAGAAGTTCGAGGCGGTCCCTCGGTTGGGAGCCTCGTGTTCCTATCCACGTTAAGGTGTTTCGAGGCAGTCCCTCGGTTGGGAGCCTCGCGTTCCTATCCACGTTAAGGTGTTTCGAGGCGGTCCCTCGGTTGGGAGTCTCGCGTTCCTATCCACGTTAAGGTGTTTCGAGGCGGTCCCTCGGTTGGGAGTCTCGCGTTCCTATCCACGTTAAGAAGTCCGAGGCGGTCCCTCGGTTGGGAGTCTCGCGGCCCCGATGCACGTAATGCAAAGGGTGGTTCAGAGTACGAGTTGCTAAGTATAGTTCCAGACGTACCAACAAATTAGGCCATGCATTTACGTGAGTCTAGACGTCTCGTAGGTGCGTGGTCATTGGACACCTTGTCGACAAGGATTTCTGTTTAGACTGGTTATACGCCGGGGCACCGGGCCTAGTCGTCCTAGGAGGTAGACGTTATAGCAGCATATGCTTTTATTGCGTGGGTAGTCGGGGGCTTTTAACGGGGCTCGCTACCTGCGCTGAAGGACCCGCCGCCTATCCGAGCTATGTCTGCGATGGCTTGTCATGCCAGTGGCCTTTTATATAGATAATTGGCGTGCTAAGCGGCGAATCCGCATGCACGGTGTCGATCATAACAAAGGAAGTGTAAGCACGGTATGCGTTGAATGGTGAAATGTGTGCTTGGTTGTACCCAAAGTATTATAAAGCCTACGATTCGGCTATACGTGAAGATACGTGCTTCGGCACGAGATATGGTATCGTACTTGAGTTTTCAACACCGGTTCCACAAGTTTGGTTAGTCGTTGCGCGTTAAGTCGAGAAGGGCCGTAAGGTGAGTTTGGATAAGTCAGGTTACGCTGCGAGGCACGGCCTCGATATTTGAGGCACGGGCAAGTATTTGACATGACCTAGTCGTTACGTCCAAGAGTATGGTACGAAAGACAAGTATGAATCGGTACGTTGACAATGCAAGCACGAGAAAGGTCTAGAGGCAAAGTATGGGTACGTTATTAGTACAAGGCACGGAGATGGTCTAAAGACACTAAATAGGCCGAGCGTCGGTCCTAAAATCGATCCTAAGACAAGAATAGAAAGACAATCGTAAAGGGGCTTGTATTACACAAAGTAAAATAAACGTGTCGGTTTTGTATGGGTGGGCGAGGAGCTCACTCCACCAGTACAGTTGAGTACTGACACCCACACAGTGTTCATGTGCAGGTACAGGTAGAAGCTCGTGGCGTGGAGCTCGCTTGGATGCGTCGAGGCACGGAGTTCCTTGGCGATTTGAAGCGTGCGGCCGTGTTGATTGAAGACTTATACAGGACATAATGTATGGACATCGCCTTCCGAAGCTTCTGCTGGCCCAAGCATTGTAATCGAGAGATGAGAGAGAGCAGAGTGACATGTAAATGAGAGAAAAGTGAGCACGAGAGACTTGTAATTTGGCCTTGTGCCCACAAATGTAATCTTGTATTCAATATCAATAAAGAGCTTCTTTTGCATGACTTGTGTTTGTTCTAAATTTCTGCTGCTATGATTCAATGTCTCTGTATGGGACTTCTGTGCGACGACCCTGTCGCAGCCGCTGAAATCGGCCGTTATGGAACCCGCCTTGTACGAGTGCAATCTAGGCTCGTACGGCATCACGCCTTAGCGAGGACGATCGCTCCTACGGGAGCGGGGCGTGACACTCCGCCCCTTGCAAATATTATTAACCAGGATAATTCCTTCCCCGGTTATAATCTTGCAAGTCCTACCCATATACTCAGAAATAATATTGTGTCTCAGAGCAAAGAAAACGGACACAAAACTATGAGTGGCACCAGAATCAAACAAGGCGAAAGCAGGAAAAGAATCAAGGAGAACATGACCTGCTACAACATCTCCCACTGGCTCTACCTCCTCCTCTGCCGTCAAGGCGAACATCCTGCCCGCAGGTGCTCCCTTCTGGTGATGTACAAAGCGCTGCTGCTGGGTCTGAAGTGGAGGACCTCTCTGCTGAACTGCTGGTCCTCTAGCCTGCTGTACCCTGTCCGGGCCTCCTCGGACTCCACGAAAGCGGCAATCCTTCAGCTGGTGATCGGGCGCCCCACAGTATAGACAGACGCCCGACCTCTTCCTGCAAGCCTCTCTAGTGTGCCCCGGCTTCCCGCAGAAGTTGTACGGAGTAGCCGGTCTTTGGCCCTGTCCCTGGTGTTGCTGGACACGCGCTGGTGCCTGCTGAATCTGCAACAGAGGCTGCTGCTGAAATGGCCTCTGCTGATGCTAAAAGTGGGGGCGCTTGGTCGGTCCCGTACTGGAACTTGCCCCCATAGTATCACCGCTCCTCTTCGGCTTGAGGCTGAAGTCCTCCTCTGCAATCTGTGCATCCATCAATATCTGATCGAACGTCGCGTCATGGCAACCCGAGGTGTGGGTGCGCACTGCATGAATAAGTCCCCTACGGAACTTACGAGCCTTCTGTCCCTCATCCTGGATCAGATCGGGAGCGAACCTGCTAAGACGAAAGAACTCTGTTGCATACTCGTCCACCTACGAGTTCTCCTGCACTAGACTCACAAACTGGCCCTCCAACGCTGTGAGATCCACGTCCGGGAAGAACTTCTCCTTGAAGAGCCTCCGGAAGTCCTCCCATGATAACCCTCTCACCGATGCACGAGGATCCGTGCGGTACCATGTCAGCGCGATGTCAAAGAATCGGCTGGCTGCGGCCGAAACCCAAAGTCCTCTAGGAAGCTCTGCTAGCTCCATACTCCGCTGCACGTCCTCTAGCCAATCGTCTGCATAAAGGATGCCCTCCGTGCCCGTGAAGTCCCTGGAGCTCATCTTTCTAAAGTCTAATACTGTCCCTGGCCTAGACTGCTGCTGGTACGGCTGCTGGCCAGTAGGACCCTGCATCGTACCCGGTGCCACTCTCTCCACGGCTGCCAGTGCAAGCTGATGCGAGTTCTCCACGATCTGCCTCAGCATCTCAATCTGACGGTGTGACACCTCCGTCTGGCGCTACGACGCCTCAGCCTGGGCTCGCTGTGTCTCCATCATCTACTGAAGGAGAAGGAACATGTGGTATGTATCCGTCGGTATCGGAGGTGGTGGCGGTAGCGTCTCTGGAACGACGACCGAAACCCTCTGGAGTGGAGGTGGTAGACCTCCCTGCGCAACTGCCACGGCCTCCGGGATAGTAGAAACACTGGAGGCAGTCTCCTGAACCTCCTCCTCAGCCTGGTCAGATCTCTCGTGCAAGCTACTCGATCCAGTGGCCTGCGGGTGCATCTTCGTCATCCTGGAGACGAATTGAAACAAAGAGATAAATATGGCACATGAGAAGATATTATCAAAGAAGGACAGTTAATTTAATACAAGGAGAGTAATCATGATAATCAAAAGATCGAAAATTTTTCTAGGTGTGATTGAGAAACTCCTATCATATCCTAGGTCCTACGTCCAAATTGCAGGCTCGTAATTAGTACTCTAAGTCGAGCACCATTACGAGATCGCACTAATTGTGACACAGGCCTGCATGGGCCACCACAAAAATATGTCACGATCTGCACCCTTATGAGGGGCACGAGCACGTGGGTACGCCCAGCCTATGCTGCAGTATCAGCGGTAGAACGCTGTATATGACATGTAGCGCCCCACTTTCGATAGGCGACGGAACTTCATAATATGCTTGTGCCGAGTCAGATCGGCCAAAAACTTAAATGGCCATCTGACTCGATCGCTAAGCTTGGTAAACGATAACGCCTTGCGGCATCGATTCAAATCGATTTGGACGAAAGTTACGAGAATCGATCCAACTAATGGAACGACTTCTGTTGGAATAAGTCCTAGATGCAGCGGGCTGCGTCTCGACGAGTGAGCTCTCTATAAGAGTCCCTTCGACGGGACGAGACCGCTGTATAGTTTTCTTGGAGCTTTGCCGCTGGGCTTGATGAAGTGCTTTCGCGTCGTTTTTATGGATGAAATTATAATTTTGATGCAAGGGGAAAAAAAGAAATTCTAACAAAGCGTTGGTGCCATTGCAGGAGCTCGCGTAACTAAGGATTAACGTTGCGTAGCGCTTGGACGACCGGCACGAAGCAAAGTAATCGGTGGGTGATTCGACCCTTCTTTTCTACTCTGTCACGCAAACTTATTCCTTGCCTCGAATTCATTCAAATCGAACGATGCCAAGTTAATTGCATGCCAATCCACTAAGGTCAAGAACTCGGGAAAAATGTATCGATTTTGAGTAATCTACTCTGAAAAATACAAGTTTCTCACATAAACAAAAAAGTTTAAGGTTATAGTAAAAAGATAGACTATTTCACGTGCTGCAAAATAATGTGAAATGTCGATCATGGGTTATGATGCCTCGGACAATTTTGTGCCCACGGGACGCTAAATCGGTGTACGGCTTTGGGGAAAATGAATCGTTGCATGAGTTACGAGAAATGATAATGTCGTTCGATACTATCCGTGCTATACAAAATTGTTTGCATATGTGAAATTGTTCGCACATAGGCATGGTCATGGACAGCTTGTGCACAAGTTCATTTTCCTCGAAACGGTATCCGGGGTATCGGAACCGATTCGTCCTAGGAGGAATAATTTATCGTGCTTCGGTGCGAGGCATGCGGGACCTTCAGTAAGGCTTGCAACCTAGGCTGAAAGGCATGCGACAACTTCGATTAAGTCCCTAGTGGTGCGTAGCACCAATGATCGCATATAAGATAGTTGCATGCTCACCTATTGTCTTATGCAGGTGTAAATATTATCTCTGTTTTCATGCAGGGACGAGCACGGCCGTGGTAAGAAATATGATAAACTGCGATGCTATACTATATGCTTTATTACTCAATGATGGCTATCGAATATGAACTGAATTCATTTAGTTCTAATAGAAAGACAAGTCTAAGCATGCCTACCCTAACAATCAGAGTCGGTTTAGACGAGTTGGTTCGTCTCGTCCACTTAGCAAGTGTGCTAATCCCCTCCCCCAATTTTCCCAGGTACGGCGGGCGCTCCAACCTAAACTGAAGCTGAAGTGCGGAGAGGCATTTTGAAGCTCTTCCTATGCTGAAGTATTTTGAAGCCAATTCAAGTCGACGGCTTATGTATAAAGGGGCGAATGTATGGGACGGCAAGCGTAGTTCAGGCAACTTGTCGAGTGTATTTCTTTCTGTTTTCAATCAATGTAGCCACAACGGCATCCAATGTAATTATGACTTGTACTTCGTTGCAAGCTATGAATGAAAAGCATTTCTATCTTCCTATACGGCGTCTTAGAATTCTGATGTGATTTGTGAAGTTTCAACTTGGCGTATTTATATACAATTCAACGTAACGTTCTTGCCTTGTACGAGTGCAACTCCAGACTCGTACGGCATCACGCCTTAGCGAGGACGATCGAATCGGCAAAATAACATCGGGGACGAACGTTGCCGACTCGGGGCGTGACAAATTGGTATCAGAGCACAGTTATGTTTCCTCGAATTTTTGAAAGATGTTTTATTGTTGGAATGTCCGTTGCGATGGCTCGATTGAATGCTTGTCGGCATGCTGCGTGAAATACAAGTTCCATACAGGTAAGCCCGTAGATATTTTTAAAAAATACTAACGAGTTTACACCGTTTGTAGGAATGACTAAGCGAGATAAGAAAATCCCCGGCAAAACAACCCAAACCGTGGATAGTACATCGAGCACAAAAAGTACGGGCCCTAACGAGACGACTATGGAGAAGATGCTACAGTTGATGGAACTGCAGCAGCAACAGCTTCAGATACAATTCAAAGCCCAATTTGATGCAAGGCAGAAGCAGATGACCGCCCTGACTTAGATAGTGAGCATGATGGCGGGCGATACCAAGGCGACGGACGCGATACCCGATGGAAAGCACGATGATCAAGAAGAAGACGAGGAGGAAGAAGTCCCACCGCAAATGATAAACTCTTCTTCCATGCTCTAAGTGAAGGAGTTTCGCAAAATAAACCCGCCGAAGTTCAACGGTCGAGCAGAGCCCGACGTGATAGTAGGATGGCTCGCAGAGATGGAGGACTTGTTCGATCTCCTCCGCATCGAAGGGTCCCAGAGGGTGGCCTGTGCGGCGCTGCAGTTACAACTAAGAGCACACGACTGGTTGGCGGCGAAGAAACAAGAGAGCTGTGAAACCGATTCCAACAAAAAGATTTCTTGGGAAATATTCAAGACAGCCTTCCTTGAGCAGTATGTTCCTCGCGCCATCCGTCGACAGAAGGGGGATAAGTTCATGATGTTGAGGCAGGGGAATATGACTGTTGAAGATTATGATGCAAGCTTCTCAAAACTTGTAAAATTTGTCGGCGCCTTCCTGCCCAACAAAGAAGAATGGTGCGAGCGTTTTCAGCAAGGCCTCAACGACGAATTGCGTAGGGACGTCATGAACCAACGATGCCAAACTTATCGTGAATCCTACAAAGCCACACTTGATAGTGAGCAGATCTTTGGCCGTATGTCACAAAGGGCCGTGCCTGTCGTTCGCAACAACTTCAACAAGCGTCCTAATGATGCTGGGGGATCGGGAGTACAAAAGCGCCTAAACACGTCTGAGAATCGTAGTCACTTTGCCGTAGTAAATTGCAATAGATACGGCAAGCGTGGGCATCGAGCTCCCGATTGTAGATTGAGAACATGCTTCAAGTGTGGCGAGCTAGGCCACTTCAGTCAATACTGTCAGGCGGGGAAGACGAATCAACACAACCCACCAAGGAACACTCCGAATCCATATAAAGCGCCTACACTACAAGGCACAAATGCGGTGCCTGTGAACCCGCAGAATCAACGCCACGGAGCTCAAGGCCGAGTTTATGCCTTAACTCGGGACGAGGCATTTGCGTCCGATACGGTTGTAACCGGTATATTACTCTACAAAGATATACATGCTCGAGTACTATTCGATTCGGGTACGACGCATAGCTTTATATCTGTTGATTCTGCGAAAGAAAATAAAATAACCATGCAATCACTAGATATAAATATTAGCAATAGTACTCCGTCGGGAGTCGATATGCCTGCAAACTTTATTTGTAGGAATAGCCATATTTGCGTCGGAGGAAGATATCTATCCTTGGATGCCGTCGTACTAGACATCAAAGATTATGACATAATCCTGGACATAGATTGGTTGGGCGCTTGTCGTGCAACGATCGAGTGCGCAGAGAAGAGAGTGGTGTTTCGTCTTCCTGGCGAGACAGAGTTCTCATATTCGTACGGTACAGCCTGAAAGACGGCGATGATGGTATCGGCAATCTCGGTGAGACGTATGCTGCGTTCCGGCTGCACGGGGTACTTGGCATCAGTTCGAGACACGCGGACGGATAATATAAACACAATGCAGACTGACGTTGTGGCAGATTTTCTCGACATTTTTCCTGACGAGATGCCCGGGATGCCGTCGGATCGAGAAATTGAATTCAGCATCGACACCTTTTCGGATACACGGCCGATATCAAAGGCGCCTTACCGAATGGCTCCAGCAGAACTGAAGGAGCTGAAGGTGCAATTACAAGAGTTGTTAGACCACGAATTTATTCGCCCTAGCGTCTCTCCGTGGGGAGCTCCCGTACTGTTCGTGAAGAAGAAGGATGGGTCATTGCGGCTATGCATCGACTATCGGGAACTCAACAAGGCGACCGTGCGAAATAAGTATCCTTTGCCACAAATCGACGACTTGTTTGACCAACTTCAAGGCGCGTCAGTATTTTCAAAAATCGATCTTCGTTCAGGCTATCATCAATTAAAGATCAAGTCCGACGACGTATCGAAGTCTGCCTTCCGCACTCGATATGGTCATTACGAATTCCTCGTCATGCCGTTCGGTTTGACGAATGCCCCAGCCGCTTTCATGGATCTGATGAACCGAGTCTTCCGACCTCAAATCGATAAATTTGTAGTCATGTTCATCGACGATATCCTTATCTACTCAAGGGACCGAGAAGAGCACGCAGAACACTTGAAGACGGTACTGCAGATTCTGCGTGAAAATAAATTATACGCCAAGCAGAGTAAGTGCGAGTTCTGGATGAGTAGCGTGACATTCCTCGGGCACGTAATCTCTGCCGAAGGTGTCGTGGTGGACCCAAAGAAGATTAACGGGGTGGTGGATTAGAAACGACCTGCCTCGGCTAGCGACATTCGGAGTTTCCTGGGCTTAGCGGGCTACTATCGTAGATTCGGGCGTAGCTTCTCAAAACTAGCGTCGCCTCTGACACGCCTCACCCAGAAGGGAGTAGTATTTGAATGGAGTGACGACTGTGAATCCAGCTTTCAAGAGTTGAAACAACGACTTGTCTCAGCTCCAATCCTTGTACTTCCAGACGGTCCAGAAGGCTTTCAGATATTCAGCGATGCATCGGGAACTGGCCTCGGGTGCGTACTCATACAGAGAGACAAAGTCATCTCCTACGCTTCACGGCAGTTGAAGCAGCACGAGAAAAACTACCCGACGTACGACCTAGAATTGGTGGCGATCATGTTTACGTTGAAGCTATGGCGGCACTACCTCTATGGTGTGGCGTGCAGAATCTACACAGATCATAAAAGCCTGAAATACTTGTTTACGCAACGAAAACTCAACCGACGACAGCGACGATGGCTCAAACTCATAAAAGATTACGAGCTAACGATCGAGTATACGCCGGGCAAGGGAAATGTGATGGCCGACGCACTTAGCAGAATATTTATGGGAACACTGGCCATAAACAAGGAGATACGACGAGAACTTGAAGCGATGGGTATCGAACTTGGAATTGAGTATCGACACCTGCACCTAGCTCAGCTGAAGTTAGGATCGAGCCTGCTTAGCAAGAAAAAGACCGCACAGGAGGACGACTCATTCCTAAAGAAAATGCGCGAGCTGATTTCAATGGGAAGGACGACTGACTTTACGGAAGACAGAGACGGGACGATGCGACTAAAGGGAAGGCTTTGCGTTCCTGAAACTGCCGAACTCAGAAAAGAAATTCTGACGGAGACGCATTATACGAAGTACTCGTTACATCCTAGAAGCACCAAGATGTACAAAGACTTGCGTACAAGCTTTTGGTGGCACGGCATGAAGAAAGACGTAGCTACGTTCGTATCGCAATGCATGGCATGTCAGCAAGTGAAGGCGGAACACCAAAGGCCAGGCGGAGAGCTGCAGAACATCGCCATTCCCGAGTGAAAGTGGGTCAAAATCTCGATAGATTTCATTGTGGGATTTTCGAAGACGCCGCGGGAGAATGACGCGATTTGGGTCATTGTTGATAGATTGACCAAGTCGGCTCACTTCATCGCAATTAAAGTAGGATGGAGCATCGATCGGTTAGCGCAAATCTACGTCGATGAGATTGTTCGACTGTACGGGGTACCGGCCTCAATAATTTTGGACAGAGACGGGCGATTCCTATCACATTTCTGGACGAGCCTCCAAGCGACGATGGGGACCAAAATGAACTTTAGTTCGACGTACCATCCCTAAACAGACGGTCAGACGGAGAGGGTCAATCAGATCTTAGAAGATATGTTGCGTCTGTGTGCGATCGACCTAAAGACTAGTTGGGATACGCATTTGCCGCTTGCGGAGTTTGCGTATAACAACAGTTATCAGTCGAGCATTCAGATGGCTCCCTACGAAGCGCTCTACGGGAGGAAGTGTCGTTCGTCGATATGATGGGATAAAGTCGGAGAGCGACAAGTGCTTGGACCGGAACTGGTGGAGCAGGCCGTCGAAAAGGTCCACTTGATTCGAGATAGACTCCGTATCGCGCAAAGTCGATAAAAGAGCTACGCAGATCCTCATCGACGACCGCTAGAGTTCTTGGTCGGGGACCATGTGTTTTTGAAAGTAACGCCCATGCGCGGTGTCATGCGGTTCGACGTTAAAGGCAAGTTGAGCCCGAGATTTGTAGGCCCCTTCGAGATCATTGAGCGAGTTGCGATGGTTGCTTATCGGATCGCACTACCTCCTGCCTTAGCTGATGTGCACGATGTTTTCTACGTTTCACAACTTCGAAAATACGTGCACGATCCAAGTCATGTGGTTAGCTTTGATCAGTTGGAGCTACGTACTGACTTGTCTTACTCGGAGGAGCCTATTCAAATTTTGGACCGCAAGGAGAATGTGCTACGAAATCGGTCGATGTCCTTGGTCTGCGTGCTTTGGCAGAACCATTCAATCGAGGAGTCGACGTGGGAGATGGAGGCAGAGATGAAAGAGAAGTACCCTACATTTTTTGTCTAAATTAAGGTCAGACCCTTGTTCTTAAGTTTCGGGACGAAACTTTTTCTTAGTGGTATATTATGTAGCGTTCCGCTTTCAATAGGCGACGGAACTTCATAATATGCTTGCGCCGAGTCAGATCAGCCGGGAACTTAGATGGCCATCTGACTCGATCGCTAAGCTTGGTAAACGATAACGCCTTGCGGCATCGATTCAAATCGATTTGGACGGAAGTTACGAGAATCGATCCAACTAATGGAACGACTTCTGTTGGAATAAGTCCTAGATGCAGCGGGCTGTATCTCGGCGAGTGAGCTCTCTATAAGAGTCCCTTCGACGGGACCGGACCACTGTATGGTTTTCTTGGAGCTTTGCCACTGGGCTTGATGAAGTGCTTTCGCGTCATTTTCATGGATGCAATTACAATTTCGATGCAATAGGAAAAGAAAGAATTCTAACAAAGCGTTGGTGCCATTGCAGGAGCTCGCGTAACTAAGGATTGACGTTGCGTAGCACTTGGACGACCAGCACGAAGCAAAGTAATCGGTGGGTGATTCGACCCTTCTTTTCTACTCTGTCCCGCAAACTTATTCCTTGCCTCGAATTTATTCAAATCGAACGATGCCAAGTTAATTGCATGCCAATCCACTAAGGTCAAGAACTCGGGAAAAACGTATCGATTTTGAGTAATCTACTCTGAAAAATACAAGTTTCTCACATAAACGGAAAAGTTTAAGGTTCTAGTAAAAAGATAGACTATTTCACGTGCTGCAAAATAATATGAAACGTCGATCATGGGTTATGATGCCTCGAACAATTTGGTGCCCATGTAACGCTAAATCGGTGTACGGCTTTGGGGAAAATGAATCGTTGCATGAGTTGCGAGAAATGATAATGTCGTTCGATACTATCCGCGCTATACAAAACTGTTTGCATATATGAAACTGTTCGCACATAGGCATGGTCATGGACAGCTTGTGCACAAGTTCGTTTTCCTCGAAACGGTATCCGGGGCATCGGAACCGATTCGTCCTAGGGGGAATAATTTATCGTGCTTCGGCGCGAGGTATGCGAGACCTTCAGTAAGGCTTGCAACCTAGGCTGAAAGGTAGCGTCGCATGCCAACTTCGATTAAGTTCCTAGTGGTGCGTAGCACCAATGACCGCATATAAAATAGTTGTATGCTCACCTATTGTCTTATGCAGGTGTAAATATTATCTCTGTTTTCATGCAGGGACGAGCACGGCCGTGGTAAGAAATATGATAAAGTGCGATGCTATACTGTATGCTTTATTACTCAAAGACGGCTATCGAATATGAACTGAATTCAATTAGTTCTAATAGAAAGACAAGTCTAAGCATGCCTACCCTAACGATCAGAGTCGGTTTAGACGAGTTGGTTCGTCTCGTCCACTTAGCAAGTGTGCTAATCCCCTCTCCCAATTTCCCCAGGTGTGGCGGGCGCTCCAACCTAAACTAAAGCTGAAGTACGGAGAGGCATTTTTGAAGCTCTTCCTATGCTGAAGTATTTTGAAGCCAATTCAAGTCGACGGCTTATATATAAAGGGGCGAATGTATGGGATGACAAGCGTAGTTCAGGCAACTTGTCGAGTGTATTTCTTTCTGTTTTCAATCAATGTAGCCGTAACGGCATCCAATGTAATTACGACTTGTACTTCGTTACAAGCTATGAATGAAAATCATTTCTATCTTCCTATACTGCGTCTTAGAACTCTAATATGATTTGTAAAGTTTCAACTTGGCATATTTATATACAATTCAACGTAACGTTCTTGTCTTGTACGAGTGCAACTCCAGACTCGTACGACATCACGCCTTAGCGAGGACGATCGAATCGGCAAAATAACATCGGGGATGAACGTTGCCGACTCGGGCGTGACATAACGTCTGTAAATATTACGACTAACAATATAAAGGTACTTGTACAGTATATACACTCCGAATAGAGGTGACATAGCAATACAGTCTCAATCACAGAAAAAAACTAAGGTAGATAGCACAGAAGGAAAATATATGATAGATGAAAAGAAAATAAGTCCAAGATCCAACACAAGCCCAGATATATACACAACATCATAGGGTCTCAAAATATAATATAGAAAGCTACAGTCTGATAGTACTAGCTGGATCGCAGTCCAGGCAAACTCAACTAAGATACACTACTCTGGGAGTGCAAAGTCTAGTGGCTCTACTATAAGGCCACGGTCCTTGACTACTCCATCTAACTCGAGCCCATAATAGGTCGAGCAATCTGTCTCAGAATCATCTGTAATATATCAACGGTATCCTGTCAGGAAAATGAGCAAGTACAAGCACTAACAGCAGTTCCATGTGAATTGACAAATTCTATAAGAGACAGTATAATGAAATACAAGACAAAGATATATGAAGACTTAGGAACCGTT
>JANAVB010015800.1:9389892-9701975 GCA_029216955.1 Iris pallida
TGCATTCCTACATGCTTGCATTCAACCATATATATACATTAATGTAAAGAGGATATATATCATATATATATCATTTCATTCATCTAACATATCATGTATTACATACTCTATATTCATTTAATACCCATACTACATAGGCTCATAGGTTACACAAAATGCATATATCGTATAGTCACTCTTCTACTTAAAACCAATACTGTACCAATTGGACAGCTACTAAATTTTAGGATTAAAGTATGTTGTAGCCCTTCGTGTTAGCTTTCCGAAACTTCAAACGGATCGCATTTTCGTGTCCGGAAGCTCCCGAAATCGTGAAAATACCGAAACACGTTCGTCTTTCGTACAGCTGACACTCAAATAATTCTACAGAAAGTTACACAAAGAATTTGGCTTATTAAAATATATTTGGAAAGCTAACTCCGATACGGTTCTTTAAAAAAAATGAAAGATAAATCGGAGTTCTAAGCTAAAAGTTATGACATTTCTAAGTTGCTTTGGTTAATAAAAACGTGGATGAATATTATGACGAATTTGAGTTGTTTTGGACAAAAGAACACATATAGGCCAAGATACTTGGATACAACATAGGTATCCAAATGAAACTCATTCTAACCATCATAACTAAGATCAATCCACTCTCTAACCATTCTAAAACTAAATTTAAATATCTATTTAAACTATTATCATACATACATATACATGGGGTGTCCTAATTTGGGATCTATCAAGTAGGACACAAGACACATATCTAAAATCCTCAAGAGAGCTCCAAATGGCCTCAAATTTAAATCTAAATGGGACACATGCATGAGGATGGATCCTACGGATTCAAAACTAATTTATATGCAAAGGAAATCGATTTAGATGATGGGTTTTACCTATTGGGAGTGGAATCCCAATGAAATCCTTTAGGACACGGCTCCGATACGAAGATCCCTCAAAGTGGACACTCCTCCTTGCACTCCTCTTCCAATCCTTGGTAGCACCCTTCCCTTGGAGAATGGGAATGATTGAGGGAAGGTTTGGTGAAGGAATGATTTGATTTGGAGATCAAATCAATGGGAAGGCTCTCTAAAATTAGGGAAGAACAAAAGGAAAATAAAAGAGGCAAGATTGTAATGAATGAAATGAATCATTCTCCCCTAAAGGTGGCTGCCATAAAGAGTCCATTAGGGCTAATGGGAATTGTCCTAATTGCCCCTCTCTAGTCTCATATGGTTAAGTCTAGACTAGGTTCAAGTTTGGGGTCAAAATGATCTAGTTTTGAGTCTCTAACTTAACCATTCTAACATGATAAAAATTAGTTTAATTAACTAACTTAAATGTTGGTTTTGTGGGCCATGCTTAACTTAATATTGGGTCCCATCTTGAGTTTAAGTTACCCGGGTCACAATACAAGTCGGAATGAGACGAAACTCAAACCCGACTAAACAAATCCAATAAAAACAATATTAAAAATATAAAATTTTCCCAAAATATTAAAATATGAAAAATGACCAAAATCATAATACATCAATTTAAATATTATTAAAATAATCTAAAATTCACCAATTAATCAAAATCCTAAATAATTCAAAAGTCACAAAATGACCAAAATACCCTTAGCCTAAAAAGTTGTAAATAGTCATTCTAATCACATGGTTAGGTTCCCATGGTCATGGTTAATCTCTAGGCTCAACAGTTCTAGGGTTCACTAGCTAACATATCAAAATTATAATTCACCAATTTTAAATAGTATTAAATTAATTAAAAATTCCCATAAATTATAAATCCTATTATTAAATAATAAACTTTTACAAAAGTTCAAAATTATCCTCATTTTAGAAAAGTGGGTGTTACAAGTCTACCCTCCTTAGAAAATTTTGTCCTCGAAATTAAGATGGTCGTACTTCTTCTAGAGTCTCGTCCCCAACAATCAAAGTCTCAGAACTTACCTAAATCATACAATTTAAAAGAATGGCATACAAGGTCATGGCATACGGTGGTAGTGTAAGTCTCATCTAGGCATACTAGTTACACTAGACCAAAACAATCATATGGTATCAAAACTTACAAGCAATCAGGGGTGTTAAACTAGAAAAGATACAGAATAACAAATCATCAAGGCTTTAAGGCATAATCAAAATCAAAATTTAAAGCACAAATGTCGAGCATTAAAATCCAATCACAATATATATATAGAGAGAGAGAGTGTTAGAAGAGGAAAAACTAGCATTATGTAAAGGTTATGTGGTTAGTGTGTGTATGGGTGTATGTGGACATGTTCATAAGGTTAGATAGTAGACATGTGTGTGTGTGTGTGTGTGTGAAATATACATGAAAGTGTATAGGAGGATTTGGGTTTCAAAACAATAGCTATCAAGTTACACTACTCATGGCATATTAGTTAAACAATCTACAATGCACAACCTATTTACTCATAACATGCATGGCTAACCATATATATACATATATCTATATGTATAGAGAGGTAGAGATTTAGTTATGTATATATATATATATATATATATATATATATATATATATATATATATATGAACATAACATAGAGATGAAGGGTTAGGTTTACATGATAGTTGTGAACATTAGTGTACATTAGTGTAGAGTGTCAAGAGTAAAGGGGTTATAACTTAAAATGAAGGGTTCAATCATTCATTTCAGTTTAACATTACATATTAAATCTGGAATTGAACTAAACATTTAAAATCAATGTGAAAAATGTTAACATGTATTCAGTTTCAAGATTTTGGTGAAATTCGAACATCAAAACCAACCCAATGTTCACCACAACCACAACCTAACATGTAAGAGTATGAAACCTAACATTATATCCCTACATACAACAATGTATATGGCTCAAAACATTACATTTAAAAACTGTAAATTGAACTAATCACTTAGAATCCAGTGTTAAAGGGTTAATATGCACACGGTCTCAGATTTGACAAATTCAAACACAAAACTTAACCAATTTCTTTAAGAATTGAAACCATGTATATAACATACATGTGCAGTGATGTAAACCACAACTAATAATATGAAATTTATATTTAAATTACGAATTTAAACTGGAAAAAAAATAGAGAACTATTCTCTGATACTGTATTGTGTCAGAGATATTGGGGTTTTGAGATTTTAACATCAACAACATATTAATATGTATTTAGATGGGTTGGTAATCAAAGTGTAGCATGCATACGTGTCAGGCAAAGTGTCTGTGTCCGCTATATATATATTCTCATGTCCCAATATAAAAATCAAATTCCATATCAAGACCAACATTTAGATTCCTACCAAGATTGTAAGTAGATGATTGATGTAATCAAGACAGTTTTATTATTAATATTTAATACAAGAATAATAGCAAGAAGAAAATAACGATAAAATCTGTTTTGCTTATCTGTTTAAAAGAAGAACCATTTTGAAACCAGAGCTATAATATCAAATCCAAGATAAGGTCTAGCAAAATCATCGATTCATTGTATTAAGAAGAAATTCATAGTAAGAAGTTACACAAGGTTTATAATACAGCTAAAGCTACTCCTAAGTTAAATAATGAGAAGCAAAACAAACAAACAAACAATAATTCTTTTTTTTTTGAGAATGACTGAAACAAAAGTAGAGAAAATATGTTCAAGAACATTTAAGGTACAATCTGATAATCATATGCGTCTATCCAAAATCATGGTACTCTAAATCCTCGTCATACTAGTAAGCAAGGCTACGATAATCATAAAGTCCTCGACTTAGGCATATACCTCTAGAATCATGGTATTTAAAATTTTTGCAATGCCACTAGCTTGGCTGCGAAAACCTTAAATTCTCACACCCGAAAAATATATCCAAAGTCAGACTATATGTCCTCACCATGCTGGCTAATGTGACTGTAGAAGACTAGATTCCATAACTTAGATGACCTAGCCCATATAATTTCATCTTGACAAAAATTAAATTAAATCAACAATGGATACCCAAAAATCAAATTCATTAACTAACCAAGAAAGATAAATATAAACTATTAGAATCAAATTTTGAGATATTTTATAATGAGATTCTCAAGGGTCATCCCAGGAATCTCTCAAGGGATCCTAACTGTGATTGAGTACCTTCAAAATATATTCTAATCCTACTGCAGGCTGTAGTGGTACTCTAGTTCGAATACCACTACACAAACTCGACCTACATGGGCCACTACTAAAAATGTGTCACGACCCGCACCCTAGAGTAAGGGCACGAGAAGTTGGTACGTCCAGCCTACGCCGCAGTGTCGGCGGTAGAACGCTGTCCTAGGTCAAACATCTAACAATATAAAGGTACCTGTATAGTATATACACTCCGAATGGAGGTGACATAGCAAATACAGTCTCAATCATATCTAAGGTAGAGCATGATAAAAGATAGATAAAATATGAAATCCACAAAGAGATACCGCAGATAGAAGTCTAAGTGTCTAAGATACACAAACCCAGAAAATATCTCAAATCTCAAATACAATCCATAAAGTAAATACAACTCAAGACAACTAAAATAAATATCTATACAATCTCTACTGTGTCTCCTCTAGGCTAGCAGGCAACCTCCAAGCTATCTGTGAAATTTATCAACAGGTCCAGTCAGGACAGGAGCGAGCACAAAATATCTCACGCAGTTCATATCAAGTTAGGAAATATAAAGCATGCAATAGAGTAAGATATAGGAAACGCTGAAAGAAGAATGTATATGAAAAACCGCAGAGATTTGATAATAGGAAATATCTATATATGATAAGTAAGAACCGTAAGCAATATTTGATTTAGAGTACAATATGGTTATGTAAACGGTTTAGGACAATGCAATAGTAACTCCATTGTACGTGAGTGCACAATGGACATATATAATAGTTATACAATGTTGAACAATAGGATTTGATTACATAACCAATTCTACTCCCCCTTCCCAATCAATACACAAGGATCCACTCCAGTTACGTTATCTTATACAATAGTGTACAATGTTATACAATAGATGTACAATGTTATACAATAGTTGTACAATGGTCTATCCATGGGACTCATGTGATAATGAGAGTACAATATGCACAATGAGTATACAAGGATAAGGGTATTCAATAAATACAATATGTAAGTTAAACGCACATCACAATATATATTTAGTGAATACAAGGGAATAATATCTCAAAAGAAGATCCATATAGTACCAATCTGTGATAAAAATCGTGTCAGCATCAAGTACAGTAATCTAGAGCAAGAATGTAAATCCAGACAAGTATGAAACGGTCAGAAAATGTACTCGCCTGATAACCTGAACAGCTGATAGGTATAGAGGTCCAAACTGAAGCCATAGATGTCACGATCCGCACCCACTGTTAGGATACGAGAACGTAACAACGCCCAGCCTACGCCGCAGTGTCGGCGGTAGAACGCTGTCCTAGGTCACATCATCTAACAATATAATACTATGCAGTTTATACTCCCCGAATGGGGGTGACATAGCAGATACAGTCTCAATCACATCTAAGGTAGAGCATGATAAGGATAGATAAAACACAAAATCCAAAAGAGATACAGGAGATAGAAGTCTAAGTGTTTAAGATACAAAAACCCAGAAATACATATCAAAACTCAAATACAGTAATCCACAAAGTAAATACAACTCCAGACAGAAGAAATACCATCTAAATAACCTCTAATGTGTCTCCTCTAGGCTAGCAGGCAATCCCAGGCTATCTGTAAAATTTATCAACAGGTCCAGTCAGGACTGGAGCGAGTACAGTACATCTCAACAGATCATAGTAGGTTAGAAAATATAATCATGCAGTAAAGTAAGATACAGGTACTGAAAGAAGTGCAGTATGTAAACAGAGAGAGCTGTAATAGAAATATCTACTATAAATAGAGACTAACAGTGGCTAGTAATTCAGAGTACAATATAGACATGTAAATGGCCTGGGATGATTCTGATAAGACACTACGGAATAATTCTGATAAGATACTACTAGTGTATTATTCACATGTCCAATTCTACTCCCCCGTACCCCCAATCAATACACAAGGATCCAACCAGGTTATGTTATGATTCCATGTACAGCCCCCGAAGGATGATAAGCCTCCGAAAGGTGATAAGCCCCCGAAGGGTGGTACATAGTAGACTCATAAATAGGATAAGGATTCCAGGAAGACTCTGTGATCATAAGAGTATATGTCACAAGTAATCGAAGAATCAACGAAGCATAGTGATACGCCATGTAAGTAAAACGCACAGAACATAGAGTACCCGATGCTCCCTAAGGATAACATCTCAAGAAAGGATCCATATAGTACCAATCCGTGTGACCAACGTGACAGTACAAGTAAAGTAATCTAATGCAGGAAATAATTCTAAACAGGATATGAAATGATCAGAGAATGTACTCGCCTCGATTGGTTGGAGTCGACGTGCGCAACACGAACGTGTCGACACGAGGTAGGTACACTGCTATGCTCTACAGAGGGTCCCAGACGACGACACGGCAGTCCCAATGAGTCCAGAATAGTCCAAAAAGCCTAGTTTGGTATATAAAAGTCTAAAATCAGGGTTTGGTACGATAATCAAATCAAGAAATACAAAATGACTTAAATAGTCACGATTTATGATTTCAGAAAAATATAATAAATAAATATAATAAATTTTTGGAAATCCTTATAATGTTAAAAACTATATCTGTATAAATCGACATTTATTAGATAATACTTCAAAACCAAAAATTAATTCTGTACCAATTTTCCAATTTTGTCAAAAATGAATTTAGGTCAAAACTTAATAAATCAATACTTGAAAGAATGTTTTAATATAATAAAACTCTTAGGCTAAAACCATATATTAATTGATAATAGAAATAATATTACAAATAATACCAATAATAATAATACTAAGAAATAACTATAGATACCAAAATTTCTACCATTATTACAATATATATATAACCTAACATACATTTATTATAAACTAATATACATTAATATACATTAATTATATAAAACTAATATACATTATATATAACAAATATACATTTTTATACGAAACTAATATATATATAATTATAAACTAATATATACACCAATATATATAAATACATAAACTAATACATGATAACTATTTATATAAACTAATAATTAAACTATTATAAACTATCATAAAATATAGAACTATTATATATAAAATAATATAACTATCATATATAAAATATAATATAACTATTATATATATACACAGCTGAGGGGGGGGGGGCTCTGTTCTCCCCCAAATCAATACTCAAAAAGGAAAGGGGCGGTCGGGGCTCACAGCGGGGGGTTGCGCCGTCGGCACGGCGATGGACACCGGAGCAGTCGACGGAGGCAGGGCGCTGGCCATGGGGACGCATGGATCTAGGGCACAGGTTGGTCGGTCGGAGCGGGTCTCACCGGCGGCGCTGGGAGGAGCGCGTGAAGTCGGGGGCACGGTCGCTCAGCCACGACGGTGAGGCGTGCGGCGGAGGGACGAATCGACGAGGTCGGTGTCCAGATCCGGTGACTAGCACCCACGACGGTGGCGCTGGCCGGGCAGGGGCAGATCCGGTCAGGGTTGGGGCTCTCCGACGGACGCAGCAGGCGGCCGGGGTCAGGCGGCGGAGAACTCGCCAGGTTCTCACTCTCTCTCTCTCTCTCTATGGTTGATGGTGGTGGTGGCTAACGTTGATGGGCGGCGACGGTGGTGATGGCCGGTGGGGGTGATGACGATGGTGGTGATGAGTTTGATGGTGGCGGCGTGGCGGTGATGAGTTTGATGGTGGCGGTGGTGGTGATTCCTTGGTGGCGGTGGTGAACGGGATGTCGGCCACAGGGTGGCGGAGGTGGTGTGTGGTCTGGTGAATGGCGGTGGCGGCGTGGCGATGGTGGCGGAGTCGTGGAGTTGGCTGGGGATGATCGGGATGGGCGGCCGGGAATGGGACAGTAGGGTGGCGGCTGTGGTTGGTTAATTCCTAGGGATTTGGGGATTTGGGTTTAGGTCTTGGGAAGTGTGCTACTTATAGGGGAGTGGGGAGAAAACCCTAAAAAAATGTATATGTAATAGAAATTAGGAAAATAGTGAAAAAAAGACTAACTGCTAACCAGAGCTAACTGCTAACACTGACATTATACTATCTGCCAATAATTAGTACAAAAATAAATATTAGTTATAAATTAACAATTAAAATTACTATTTGATACTAATTTCACAAATGGCTAATTACAATTTAGCCAGGATTTTTCTAATAAAATAATACTAATATATTCACTTAATTATTTAAATATATTTAGAAATTATTTATTTAGTAAATAATGATATTTAGAAATTCCAAAATTCAATAACGTCTCTCATACAGATTAATATTAAAATCTTATTGTTTCAAGAAAACGACAGGAAAATTCCAATAGGACATAATCACCTAAAATAGTAAACCAAAGCCAACAAGGACCGATAACAATCACGGTCAAATTTATTTTTCCAAAAATTAAAAATTGTACGTTTTTCGAGATTTAGAAAAATTCGAAGTTTTGAAAAATACAAAATAGAATAAAAATACAAATTTTCGAAATTATCCAAGAATCAATTTACGGAGGTTACAACAGAGTCCTATTTAGAGCAACACAGGTCAAGATATATACGAGAGATGATAAATAAAATGTACAATACACTGCATGTTGTCTAGGTCAAACTAGACTAAAGTCAACACTTGGTCAACTCTAGTCAACCACACTAGTCAAATTAGGTGAACTAGGTCAAGTCCTAGCCCAAACAAGTCTAACAAGTCTCACTAGGCCTAACCAAGCCTAGGCTAGCACTCACACAATCACAAGACAATGTGAACCACAATAATGCATAATATAAAATAGATAATATATATAAATACATACCTTCATACGTACATGCATATCCATATTACATACATATTTATATATATAGGCATATCTTACATCATGCATATTTACATAGTTACATAGATATATACATTCATGCACATTTACATACATACTTTTATACATTATATATGTTAACATTCATTATAATGCATTATATTTTACTTATACCTTTGATTGATTGATTCATTCATATATTACATTCATTCATGCATATTACATACTTACATGCATCTATACATTATATTCATTGTATATAACATGTAAAAATAGAAGAGAAAAAAAGGGAGAAAAATTGAAATGGAAAGGAAAGGGAAGGAAAATATAAGGAAAAGGAAAAACAGTGGACATATACATGCTTGCATCATATATTCTACATTATCATACATGCTATCATTATATATTGCATTATATTATTTATATATTATGCATTCATATCTATCATTACATGTATACCTTGCATTCGTATCTAGTATTCATTATATACTTTCATGCATACATTGTATATCATTCTTTCATTCATGCATTTATGCATTGCTTACATACATTATATTAATTGCATTCCTACATGCTTGCATTCAACCATATATATACATTAATGTAAAGAGGATATATATCATATATATATATCATTTCATTCATCTAACATATCATGTATTACATACTCTATATTCATTTAATACCCATACTACATAGGCTCATAGGTTACACAAAATGCATATATCGTATAGTCACTCTTCTACTTAAAACCAATACTGTACCAATTGGGCCTCTACTAAATTCTAGGATTAAAGTATGTTGTAGCCCTTCGTGTTAGCTTTCTAAAACTTCAAACGGATCGCATTTTCGTGTCCGGAAGCTCCCGAAATCGCGAAAATACCGAAACACGTTCGTCTTTCGTACAGCTGACACTCAAATAATTCTACAGAAAGTTACAGAAAGAACTTGGCTTATTAAAATATATATTTGGAAATCTAACTTCGATACGGTTCTTTCTAAAAAATGGAAGATAAATCGGAGTTCTAAGCTAAAAGTTATGACATTTCTAAGTTGCTTTGGTTAATAAAAACATGGATGAATATTATGACGAATTTGAGTTATTTTGGACAAAAGAACACATATAGGCCAAGATACTTGGATACAAACATAGGTATCCAAATGAAACTCATTCTAACCATCCTAACTAAGATCAATCCACTCTCTAACCATTCTAAAACTGAATTTAAATATCTATTTAAACTATTATCATACATACATACACATGGGGTGTCCTAATTTGGGATCTATCAAGTAGGACATAAGACACATATCTAAAATCCTCAAGAGAGCTCCAAATGGCCTCAAATTTGAATCTAAATGGGACACATGCATGAGGATGGATCCTACGGATTCAAAACTAATTTATATGCAAAGGAAATTAATTTAGATGATGGGTTTTACCTATTGGGAGTGGAATCCCAATGAAATCCTTTAGGACACGGCCCCGATACGAAGATCCCTCAAAGTGGACACTCCTCCTTGCACTCCTCTTCCAATCCTTGGTAGCACCCTTCCCTTGGAGAATGGGAATAATTGAGGGAAGGTTTGGTGAAGGAATGATTTGATTTGGAGATCAAATCAATGGGAAGGCTCTCTAAAATTAGGGAAGAACAAAAGGAAAATAAAAGAGGCAAGATTGTAATAAATAAAATGAATCATTCTCCCCTAAAGGTGGCTGCCATAAAGAGTCCATTAGGGCTAATAGGAATTGTCCTAATTGCCCCTCTCTAGTCTCATATGGTTAAGTCTAGACTAGGTTCAAGTTTGGGATCAAAATTGTCACGTCCCGAATCGGCAACGTTCGTTCCCGATGTTAATTTTGTCGATTCGATCGTCCTCGCTAAGGCATGATGCCGCACGAGCCTGGAGTTGCGCTCGTGCAAGGCAAGATGACAAGTTCTCAAACGGTTATCTTTTGATTTTGATATTAATACGCCAAGTCGAAACTTCACAAATCATATCAGAATATAAGACGCAGTATAGGAAGATAGAAATGCTTTTCATTCATAGCTTGCAACGAAGTGTAAGTCATAATTTACATTGGATGACGTTGCGGCTACATTGATTGAAAACAGAAAGAAAATACATTCGACAAGTTGCCTGAACTACGCTTGTCGTCCCATACATTCGCCCCTTTATACATAAGCCGTCGACTTGAATTGGTTTCAAAATACTTCAGCATAGGAAGAGCTTCAAAACGCCTCTCCGCACTTCAGCTTCATTTTAGGTTGGAGCGCCCGTCGCACCTGGGGAAATTGGGGGAGAGGATTAGCACACTTGCTAAGTGGACGAGACGAACCAACTCGTCTAAACCGACTCTGATTGTTAGGGTAGGCATGCTTTAGAGTTGTCTTTCTATTAGAACTAAATGAGTTCAGTTCATATTCGATAGCCGTCTTTGAGTAACAAAGCATACAGTATAACATCGCAGTTTTTCATATTTCTTACCACGGTCGTGCTCGTCCCTGTATGAAAACAGAGATAATATTTATCATGCATAAGACAATAGGTGAGCATGCAACTATCTTATATGCGGTTATTGGTGCTACACACCACTAGGGACTTAATCGAAGTTGGCATGCGACGCTACCCTTTCAGCCTAGGTTGCAAGCCTTACTGAAGGTCCCGCATGCCTCGCGCCGAAGTACGATAAATTTTCCCCCCTAGGACGAATTGGTTCCGATGCCCCGGATACCGTTTCGAGGAAAACGAACTTGTGCACAAGCTATCCTTGACCATGCCTATGTGCGAATAGTTTCATATATGCGAACAGTTTTGTATAGCGCGGATAGTATCGAACGACATTATCTTTTCTCGCAACTCATGCAACGATTCATTTTCTCCAAAGCCGTACACCGATTTAGCGTCCCGTGGGCACCAAATTGTCCAAGGCATCATAACCCATGATCGACGCTTCATAATATTTTGCAGCAGATGAAATAGTCTATCTTTTTACTAGAACCTTAAACTTTTCCAGTTATGTGAGAAACTTGTATTTTTCCGAGTAGATTACTCAAAATCGATACGTTTTTCTCGAGTTCTTGACTTAGTGGATTGGCATGCAATTAACTTGGCATCGTTCGATTTGAATGAATTCGAAGCAAGGAATAAGTTTGCGGGACAGAATAGAAAAGAAGGCCGAATCACCCACCGATTACTTTGCTTTGTGCCGATCGTCCAAGCGCTACGCAACGTCAATCCTTAGTTATGTGAGCTCCTGCAATGGCACCAACGCTTTGTTAGAATTCCTTCTTTTCCCCTTGCATCGAAATTGTAATTGCATCCATAAAAACGACGCGAAAGCACTTCATCAAGCCCAGCGGTAAAAGATCCAAGAAAACCATACAGCGGTCCGGTCTCGTCGAAGGGACTCTTATAGAGAGCTCACTCGCCGAGACGTAGCCCGCTGCATCTAGGACTTGTTCCAACAGAAGTCGTTCCATTAGTTGGATCGATTCTCGTATCTTTCGTCCAAATCGAATTGAATCGATGCCGCAAGGCGTTATCGTTTACCAAGCTTAGCGATCGAGTCAGATGGCCATCTAAGTTCCCGGCCGATCTGACTCGGCGCTAGCATATTATGAAGTTCCGTCGCCTATCGAAAGCGGGGCACTACAAAAATGATCTAGTTTTGAGTCTCTAACTTAACCATTCTAACATGATAAAAATTAGTTTAATTAACTAACTTAAATGTTGGGTTTTGTGGGCCATGCTTAACTTAATATTGGGTCCCATCTAGAGTTTAAGCTACCCGGGTCACAATACAAGTCGGAACGAGATGAAACTCAAACCCGACTAAACAAATCCAATAAAAACAATATTAAAAATATAAAATTTTCCCAAAATATTAAAATATGAAAAATGACCAAAATCATAATACATCAATTTAAATATTATTAAAATAATCTAAAATTCACCAATTAATCAAAGTCCTAAATAATTCAAAAGTCACAAAATGACCAAAATACCCTTAGCCTAAAAAGTTGTAAATAGTCATTCTAATCACATGGTTAGGTCCCCATGGTCATGGTTAATCTCTAGGCTCAACAGTTCTAGGGTTCACTAGCTAACACATCAAAATTATAATTCACCAATTTTAAATAGTATTAAATTAATTAAAAATTTCCATAAATCATAGATCCTATTATTAAATAATAAACTTTTACAAAAGTTCAAAATTATCCTCATTTTAGAAAAGTGGGTGTTACAGGAAGGGTTTGGGGCCCTTGCTAATTACAAGTTTGCCCCTCCTTTGCTTCCTTATGAAGTTAACTTCCTATTTGGGTTTTTGGGGGTTAGTTTAGACCAAATAAAAATCACAATTAGGCCTAAACACTCATGGGGGACTAGTCCAAACTCCTAGACCTAAATGTTAAGTTTGGTGGGCCATGGCTAATTAATGTGTTAAGCACAACTTAAGTCAAAATTCTCCGGAGTCCCGAATTAAGTCGAAATGCGATGAAATTCGAACCCGACTCATATAATAATTAAATATTAACATTCATGAAATAAAATTCCTAAAATATTCTAAAATGGAAAATTACCATTTTACCCCTATCTCGAAAAAGTGAGGGTGACAAAACCTCAGAATACCAAAAGCTAAATATTTCATCTTCAACAGTAACCAAAATATTCAATTTATTAATCGAGAATTCTATCCATCTTTGATTAGAGTCATTTATCAAATCACAATTTCAACTTCATCAAATAAGGTATCTCAAAATTCAACGAATATCGCCACCTTAATCATGTAGCCTATGTAACAACTTTAACTACCCATACAATCAATTCAAAATAATTCTATGGATTACCCACGGTGTACCTAGTCCTAGGCCTAGTCATTTTTTTTAAAAATCAAATTAACCTAATTGTGAATGAGCATCCTAATCGCAGGCTCGTAGTAGTACGACTAATATATGTACTACCACGAGTTCGCACAATTTGTAAAAACTGACCTGCATGTGCCACCATAAAAACTTGTCACGACCCGTTTCCGTTTTTCAGGATACGAGTACGTGGCCAAGTCCAGCCTACGCCGCAGCATCGACGGTAGTACGCTGTCTGGGCTCAATATAAATCTCAAATACAACAAATATCTCTATTTTGCTCATTCACAACAATTATTTAAATTATAATTCCAATAATACATTCAAATTGCTTTTCGATACAAATTCACTACATGTGACTATTCTATCTAGAATCTATGATTGGCCTCTAAGATAGCTCTAACTCCACCCGAAGGAACCCAAAGCAAGAGAGCAAATCATCGAAAATAGTCATCAAGAATCTGTCAACTGAAAAATGGTTATCCAGTCAGGATTGGAACAAGATCACCATAACACTATATTACACAATATATTATACAAGCATAAAGGAACGATTAAAAAGAATTTAACTGAAGATAAGTATAGGCATGACATTGTATGATAAGAAAGTATCTTTGAGACATGATAACAACATGAAGGTAGACTTGACATACCACTAAGACATGATGACAATAAGAAGGTAGACTTGACGAAAGAAGAACAATAGACAATAGAGTAACAATAATTAAGTCACGTATACTGTGTGTTTTAGAATACCAACTTTTAGCATGTAGACGGCTTGGGATATCCATCAGTCAAACGTGTGGTGCATGACTGATATTATGCAATCAATGTATAGGGAGTCTGTATTCAATTCGTTGACCACATGCTTACTTATTGTATTCTCCCGCCCGACTCTCTCACAATACATGTCCACTACGATAAATATTAGCAATACGATAAACTGTAAACAATAGGAAACAATGAGTAAGGCATGAACATGTATGTATATCCAACCGATTCTAACTCTCGTGCACAATAGTAATCATGAACAATGACAACCATGAACCATAAGGGAGTAATAGTGAAAAAAACGACACGAAGATACATGCAGTATAAAATAAAGGAAACATAGGTTATAGTGATACTTGCCTCGGTTTGATTTGAAGCTGATTGGCACGATATTGTCATGTCGACACAGAAATAGTCTCAGATGTTAAAGCTACGCAAGATGATGAGACGGGCCTCTAAAATAAAAACAAAAATAAAATATTTTGGAAAATTGTTAAGAAAAATATATGATGTGTACTTTTTCATCAGCGTTCCGAAACTTCAAACGGATCGTGATTTCGATTCCTGGTTCTCCCGAAATCTCGAAAACACCGAAACATGTCAAATTTTGGACAACTAACACTCCAAAAATTTTCTAGAAAATTAGGTTAAAATTATTTGAAAATAAATTTTATATTCAGAAAATATACCTCGAGACGGTTACAACAAAAAAAACTGGAGGTCAAACGGAGTCCGGAGTTGGAAGTTATGGCCCTTCGAAGTTGGTAAAACATTTGAAAAGGAAGGCTGAATTTATGACGAATTTGGGGTAATTATGACGAAAAAAGAGAATTTTTTTGGAAAAGAAGGTATGAGAGATGATTTTATTTTATAGGTTCAATATATATAGATAACGGAAAGCAATTAGTGAATTAGGATATGATTAGAACTCAATCAATAAAGATATGATTAAGATTACCAACTAATTTGGATAGGAATATGATTAGTTCAAATAAGAAATAATCTATCTAATACTAGATATGATTCAAATAGGATTAGAATTTCTAATTGACAAGTCTCTCCATAAATTTAAATCAAATAAATTATTTAAATCCAAATTATATGAATTCAAATCCAAATCTAAATCCAAATCAAATTCAACATAATAACTTTAAGATAAATTTAATGTTTATCAAAGCAATTTAAATCATATAATAGATAAATCGTTCAATCAAATAATATTTCAAATCTAGATTAGATAATTCTTAATGCCACAATTAGTCACTATAAGTATTTTAAATAATGTTTGATGTTATCAAATAAGGTAAAATATATTATATAAATCTAAATCTTATTCAAAATAAGTTACTAAATCTTTTTGTTGCTCCAAAAATAATCATTATTTTTAAACTATTTTCGAAACCGACATTTTTTTTGAAAAACCAAACATAATAATAAATAACTTTATAATTTCAATAATAAAATTTTAAGAACAAATATTTATTAAAACTAAATAGTACTTTCAAACCGTTAACTACAAACTATATTTTGAAATACAGAAAAAATATTAAATATCTTTTACAAAGTTTCAAAAATAAATTACTTTCAAACACAATAAAATATAATATAATTTTTTTTTGAGAAACATGGGTTACAATTCATCTGCTACAAATTCAAATGTAGGGTTTCTATATTTTACAACAGCTATATTCATGCAGGCAACAACCCTAATCGACTGGAAGCACCCCTTGAATCCTGACGAACCCCCTAGCACCCGGACTCCCTTGTCTCTTCCAAGTCTCCGTCAGTAATATATGCAACGTCGAACATGGACTGGTCACGAACTCTAAGGCCGGACAACCTCGAAGATGGGACACAATCCAAATACTCAGACTCAAGGCAAGGCTGAACACAACACACAACCCTCTACAATTAAAACCAATACAATTTATCTACCCTTCGAGAACGAGAAGAATGGAATTTACCTGAGATTAATCGTAGTCGAGAAAGATTTCCTCCCAGAATCCGACACGAGCTTCACGTGTCCAAAACACCGCTACCAACCTGGTATGAACATTTTATCAAACACGTGGTTAGTGTCGATTCAAGGAGAACATTCATGATCTTCCTTGAATCGATCACTCGGATAAATTCTAAAAACTCATACAAAACCCAGAACCAACAGATCGACCAAATCAAACTTGTATAACGAAACCACAAAGAGAACCGATCAAATCCTCACCATGCTTTGCGTGAGTCGATCAACGGTTGAATCCCAAACAATCCAGAAATTCAATGACAGATACCCCTACAATTCACCCGATCACAAAGGAATTCGACCAAATGAGCGTTCAAGAGTAGATTCAATTGTACGATTTCAAAATCGATCATTTTTTAGTCTTGCCGTGCTGCTCGATCGACAACGACGAGGAGTACGTTCATACTTGTCGTGAACCCCGACAAGAACTCTGATCTTAGAGCTGAAGAACGTTCGATCAGAGATGGAGTCAAGAAATCAAGAATGCACAGATCCTCAAATGAAATCGAGTTGTACTTACCGATCGTGCTTCAGGGAAGGATCGCCGGGAGTCTTCGGAGAATGTCACCGATCCCTGTCAACGCCAAGAACTGCTATGATCGATCGTCGATGAGGTGGACATCGTGTAGACGCCGTCCATTCGTCGTGTCCGGGGAGAGGTCGAGTGTGCTGCCGGAAGGAAATGCTTAGCTGCTGGTGAGGGTGAAGGTGATCGTCGGAAAAGCGTCGCCATTGAGGAAGATGAAGCTCGCCTATAAGTCGTCGTAGTCGTCGCGATGGCGGCTTCCGCTTTCAGTTGCCGGCGCCATGGAAGAAGAATTTGCCCAGTAACCGTCGTGGTGGAGACTCGACGTCGCCGGAGGAAACGGCTCCCCGCCATGGCCAGCCCCAAAGTTAGGGTTCGGGTTAGGGTTTACTTCAAATTGGGGAAATGGAAGAAGAGCTAAGTTCTTCCAAAACTGAGAATGAAAGGAAAAATGAATTAATACCCTCTCTCCTCCTGTCTTTATAAAGAAGTCAAGGGAATGGAAATTTGCAACTAAGTCCTCCACATCTGAGTTATTATAGCTCAAAACTAAAAGTGGTTAGAAGAAATAGGTATAGGTTGATAGAATGTTTGTTAGAAGCAGTTGCACAATTTATAGAGGTTGCTAAAAAGTTTGTTAGGATTCTTGAGAGTACTACAAACTAATTGCTAAACTCTTAAATAATTAAAACAATATATATTTTATAACACTCATAATGAAATCAGGAAAATTAGTATTTATCAGAGTAAGTCGAAAATAATAAATCTCTAAAATTCTAAAATATCAAGGAAATACTGAAATTTATTAAATCGGGAAAAGTGGGGTTACAAATCTTTCCCCCTTAGAAAATTTTGTCCTCGAAATTCAAAGGTACCTCACGATACAGAAAATGACGCAAGGTTTTAAAATTACTTAGGCACTAGGGTGAATACAGTCAACGGTTAGATATGAGAGTTGTAACAGATCTGAATTAACTTAGCATGACATGGCACGATAAAATGAGTCAAGCACGAAATGGAACGAAATTTATTCAGGACCAAGTACGATAATTTTACACATGGAGTTGAAATATCATGAACTAACAATGATCAAGAATCAAATAGGCACGAGATGGAATGAAGTTTCAATTATGACTTAGAGGAACAAAACCATGAAGGAACGATCTTCTAAGCACGATTTTTAATTGAAATTTAGCACCATAGGAAGATCGCTAATGGATAGTCATGATCAAAATCGAAGTTTACCAAAACGCAGTCAAATATAGGTACGGTTTAAAATCCAGAAAACGGAATCAAAATCTAGAAAGATGTAGTTATTGAGAAACCAAATGATTTGATGATAAAATGCAAAAGAAAGGAAGCTACAAGGATTCGACTGAGAAGACGTATGGAGTCTATCGAGGGGGTATTAGTATCAAACTGAGGTGAACGTTCAAGAAAAATCAATAATCATATGAAAATGAGATATAGCCTCTATTGTATCCGAAAACATATATATTTAAATCACTTAACTTAGAATTCCTACCCCGCCAGTATATATCTGACTGCAGTGGACTTTCGGCTCCATGACTCAAATAACAATATGTCACCGAATATTCTATCAACCTTATCCATTTTTCAACAATCATTGACGAAACAATCCAAGAGATCAAGATATGAAGAATATGACAAAGTCTCAATAATACTCGAAAACTTATAAATGTCTGAAATCACTTCAACTTAGAGTTCCTGCCTCGCCAGTGCGCTGCTGGCTGCAATGAACCCTCAGTATCCGTAGTCCAAATAATGACTGCAGCGCGCAACTGCCACGCCCCAGTAGATCATCGAATAGTCTCTCAACCTTATCCATGGAAATTTAAAATAATTCAAGGAATCCAAAATGATTTTCAATAATCAAAGTGAGGTTATCTGGCTGTTTAGAATACAAGGGTTTATTTGGTACTAAGAAGCAACAAGGGATCCAATCAAAGAGTAGTGAGTACAAAAGGGCAATCAGGGAGATTTAAAATCTCAAACAGGAAATCGAAGTTTCAAATAGTAACTGAAATCTCAAAGAAAATTCGGGATGGTAACAAGATCCCGTATATGGGACGTAATCCTGGATAGGTAACGAAATCTCAAAGGTGTCAAAGAAGCAAGGTATCAGATAGAAGACAAAGTCTCGAAATAAGGACCAGAAATCTTGTACAGGAATCAAAGTATAACAGAATCTCGAATAGCACGAAGTTTCGAACAATACCTCGAATGGAAAATCCTAACTGGACGAGGTCTCTACGGATCTTCCGATCCGGACTCTCTCTCTCTCTCTCTCTCTCTCTCTCTCTGTCACGATCCGATCCCAAATAATTGGGTCGAACCGGATCATGCCCAGCCTGCACCGTTGTGAGACGGCGGCAGTAAGCTGTTCTATAAGCAGGTAATCACAACAATATCTATACATTTGTTACAACTGAATATTCGGGAATTTAAAACTTTATTCAACATTTGAATAAATACAACTGGAAAGTAAAAGAACTGAAATGAATGCTGAATTCAAATTAACAAAATTCCAAAACAACAAAACTGGAAACATGGAAAAAAAATATCTAGCTAAGCGTTCGGCTCGTCGGCCTTAGGTCCTGCGTCCTCCAATGGGGACTCTGGCAACACCACAGGATACAGAACTGGGTCATAATAGCTGTTGTATAACAGCTCAGCATCCTCAAAATCTCCTAAAAATGTTATCTCCAGTCAGGAGGGAGCAAAGTACAATTCATGATAATCCAACAATTGAATTAATAATAGAGTTATGTACTTTTAAACAATTTGAAATAAATAGTTCTCCAGCAGTTAAAATATTGTGATGTGAATAGGCAATAATTATGACCGGATTAGGTTGTACAGTGAATGATATGGCTTATCCCCGTGTGTATGAGGGGTAAGCTAATACAGTTATAATGCTACTTTGGATGTGGTCATACTCATTACACTACTCCTCCAGTACCCAACAGTCAATGCTCTCAGAGAGAGTTTCGTGTTGCATCGTGGTTTAAACTTGCAATAAAACGATTACTAAATAATTGTAAACTAACAAAAAATGTACTTGTCTTTTGTTTATGACTGAAAACGATGTTGGTTCCGGAAAGATGCTAGGTTCGTCTCCGAGATCCTACAGTTGGAGAACTTGACTTAGAACCAATATTGAGACCATTCTAGGTGTGCTAGTTGCAATTTCTAGTAGCAGGTCCTAGTCAAGTTTTAAGTTGTTTATTTAATCTACTGCTAACGGTTTACGACGCGTACTACGTTGGTTCTCATTTAGTTAGATAGCCAGTTTCTGGTTTACTTGGAAAAATCGTCGTTATCGGTTAATTCGCAAAACTTTGTATTTTTAATATTATAGGTATAAAACTATATTTTCTTTCAATGATAAAACGTGGGTTTTGTTAACTATCAATATTTTATTCAAGTTATTTTATCATAAAAAATCCTTATTAATTTATACAAAATATTTATTAGTTATTTTGTAACTAAGCGCCTAATTACGAAGAATAAAACCAACCAGAAAATAAAGGAAAAATCAACCAAGAAAAGAAAATGAAAAACCTAGACTACGCAATACAGGGGCACAGCTAACAAAATAGAAATATGGGTTTATGCCCTTACAAATTTTACATAAATAAAATAAGAGAAAATTAGTTAGCTCTGACTAATGTCCCGTATTTTAAATATCGAAAACAAAACTAAAAATAAATTTAATTAAATATTAGGAGTCTCAGACTTGGTCCAATCGTCACAGTTAGCTAATGCCTCAACGTCCAGGTAAAAACCGATTTCGTTTGCATTTCGCTAGGGCCCACGGACCGGTATGGTCGTCGCCCAAAAATTCATTTTAATAAATATTTCTGAAAACCAATTTAAAACTCATTTATAAAATTTTACAAAAATTGGGCAGCATTCCCTCTATATTCGGGATAACCCAAAACTGGAAAAATATGCCAACAATTCCAACAATTATTCCAAACCAGGGAAAACCCCAAGAATTAACTTCCAAAACTATTTTTACACAAAATTAAATTCACAGAATAATTTTCGAAGCTTAATCGAAACCCGAAATATAATCGAAAATCCTGAAATGAAATCGGAAACCACAGCACCCAAAAGTCCAGAAAACACATTTCGAAAAAATCCGAAATAACCACAGAACATCACAGAAACGTCTCCGGAAAATTCGAAGTCACTACGTCGACCTAAAACCGAATTCCCGGGAGGGAATCGGGGACCAATTCTCATCATCGACTACCGAAAATGGAACAGGAGAAAGGAATTATACCTTGGTTGCTCGGCTAGAGCTCTCAGATGAAGATATAGAAAATAAACGGGGACAGCAGCAGAATCGGCGCGACGAAACCGCGAAAAATACGGACAGCTGGTCGAGAAACCCGCGGACAGCGCTGGACAGATCAGCGGGGCACGGGGCTCGCGGGAAATCCCGGCGGAGGCCGGAGGGGGAGCAGCCCGGAGGTGGACGGAGCCGCGGGCGGCGCTCGGCGTAGGGTTCTGGCCGAGAGGGGCAGCCGGCAGAGGGGCGCAGGTGCTGAAATCGGGGCGCCGGAAGTGGGCGGCACGGGAGACAGTGCGCGGGGTGGCCGACTGGGGTCGCCGGAGCTCGCGCGGGGAGGCACCGAGCGGGGGTGGCCAGAGTCGGCCGCGGGGTCGCGGGTCCGGCGTCGGGCGCGGACGCGGGCTCGGGGATCGGGTGGCTTTGGGAGGCGGGTCCGGTAGAGGGGGCCGGAGGAGGCGGGCTTTGGCGCTCGGGAGATCGGAAAAGGGTTCGCTCCGGAGAGAGGGAGAGAGGAATAGGAGTGGGGTTGTTTTGGGAAGAGGGAGAGAGTGTGGGAATGAAAGAAAGTGGGGGTGATGGTGGTTTATGCTGGTGGTGGGAGTGTGGGTTTGTTATAAGGAGGAGGGGAAAAATAACGTGGAGTAGAGAATGGGGTTGAGTTGTGGAGGAGAGGAGAAAGTATGGGAGATCCTGGAGAATAGGGAGGGGTGTATGGTCTGGTCGTGGGGACCAGGCCAAAGGCTTAAAATTTATTTATTATTTTTTTTATAACAAATAGATCAGGATTAAAAATAAAAAGAATGGGTTCGGATCTGGATTGGGTTTCGGGAAACTTGTTCAGGCTCGGTCTCGCAAACAAAATCCAAATTATTATTTTGAAAATAATTTCGATCCCACTATATAATAATAATAGTAATAATATTATATAATAGTAATAATAAATTACAAATCCAGAAACTGGATTTCACTCTCTCTCTTTCTCTCTATATATATATATATATATATATATATATATATATATATATATATATATATATATATATATATATATATATATATATATATATATATATATTCACCCGAAGGTCGATTGGGCGGAAGTGGTGTGGGCCAAAGAGTGCGCCATGAAAATGAAGTTATGTGCTTACAAAGCTCTACGGAATAGACTGTTGACGAGGGATCGTTTGCTGCAATTTGGCGTCCAGATAGATAGTGCATTGTGCATACTATACGGCTTGGAGGAGGAATCGCGTGACCATCTGTTCTTTCAATGTCCTGTGTCTGGACACGTATGGAACTCTACTTGTAGCAGGGCTGGAATTATAAGTGGTGCGGATATGAATTTGATGGTGATAATGGAGAAAATATTAGCCATGAAGAATCAAGAGAAGGAGCGTTTCTATCTAGCTCGGTCATGGTTGCTGTCTGTGGTGTGGCACGTATGGCGGAAACGGAATAGGAGAATATTCGAAGGTGTTGCCATCTCTATCTCGGGTATTATCAACAATATCAAGAGAGATATGGAATGTATGCTAAATAAGTAGCTGTGTACAGTTGAGAGTCGGGTGGCTTTTTGTAAGACTGTCTGATCGTTAGTTCTCTAATAATATTTACCTTTTATTCAAATATATATATATATATATATATATATATATATATATATATATATATATATATATGTAGAAGCATGAAAAAGAAGGGATCTTTCTTTTAATCCCACATCGGAAAGGAAAAGAAGGGAGGCCTCATTCCACTCTATATATAGAGACCTCTTGCCTCCTTTGAAAAGGGCACCAAAATAAATAAAGAAGAGGGAGCCCATTATCCAGGGAGCCCGTTCGAGCCACAAAAGTTGCAGTATTCTTTTCGGTTGGCTGCAAGTTCTTCACTCGCTGTCATGGCGAGGATAATTTGGTCTCTGAGTACTATGCACCCCACGGGCTGGTACGAAGAAGTCCAAGGCGGCACGGGCTATGAGCCTCAAACGTGCTATGCCAGCAGTAAACCAGAAGCATACGCTCACAATCATGCGCGCTGCTGATGGTAAGCTATACAAGGTCGACTCGGGTGCTGCGGCGCCAGAAACGAGCCGACCTTCAAAGTCCTTGTCTCACTTGGGCGCATCTATTGCGTTCACAACTAAGTCGAGCAAGGCAAACCCAGTGGTCTTGAACTCCCGCGCCTCCTCTGGTTGTGCGTCTGAGGTCCGTTCAAGTCACTTCAAATGCTGTGGTTCCCCCACTACTGATCGGGATGTCTGTTTGGTATTAGATCAGGGGGCACAGCACTCACTTGACCACCCCGGCACTTGGCTTTGCCATGCGCCTGAAGGGGTGCGAAGGTGACACTCTCACTTGATCACCCCGGCGCTTGGCCTTGCCATGCGCCTGAAGGGGGTGCGAAGGTGGCACTCTCCTCCAATGAACTGCGCAACGTGATCACTCACAAGCACCGATCAGGAGAGCCGACCAACAAGCATAATGTGCCCCTTACAGGGCACACTTGTGCTACGGTCGTCATCAACTGCTGCTACCGCAAGACAGTGGCTCCACCACCAAGGCAGTCTGTGTTCCAACAGTTGCAATATGCTGTACATGTCTCCCAGCGCATCACTCTACCCCGTCAGAGTGAATCACTTCTTCGTCAACGTACAGGCGCATCTACCAGCCTGGGGCTCTTATCTTCTGAAGGAGTTCACCGTCAAAGCTTATTTGAACAAGGAGAACCATCATCCACAGTACAACGTCTTGTCAAGGAGGAGGATCAGTCGAATCTATCTTCGTCGAGAAGTCAGGGGAGAGACAACAAAACTCTCTCAAACTGTTGCTATTCATAGGCCAGGGCAAATCAAACCCATGCGCCAAGTGGCAACCTTCCCGAAGTCAGTGCAATGAACTTGTATTTATGATGAATGAACTCGCCTCTTCAAATTCAGCTAAGTCAGAGAGTCATTAATGACTCGAAGAACTCAACAGACGAATCAAAGAAGATGCGTCATGCAACAGATGCGCCGGTCAGATACAGCGCATCACACAGACGTGCCCTTCAACATCATGCGCATCTGTAAGCCCCTATTTTTTTCAAATTTCATTTTTAATTAGTGCTAATTAATTTTTAATGTTATTTTTAGCCTTAAAATAATTATTAGAATTTTTAAGAATTTTTCTAGAATTTTTAAATAATTTTTAAATGAGTTTTAATACTAAAAATATCAATATGTAATTTTCTAAATTGTTTAAATATCATTTTGTAATTTTTAGAATGTTTTAATATAGTTTTGTAATAAGTAGAATTATTTTTATATAGTTTTGCAATTATTAGAATTGTTTTAATATTATTATGTAAATTGTTAAATTGTTAAATTAGCAGTTTACAAATTATGATTTGTTGGTGCAATTTAGTAATTGCATTTCTTAGGTTTTAGGGCCTTTCTGTAAATAACCTAACTACCAGGGACCTAAGTGCTAAATACCTACCCACCCCCTGCCCCCCCCTCCCGATCGACGACTGCCACGCGACGGACAGCCCCCGCCATTTCCGGCTGCCCCGACCGACCTAGCACCGCCCACAACCCCTATTTAAAACCCTCTCTTCCCCCAGGCCTAAACCCTAACCCTAAATCCTCTCCGCCACCCCCCCCCCCCCACGACCACCTTTCCTCCCATTTTTCCCAAAACCCTAGCCGCAACCCCGGCGAGCCCCGTTCAGCCCCGAACGACGACCGTCACCGCCGTCCACTACCACCACTCAACGCACCGCGCTGAGACGCGCCCAGCGCTACCGGAGCGCCACCGCCCCGACCACTCCTCCGTCCGCCAGCACGCTCGAACCCCCCTCCAATCGCCGGACACGTGAGTAACGAGACCCGAATCGTGTCGTGCGTGTCTCATTTTCACACACCGAGACTCGCCAGGACACGACGAACTTAGTGCTGTGCTCGGACACACGAGACTGAGCTCGTACGTGTCGTGCATAGCATGGACATGTTAATACCTGTGTCCCTAACTGTCAGGACACAGGACTGTGTATTATTATTTTTTTCATTATCACTTAATCATTCAAAACCTAAATAAAATAAACTAAGTCCTAACCCTAACACTGAGCTCGGGCTGACCCCCTGGCCAGCCCAACCGCACCCGAGACTCGACCCCCCGCTGGGCCGAGTTTGAGTCTCCCCCCCTGTCTGAGCTGCTATTTCTTTTCCTATTCCTTTTTCTTTTTCTTTTTTTGTTTTTATATATAATTATATATATATATATGTATACATATATTTGTATACATATATATATATATATATATATATATATGTATTATATACGTACTATTTTATGTATATATATGTATGCTATTTATATATATATATATATATATATATATATATATATATATATATATATATATATATATATATATATATATATATATATATATATATATATATATATATATATATATATATATATACTTCATTTTAGTACTTTATAAATATATATATGTATGTATGTATAAATATGTATTTATGTACATATATGTATATATGTATATATTTCCTTATGTGTATATTTTCATGGTTAGTAAATATTATATATATATATTTGTATTTATATACATATATGTATATATATTTTTTCATGTGTATATATATATTATTATGTATACACTTTATAATTAAATGTTTCCTTATATATATATACATATTTGTATATATATATATATATATATATATACTTTATAAATTAAGTATTTTCCTTATAAATATATATATGTACTTTTAAACACATGTATGTATATTTTCACTATGCATAATTTTGCCTTATTAAAATAATAATATTTATTTTGCACTATTACCAAATTGTATTTTTAGTATATTTAAATTACTGCAACCATTTGGTGTCCAAGCCTAGCATGGGTTTTTGGGCCCAAATGTGTTTTCACACATTCAAGACCTGTACAAGTCATATTGGACTTGATTCATGGCCTTGGGTCCTGTATTTGAACTTTGGTTCAAATTATATACATGGACAAAATACGCAGATAATTAATTATTTAAATTCAATTGTGTGCAATGCTGATTTTGATTTTCTAAAAATACTTAAAGTATTGTTAAAATTATGAAAAATAGTATTTAGATACTATGTTACTTTAGCTAATTTAGTATAATTTTTGTAGTATTTAATTTACTATTTTGCCACTAGTTTGGTATATGAAACCAAAACTCATTTTCTGTATACTTAGGAAAGCTGATTTTTATAAAATACTTGTACTGGTTAATAAATTCCAAAAAAATTATAATAAATTTCTATGATTAACAAGGATCACTTTGATACTTTACTTTAAGTAAAACTAGGCTTTTTGTCTATCTCTAAAATTGTTAGAACACAATGGTCTTTTGATTTATTTATTGATTAATTACGACTTGTAGCTTTTTGTGTTATTTTGAACCCCACCCCTCACTAGTGTAAAGATCCTAGAAAGTTAGTTAAAGTAGTGTGTCACCCCACATTAGTCTCCTAAGCTAAAATCATCATTTTGGCTAGGTGCCCTGTCACAAGTCGTGTTTCACAGATTAGTGTCCTAGCGTTTTAGCTTAGTGTAAAAACTAAGTTATTGTATTTATTTACAGTGACGAGTTACCGGACATCCATAGCACTTTATCACAGCTTGTTTTGCTTTGCTAGAGGCAAGTACTTTCTACGAACTTTACATATTGTCACATAAATGAACTGCAAAATCCACCATGTTAAATGTTGATCCTTGGGGTAGCAAGTTAGATCTCTACATGTTGTACTTTCAGTTACTACCATGCTTAGAACAGTCTTGATGTATCTCCACATGATTAGAATATGGGTTATGGGGAAACTAATGGTAGAGTACGTGATCATGATCCCCCTATAGTAGCGAGTGAGGTCGCATTTTATGCATACCTTGCCGTAGGCCATTATCCTGCATTTCTGTACGGATGTACACCTATGCCTGTTGACTTGTACGTATGTATATTTTATTTACATGTACCATAGTACATTGTACATCTATTGACCGATCACGTACCTGCTACAGTTTTAAATACATATACATCTGTCTCTATGACATATGTGTCCTTGCCATGATAGATTGTGATGCCATGTTCCAGTTATTCCCTCTTATGTTCATTTACATGTTTCATATGCTAGTTTGCTAGATTCAGTACTTGCTCCCGTCCTGACAGGATAACGTTGTAGGTATCCTTACTGAGGAGGAGTTACTCTGCGACGCCTATTATGGAGTTACTGCCGAGGACCCGGCTCTGCTTTGCGAGGATGTTCCTGCGGGGAATCTCGCCTAGTTGTCTTTTGTTTACTTAGACTTTTGAGAGTAGACATGTATTAGACTATATCTTTTGTAACTGGACATGTATCCAGTTTTACTTTTCAGTTCACTTGTACTTGGACATTTTACTATATCGACGACTTTTGTGTTTGGAGCATTTATGATTCTTCTTCACTTATAGAACTGTTAGCACATTTAGTCTTATCCTGTTGTCTTTAGAACAGCTTACTACGTTTTATCTCAACGTAGGCTGGGCATGACTCGGCCTGGCCCCATTTTGGGTAGCGGGTCGTGACATGTTTTTAGTGGTAGCCCACGCAGGTCCTGACTAAACTGTTTGGTTACGTTATTGAACCAAGCATGCCTGCAATTAGGAACTTAAGGTAATTAGACAACATTAGGAGAGACGCTTAGAACACCTAGAGGAATACTAGGATTGCAACATAGGAAATACATCACATGTTGCTATTATAATTAGATTTCCTTGCATATGATTGCTTACTTTAAACAAACCCTTATAAGTCCTTTTACTTTTATTTAGATGGTGCTTACTCGTTCGTTCAAGCATGTTACACCCGAGAATGGGGCCCTCCTTATCCAGTCAGCTGACCAGTCGACTGATACACCTCCCCACCACATTCCCCCCCCACTCCAGATCTACAAACCCAGATACCACAACCACCTTCCACATCACAGGCCCAGCAGGACCCGATACTTCCACCACCCCCTATCACTATACCCCCCAGGCTTCCGTCATACTCGACGGGAACCAGCTGTTCACACTGATTCAGGGTTCCTAACAACCATCAGGAGCAGACTACCCTACTCCGCCAGAGCATGGAGCGTTCTGAGGGACGTCCCGTGGTCCCACCACCTGTAGAGCCACGGCAGAGAGCGGGGACGATCAAGGACTTCATGGGTCTGAATCCCAAGGAGTTCTCAGGGACTGAGGGCATAGTAGTAGCTGATGACTGGCTAGATTCGGTAAAGAGGAAGCTTCTGGGAGTTAGGATGTCGGATGACCTCCAGGTCGAGGCAGCGGGATTTCTGCTGATAGACTTAGCAGGAGTCTGGTTCCGGAATGAGCCATTGTTTGCGAGAGGGAGAGCCACTTGGGATCAGTTCAAGACCCAGTTCAAGAAGAAATTCTTCTCGACCACTGCTAGAGTAGCCATGGGGCTACGATTCCAGAACATCCAGCAGGGAAACCGTTATGTTGATGACTATGCGGCAGAGTTTAGTCGCCTGAGCCGTTTTGCTCTAGTCTGGTTGCAGATCCAAGGAGATGACCCGTAGGTTTTGCCATGGTCTAGTTCCAGACATTGGCATCTTATAGTGGCGAACGGTACGACTGACTACTACTAGAGCCTAGAGTTGGCCCGGAGCATCGAGGAGCGTCTTCTGTCATGCAAGAGGCCAGCTTCTGTACACATGAGGGACCGTCCAAGCGTCAGGCTTTCCAGCAGAGAGCACCAATGCCACCCTAGCAACTTACCGTCCCCCTATACCACATCATCAGACCCCGCCAGTTAGAGCCCCGGGACCCAACAGCAGCAGAAGAGCTATATGTTCTTTCTGCGGAAGACCAGGGCACGACAGGTCCGTTTGCAGGAAGAGTTGGGTCAGTATTAGTTTGTGGGTCTGTCACCCATCAGCTACGGAACTGTCCAGCAGCCAAGGGACCTAGAGGACCACTCCCGACTCAGCAGCAGAGGTTGGGCAGCATCTGCAGCAGCAGAAGGGACCTCAGGGAAGGTTTATAGCCTAGCCCTCGAGCCGAAGCCGGAGCAGGTTTCGGAGCCGGATTACTTAGCTGACGTCATCACAGGTCATGTTTATTTGTATACTTTTCTAGCTATGCTTGTTTGATTCTGGTGCATCTCATAGCTTCCTGTCATTAGAGTTTATGCATGAACATCACTTAGTATCTACACCTACTGCGAGATTAGTAGAGTAATGACGGGAGGAGGACCAGTGCCTATTAGAGCTAGCTATAGATGCTCTATTATAGCCGGAGAGAGTTCGAGGGGCGATTCTTTGTGATACGCTCCCCGGTTATGATATCATATTGGGGATGGACTGGCTTAGCTATGCCCATGCATCTATAGATTGTCATGAGGGTAGTATTTTGTTCAGTCCCCCAGGCACCACCATTCAGTGTCAGGAGGACAGGACCGAGATCAGCCTAGAGCCGAACTGTTGTGCTACAGTCGGGGACGCAGCACCGCCACACCCTATCATTAGGAGTTTATGGATGTATTCCCAGAGGATCTTCCAGGGCTTCCGCCTGACAGAGATGTGGAGTTCACTATAGATTTAGTGCCGGTTCATCACCAGTATCCCGGGCTTGCTATAGAGTGAATCCCAATGAGGCCATAGAGATGAAAGAGCAGATTGATGACCTGTTGAAAAAGGGTTTCATTCGATCCAGTTCTTCTCCATGGGGAGCACCAGTGCTCTTTGTGCCTAAGAAGGATGGTACAGTCCGGTTGTGTATTGACTACCGGGCCTTGAATGCCATCACTATCAAGAACAAATACCTCTGCCCAGGATAGATGATTTGTTCGACCAGTTGAGCGGGGCGAAGGTGTTTTCCAGGATAGACTTGAGATCCGGTACCACCAGGTGAAGGTTAGGCCAGCAGACATCCAGAAGACGGCGTTCAACACTACGGGCAGTACGAGTTTCTGGTGATGCCATTTGGTCTCACAAATGCGCCAGCTGTCTTTATGAACTTGATGAATAAGACATTTCACCAGTATCTGGATAAGTTTGTCGTAGTGTTTATTGACGACATCCTGATATACTCGAAGACGCTAGAGGAGCATGCAGAGCACTTACGGATAGTTTTGGGGATTCTGAGGCAGGAGAGATTGTTGGCCAAATTGCCGAAGTGCGAGTTCTTTTTAGACCGAGTGGAATTTCTCGGCCATGTAGTCACTGGAGAAGGAATCTCGGTGGATCCCAAGAAGATTGCTGCAGTTGAGACGTGGAAGGCTCCGACGTCAGTTTCAGAGATCAGGAGCTTTCTGGGTTTAGCAGGCTATTACAGAAAGTTCGTCTAGGACTTTGCTAGGATAGCTGAACCCATGACGAAGCTGACGCGGAAGGACGCAGAGTACATCTGGTCAGAGAACTGCCAGGCGGCATTTGAGGAGCTGAAGAGGAGGCTGACGACCGCTCCAGTTCTGACTTTACCTTCAGGTTCTGGATGTTTCACCATTTACAGCGATGCTTCTGGGAAGGGACTAGGATGTGTCCTACAGCAGCATGGGAAAGTGATTGCTTATGCATCTAGGCAATTGCGGACTCATGAGAGGAATTATCCTACCCATGACCTCGAGTTGGCTGCGGTGATCTTTGCACTCAAGTTATGGAATATTACTTATACGAAGAGCGTGTGGAATCTTTACTGACCACAAAAGCTTGAAGTATGTGTTCACACAGAAAGAGCTGAACATGAGGCAAAGACGATGGTTGGAGTTGATGAAGGACTTCGACATCGATTTACAGTATCACCCTGGGAAGGCAAATGTGGTGGCGGATGCGCTGAGCAGGCATCCGATGGCATGTACCTGATGATTGATCGGCATTTGCGGGAGGATCTGGAGAAGCTCGGTATCGAGCTAGTTCGGCCAGGATCAGTGATACAGATGATGGCGCTTGACATTCAGTCGGGTTTGATGGAGCAGATCCGGGAGGCACAGTCTACAGATGAGAGCCTTCGCAGACTTCGACCCCAGGCTTTAGCGGGATTGCTAGACGACTTCACTATAGCAGAGGATGGATCCCTGAGGCATGGCAGCCGATTGTGCGTGCCGAAGGGAGAGCTGGTAGAGGCAGTTTTGCAGGAGGCGCACCGATCGAGATATTCTATTCACCCTGGTGCTAACAAGATGTACCGTGACTTGCGGGAACATCTTTGGTGGCACGGGATGAAGAGGGACGTATCACGTTTTATCTTGAGATGCCTAGTTTGCCAGCAGGTCAAGGCGGAGCGCCAGAGGCCAGCTGGTTTGTTGCAGCCGTTACCCATTCCCGAGTGGAAGTGGGAACATATTACGATAGACTTCGTTGCAGGGCTTCCTCGTTTCCAAGGAGGGAAGGATGCCATCTGGGTCATCGTAGACAGGCTGACGAAGTGTGCGCACTTTATACCCTTCAAGGTGGGGCTTTCCACCGAGAAGTTGGCGGAGCTATACATGCAGCAGATAGTTCGCCTACACGGAGTGCCGGTGAGCATCGTGTCAGACAGAGACAACAGATTCACATCCCACTACTGGAGGAGCTTGCAGGAGGAGTTGGGCAGTAGGCTCAAGTTCAGTACGGCGTACCACCCGCAGACAGATGGGCAGTCCGAGAGGACGATACAGACACTGGAGGATATGCTGAGGACCTGCGTGCTGGACTTCGGAGGATCATGGGAGAGCCATCTATACTGGTAGAGTTTTCATACAACAACAGCTACCAGGCCGGTATTGGTATGTCTCCTTTCGAGGCGCTATATGGACGACGATGCCGCACACCGCTCTTTGGGATGATGTCGGAGACAGAGTTATGCTTGGGCCAGAGATGATCACGGATGCAGCAGAGAAAGTCGGGATGATCAGAGACAGGCTCAGAGTAGCTCAGGATAGGCAGAAACACTGGGCTGATGCTAGTCGCAGACCGATGGAGTTCACAGACGGTGATATGGTGCTGGAAGATATCACCTACTAGAGGGACGATCCGGTTCGGACGAGGAGGGAAGCTGAGCCCCAGATACATCGGGCCGTTCGAGGTACTTGGAGGATCGGAGAGGTCTTACAGGGTTGCACTTCCACCCAACCTAGCAGGAGTTCACGACGTCTTTCACGTATCTCAGCTGAGGAGATATGTTCCAGACCCCAGTCATGTGCTAGATCATTCAGAGTTGGAGGTCGGACCGAGCCTTACAGTTTCTGAGCAGCCAGTGGAGATATTAGACAGGAGAGAGAAGAGGCTGAGGAACAAGGTTATACCCCTAGTACGAGTAGCTTGGAGCCGTCACTCCCAGGTGAATCTACTTGGGAGAGGGAGTCGGACATGAGGGAGAGATACCCTTACTTGTTCGATCCAACCGCTGCGAGGGACCACCCGTTCCCGCTTGATACCTTAGAGGTTAGTTTCGATCGTAGCCTTAGTCATTTGATTGCATTGCTTGCTATGTTAGAATATTGTCGAGTCTTCAATCCTTGTGAATTTCGAGGACGAAATTTTTCAAGGAGGGAAGACTTGTAAGCCCCTATTTTTTCAAATTTCATTTTAATTAGTGCTAATTAATTTTTAATGTTATTTTTAGCCTTAAAATAATTATTAGAATTTTTAGAAATTTTTCTAGAATTTTTAAATAATTTTTAAATGAGTTTTAATACTAAAAATATCAATATGTAATTTTCTAAATTGTTTAATATCATTTTGTAATTTTTAGAATGTTTTAATATAGTTTTGTAATAAGTAGAATTGTTTTTATATAGTTTTGCAATTATTAGAATTGTTTTAATATCATTATGTAAATTATTAAATTGTTAAATTAGCAGTTTGCAAATTATGATTTGTTGGTGCAATTTAGTAATTGCATTTCTTAGGTTTTAGGGTCTTTCTGTAAATAACCTAACTACCAGGGACCTAAGTGCTAAATACCTACCCACCCCCCCCCCCACCCCCCACCGACGACTGCCACGTCGACGGGCAGCCCCCGCCATTTCCGGCTGCCCCGACCGACCTAGCACGCCCACAACCCCTATTTAAACCCCTCTCTCCCCCCAGGCCTAAACCCTAACCCTAAATCCTCTCCGCCACCCCCCCCGACCACCTTTCCTCCCCTTTTTCCTAAAACCCTAGCCGCAACTCCGGCGAGCCCCGTTCAGCCCCGAACGACGACCGTCACCGCCGTCCACAACCACCATCCGACGCACCGCGCTGAGCCGCGTCCAGCGCCACCGGAGTGCCACCGCCCCGACCACTCCTCCGTCCGCCAGCACGCTCGAACCCCCCTCCAATCACCGGACACGTGAGTAACGAGACCCGAATCGTGTTGTGCGTGTCTCGTTTTCACACACGAGACTCGCCAGGACACGACGAACTTAGTGCTGTGCTCGGACACACAAGACTGAGCTCGTACGTGTCGTGCATAGCATGGACACGTTAATACCTGTGTCCCTACTGTCAGGACACAGGACTGTGTATTATTATTTTTTTTATCACTTAATCATTCAAAATCTAAATAAATAAACTAAGTCCTAACCCTAACACTGAGCTCGGGCTGACCCCCTGGCCAGCCCAACCGCACCCGAGACTCGACCCCCCGCTAGGCCGAGTTCGAGTCTCCCCCCCTGTCTGGAGCTGCTATTTCTTTTCCTTTTCCTTTTTCTTTTTCTTTTTTTGTTTTTTATATATAATTATATATATATGTATACATATATTTGTATATATATATATGTATTATTACGTACTATTTTATGTATATATGTATGCTGTTTATATATATATATATATATATATTATATATATTATATATATTATATAATATAGATATATATATATATAATATATATATATATTACTTCATTTAGTACTTTATAAATATATATATGTTGATGATATATATGTATTTATGTACATATATGTATATATGTATATATTTCCTTGTGTGATATTTTCATGGTTAGTAAATATTATATATATTTATTTATATACATATGTATATTATTTTTCATGTGTATATATATATTATTATGTATACACTTATAATTAAATGTTTCCTTATATATATACATATTTGTATATATATATACTTTATAAATTAAGTATTTTCCTTATAAATATATATGTACTTTTAAACACATGTATGTATATTTTTCTATGCATAATTTTGCCTTATTAAAATATAATATTTATTTTGCACTATTACCAAATTGTATTTTAGTATATTTAAATTACTGCAACCATTTGGTGTCCAAGCCTAGCATGAGTTTTTAGGCCCAAATGTGTTTTCACACATTCAAGACCTGTACAAGTCATATTGGACTTGATTCATGGCCTTGGGTCCTGTATTTGAACTTTGGTTCAAATTATATACATGGACAAAATACGCAGATAATTAATTATTTAAATTCAATTGTGTGCAATGCTGATTTGATTTTCTAAAAAATACTTAAAGTGTTGTTAAAATTATGGAAAAATAGTATTTAGATACTATGTTACTTTAGCTAATTTAGTATAATTTTTGTTAGTATTTAATTTACTGTTTTGCCACTAGTTTGGCATATGAAACCAAAACTCATTTCTGTATACTTAGGAAAGCTGATTTTTATAAATACTTGTACTGGTTAATAAATTCCAGAAAATTATAATAAATTTCTATGATTAACAAGGATCACTTTGATACTTTACTTTAAGTAAAACTAGGCTTTTGTCTATCTCTAAAATTGTTAGAACACAATGGTCTTTTGATTTATTTATTGATTAATTATGACTTGTAGCTTTTTGTGTTATTTTGAGTTTTAGCTGTGTTGAACCCCACCCCTCACTAGTGTAAAGACCCTAGAAAGTTAGTTAAAGTAGTGTGTCACCCCACATTGGTCTTCTAAGCTAAAATCATCATTTTGGCTTGGTGTCCTGTCACAAGTCGTGTTTCACAGATTAGTGTCCTAGCGTTTTAGCTTAGTGTAAAAACTAAATTATTATATTTATTTCTACAGTGACGAGTTACCGGACATCCATAGCACTTTTATCGCAGCTTGTTTTGCTTTGCTAGAGGCAAGTACTTTCTACGAACTTTACATATTGTCACATAAATGAACTGCAAAATCTACCATGTTAAATGCTGATCCTTGGGGTAGCAAGTTAGATCTCTACATGTTGTACTTTCAGTTACTACCATGCTTAGAACAGTCTTGATGTATCTCTCACATGATTAGAATATGGGTTATGGGGAAACTAATGGTAGAGTACGTGATCATGACCCCCCTATAGTAGCGAGTGAGGTCGTATTTTATATGCATACCTTGCCGTAGGCCATTATCCCGCATTTCTGTACGGATGTACACCTATGCCTGTTGACTTGTACGTATATATATTTTATTTACATGTACCACAGTACATTGTACATCTATTGACCGATCACGTACCTGCTACAGTTTTAAACATTACATATACATCTGTCTCTATGACATATGTGTCCTTGCCATGATAGATTGTGTGATGCCATGTTCCAGTTATTTCCCTCTTATGTTCATTTACATGTTTCATATGCTAGTTTGCTAGATTCAGTACTTGCCCCCGTCCTGACAGAATAACGTTGTAGGTATCCTTACTGAGGAGGAGTTACTCTGCGACACCTATTATGGAGTTACTACTGCCGAGGACCCGGCTCTGCTTTGCGAGGATGTTCCTGCGGGGAATCTCGCCTAGTTGTCTTTTGTTTACTTAGACTTTTGAGAGTAGACATGTATTAGACTATATCTTTTTGTAACTGGACATGTATCCAGTTTTACTTTTCAGTTCACTTGTACTTAGACATTTTACTATATACGACGACTTTTGTGTTTGGAGCATTTATGATTCTTCTTCACTTATAGAACTGTTAGCACATTTAGTCTTATCCTGTTGTCTTTAGAACAGCTTACTACGTTTTTCTCAACGTAGGCTGGGCATGACTCGGCCTGGCCCAACAATTTGGGTAGCGGGTCGTGACAGCATCACACAGACGCGCCCTTCAGTACCAAGCGCATCGCAGAGGATGCGCCCCCTCAGCTGTCCATCGAATGTCAGAAACATTAAATGCTGAACTGACAGAGTTGGCAGCACCTCACAAAGTCTGAACAGTTGACAGCTTTTTCAGAAAACGAAGCGTCGGCAAACGTCAGCATCATCATGACTTTACTCCGACGGCTACTGCCACTGGCCACTCAACCACCCGCATGCGCCTCTGCAGCCATGCGTCCAAATCTGTATGCGCCTCAAAAGTCATGCGCCTCAGACTCTTCACTGATCCCTAAAGACAGAAGAAAAGTCTCCACTTGAAGCTCTGCATGCGCCTCAAAAGCCATGCGCCCCAGACTGCTCTCTGATCCCAAAAGACAGAAGGAAAGTCGCCTGCATGAGCCTCAAAAGCCATGCGCCCAGAATGGTTCGTGACTCCTAAAGGTTACGAGCCAGAGTCTCCTCATGCGCCCAATCCTAGGCGTATCCTACCAGATCACCTCCCCCCATCAAATCCGAGATCTCCGAGCCATGAGTCGACGACACGTGTCCTTTGACTCAACTCACCCAGATCTCAGCAACAGAAAGATCTTCTTCTTTGCTACGTGCCGGCTCACAGCAGTATGAAGAATTCAACAACCCTCGATCAGGGGCATCATCCATGCGCCTCCATCAGCAATCTCCACGTGACGTCCCCACGCACCGGCGCATCCTACATATGCGCGCATGAGCAGCCAACCTGTCCAGCTATAAATAGAGGGATCATTTCCTTCTCACATATACGGACAAACAGAGAACACCCAAAAGGAACATATCACCAGAGAGGCAGATACAGACACTCAACGTCCTCCTCCTCTCAGCAAGCTCCAGCACCCAGAGCAGTCCAATCCTTCAGAGAACCGATAACCGTCGTCAGCTCGTCAACGGAGTCAACGCATTACCACTCGCTCCATTGGCACAAGGGACCCAGATAAACAAAAGTGTACTCCTAGGACTACATCTAAGTCCTATATTGTAACACTGTTCTGTTTGTATTGAAATTGCAATAAAAGAATTTTAATGGCAAACAATATATATATATAATATATTATATATATTATATATATATATATATATATATATATACTATTTTTTTTTATTTGTTTTCTGTGTTAACTTAATTGTATTTTATTTCTTGATATATAGTTAGAAGAAGGAAACAAACTATTAGTGAGGAGGCCGAGGAGGACGTATCAATTGAGACTAAGATAAGAAAAAGTTGACGGAGTATAATGAGCAATTGGAAATGAATAGAAGTAATTGCCGCAAGTAGGTTAAATAAAATCGAACTTGGATTGAATTCTAACAAAGAATATAACTTGTAATAATGTTACACACGTTTCTCAACGGAGTTGAATGGGAAAAAAATAATTAATAGCTGATCCGAAAATTTGGGATAAAAATGTTGTTGTATAGTGCAATTTTTTTTTGACATTTTAACAAAAAAAAAGGGCATGGAAACTCCCTCACATTGGAGAGTACCGATATTCTTAGACTGAGAGATACGTGGACCGAGAAGAATAGAACATGGTTATTATAAAAAAGAAGATTCACATGAGTCAATGCTCCACATCGAGAACCAATTCTACATCTCCATGTCAACAAGTTCCTTGCGCATTATTTTATAATAATTTAAATTAGATACATCTATACTTTGAAAATCCTACTTTTTTGTTGGAGCTGATTCTTTTTATTCAAATCATTGATACAAGTTGCGCAATATTTTTGCTAAACAATACATATAACCCTCCCAAAGTACTTGCAATAGAAAATGGCAACACTTGATTTCTAAAGTAAAAGTTGTAGAAAATGGAAATTATACTTGATATAAAAAAAAAATCCATATAAATTTGAGATATTTTAACAAATATCCCCATTTTAAATATAGGAACTAGCATATATTTTTATTTTTTAATAAAACTAACAAATGTTCCAATTCCTTTGTAAACCATCCAAAATTTGATTAAATAGGGGGGATCTTAAAATGTATTTGTTCCATAAAATGAATGGGTGCATTTGCTAATTTTTTTTTAAAATAGAGGTATATGCCAGTTTCATTTTGAATGTAAATATTTGCTAAAATATTCCTATAAATTTCACGTATCACAAAATTGAAAATTGAAAATTTTCAGGAATCATATAGTTATATGGAAAAATTGCATCAAGTAACAAGCCTGAGAGGAATACACACAGGTTACATGCAAGTCAATTGAAGGCAGTCACAATTCTGGAACTGATTTTTCTGATCACTGACCAAAGCAGAAACCCTTAGAAGAACCCAATGATTGATTTTATGGTATTGAAGTTGGCTCTTTCAGGAAGAGAGCTTGATCCCTTAAAAGTGTTAATACGAGCAGGACAGGCACACGGAGTTAGATTGTTCTATCCGGAACTAATTTGGTTGCTTCTTGATCTTGATTGTAGGCCGATCCTCGAAAGTCACCCGCGACTTCGACCTCTATTGGAATCACGCTGAGTCTGGAGATTGTCATAAGCAGAGGGAAGTTGTCCAAGCCCCAAGTCTTATCTGACTGACCCTGAGCCGACCCTGGATATATACGAGTGAACTTTTAACTAAACTAATTAAATTTGATATAATGTAACATATATGGGAAATAATTAAATGTATGTAAAACGTGAATTCGGCAATTTGCGTTACGAATATGAGATATTTGTTTTTATTTTGACAGTGCAAAATCTATTAGAACAAGCTGTTTGGGTACCCGGCTAGCTCACCAATTACTCATGACCCTTTCTGAGCATGTCCACGTTGTAATTTTTACGATCAAATTATTTTAACATTCATATATACTACTAATGTGAATCTTCATATTTAGTTTTAGGTCTTTTTTTTTGAGAAATTGTAGTACACATAGTTCTAGAATTGTCAGAAAAATAATATATTTTTAAGATAATTTGTACATGATCTTTAGAATGTCAGAAATGATCAATTATCGTTTTCTTGATAGCCGAGTAAGAAAAAGCAATGCTCAGTGGCACGACCAAGACGGATCGTGACCTAATATTGCGTCAGCGCCACGGTGCAACGTGCAGCATGTAATATCTTGATCGTCTCCATCTCTAATATAAACCCTTTTAAGGTCTCTGTCATGTTAATGTCTCGGTCATGCTAAATTGTAGGTGTTAGGATGATTATTTGTTACTGTAGGGAGGAAGGAACGGATGGAAATCGTTCTGAAAATTAAGCTGGTAGACCCAGAGAAAATCTCTACTGATTCTGCACAGAAATGTCCTTTCTCTTAAAAGGGCTTCTTTCTATATTGACAACGAAATTAGTAGAACCCCAACAACTTGGGGGACACAAGAATCATGCATCAACTTGATCTGAGCAATGGGCCATTGGGACAGATATTCTTTCCTTTCTCCCCACCATTAATAGACATCTACTCCACGTTCGATACAAAAATCTCCGAGTGGTAGTTCTAATAATCCACTTTCCATTATTTTTTTTATGCAAAAATAAATTCAATATTTTATATCCATGTTTGGTCATGTTGAAAATATGTCGTCAGAAAAATTCAATTTTTCTATTCTCATGTGTTTAGATAGCAATAAAAATCTTAATTTTGTCTAATTTTTAACAAATACTCTATTATTAATTTTGATGCTACTATTATTTAAATGTTTTCCTATTTTCAATGTTTTGATGCCCAAAAAAAAGAACAGAAAAGAAATTGATTTTCCAAAAAATAAAATATAAAGAAATGTTATTTATTTCTTTCTCCAATTATTCAATTTTTTTTGGACCTTACCAAACACCATTTTTTTAGATGAAAATTATACTTTTCAAAAAAAAAAAAATTCATTTTTCTCACTAACCAAACGAGAGTCGAGACGGAGTAAATTAGCTTTCAATTAATTTTCAAACAACTCTTACAATGTTTAAAAAAATGTTTCCATGGTAAGCGATCACTAACCTAGCCGGAAAGAAATCAAGATTATTACCGAGAGGAAACAAAACTCATAAAACCGAAAAGACAAACTATGTAAGAGTATGATAATCTTTATAATAACAATAATAATAATAATAATATAGTAATAATCATATAGTAATAAAAAAAATAAAAAATTACTATTCGACCGAAAGTATTGGCTCCGTCCCGCTTGACCTGTAGTTGTGTGTGTGTGGGCCGCTCGCTAAGCACCGTCCATATTTGACAGCATGCTACAAGTGGAGAGGGTGAGAGAAACAGCTACTACAAGTGGGCAAGCCATGGAAAGAAAATAACTTCTTTATAGTTTGACAGCATGCTACAAGTCATCACCCACTGGAGATTTTTTTTTTAAAATTTTTTTATCAAACACTTCTTTAGTCAGCAAGCCACGGAACGAACATAACAAAACAAATAGAGTGCTGCATGCTTGCCCGCCTGCGGTCCGTCCGTCTCATGACGTTGTTCCATTGGCAGAGGACCAATGGACTTCGGCCATGAGACGGACGGACCAGTGCACCTGCAAACAAACTACATTCTACATTCTTCCAAACAAATAAGAGCCCATGATTTGAACGCTAAAGGTGTCACCACCGGCCAACAATTTGTAATGGCAGTGTCGTTGCTTTTAAACAGAGTTGGCCCAAGGATAAATCAGGCAAAACTTCGAATTTGAACAACCTGCTATGCTTAGGGCAACTCCAAGCTCAGCAACAGTATATGACTCCACAAGAAATTGGAATGATCGGATGACCCTCAGAATCGACACACAATATTACTAGATGACAACCAAAATTAGCTTTGAATATAAGAAAAAAATATGTGGTATTGAAACGGAAGAGCAAGTGGCACCATCGAAGGAATGTTCATTTGATTGAAAAGATTTGTGCCAGTTTTTTTTTTGCCCGGAGGAACTTATTCCTTCTGACCAAGAAAGTAGGGGAACCCCGACGGAATATCCTCCTAATTTAACTGGCAAAAGGGAAATTTAATTATTTTTCTTTCTTGAATTTGGATTTCAAAATATAATTTATATTTCATTCCAAGGAAAAAAAAAACACCACCTTTGGTTGTCAAACTTTGTGTACACAGCACAGTTATAGATCCGTAACATTTTTAACGGTAGCTATCAAGAAAACCTCAGGTCCACCTGTGGTTGTAAAAGTTGTGTACACGACACAAAATTATAGATCCGTAACAGTTAGCGGTAACTATCGTGGAATTGTAAAAATTTTTAGAGACAAATATCCTTCATATCAAATAACTACCTAAAATTAGAAACTTAACTTCAATATCAAACCAGTCGACCGAAATTCGAGTGACTTTTGTGGTTACCGAAAAAAGATATATGATCTTAGTTGGATGACAGAAGATCAGTGAATCGAGCCACGAAGAGATATTATTCCTTCCATTTACAATAATGTTAAAATTTGGGACATTGGACTCAAAAGACATACAATACAACGTGCACAAAATTTCGTACGTTTCGTCGGGCATGCATCTAAAAAAATAAGCTAGACGAACCGAGAGAGAGAAGAGGCCGTACCTCAACCAACCGAGAGAGGGACCGTCCTACCAAGACATACAATACAGCATACACGAATAAGTTTTGTGATATTGTCGGTCATCTATTTAAAAAAATCAACCAGACGGAGGAAGGCGAATCCAATGGGAAGTCTCACGTCAGCCATAGTCTTTCCCTCCGATGGTGAATAACCACAATATTAGCTCTCATCCCTCATCGACTTAGAGAGACATGTAGAGTTTGATGGTGAATAACAGTCGATATCACCCCTCATCGGAGTATTTTGACTTCAAATAAATATATTCTAATCCTCTTACACATTAATTTTAAGGAGATTTTAAAAAAATTCTAACTACGTCCAGTTCTTGGTCCACAAAATGGACCTTCATAGTGTAATATAGTTCGTGTCAACTATAGAAAGCAACGGCAAACCGTTCATGATGTGTGAAGCAAATATCCTTTACATTGTAATATTCTAATCCTATTACACACTTTTTTTTAGTTTTATTTCTTTTTAAATTTTTGCATATAAGTCTATGCATTTCATAATCTGCATACAAGTATAATTTCAAGGCTTAATTGCACTTTGCTACCCTCAACTATTCCGCTTTTTCAACTTGATACCCTAAACTTTTTTTGTAACAAGTTGATACCTCAACCATTATTTTTTTTCAACTTGATACCTAATTTTTCAAAAAATTCCAAAATGTCCTTATCATTTCCTTCTTCCCTTCTCCCCTCCCCCCCTCCCCCACTCCGACCACCCCCACCCTCCCGCTCCGCCTCCCCTCCGGCCACCCCCCTCTCCCGCGTCCGGCCAACACCCCCCTCCCGCTTCCTGTCAAACTGCAGTTTTTACAGACTCGGATAATAGTGAGCAGAACGGGGTATGTGATTTCATTCATTGAAAGGGAAAAAAATCCAATGTTTACATGAAGTATATGGGGCATTGGCATAGGCCACCATGTCACCCTCATTTCCCGTATTTTTCGTATTTTTTCGTATTTCGTATTTTACTCGTATCTAGATTTTTGGCATGTATTTTATTTTTTCTCAGCTTGTGGAATTTTAGTATTTCTCGTATTTTGGGTTTTGTCATGGCTCGATTTTATTGAGTTGGTTTGGTTTGGTTCTATATGATTGGATCACCTTAGCCTATGCTACCCCTCATCCACACCACATCCCCCCCCCCTCTTTATAATCCCCACCTACCACTCTCTCTCTTCATTCCCACCACCATTTATTTTCTTCTTCTTTCTCCTTCCTCCACAACTCTTCCAACCCTAGGCAAGTGCACCTTGCCATCACTTGAGAACCCTATGTTATTTGTCCATTAGCTAGATTAGGACATGGTGATCAACACTAGTTCTTGGGTTTTGTGATTTGGAGCTTCCTTTGTTTTAGATCTAGGTTTAACTATTTCGGATTGTGCATGGTTTGATCTACTTTAGTTGGATTTTATGGGTTTTTGATGCTTCCATGTGGAAGAGCATTCAGTTTCACCCAAGTTGAAACTTTGGAAATCCGGATTTGGAGTTCGGATGGCCAAGTTATGATGCTTTAAAGCTTTGGGATCACCATGGTGTTCGCTGTTTGGAGAAGACAGTGAGCAGTGTGCTGAGCTTCTTAGCTTACGCCACTGAGCCTTGGATACGCTTCCTGTTGGAGGCGTGTCCCCTGCGTGCGTGCTTTTGTGCGTACGCAGACTTGAGCGTGCGTGACTTTCATGTACGCTGCCCTTGAGCGTGCGTGACTTTTCACGCAGCTGCTTCCTTGAGCGTGCGTGACTTTTCACGCAGCTGCTTCCTTGAGTGTGCGTGACTTTTCACGCAGTTGCTCCATGTAGCGTGCGTGACTTTCACGCAGCTGCTCCATGTAGCGTGCGTGACTTTCACGCAGCTGCTCCCTGTAGCGTGCGTGACTTTCACCTACGCTGCTCTCTCAGCGTGCGTGACTTTTCGTACGCTGCTCCCCTGACCCCTTGCTTAACCCATTGGCTCTTGGAGTTTTAGTTTTATTTCTTTAAGCTTGGCTCTCCTCTAACCCTGTCTTTTGATATTTTATTAGATTTCATGCCCATTTTATATCCTTACGCCTTTTGTTATGAACTTGATTTTACTGGATATGTTTGGAATTGATAATTGAGCATGACCTGATAAGTGGCCCGTCGTGGCGCACTCCTGACTAGTACACTTGATATGATAACCTGACCGGATATATCTTGAATAGCTGTTGCGACGGCTACCTGACATGACATGACCTGTATTATTAATCCTGACACCGTGGGCGATTGTGCTTGTACAAATAATCCACTTGTCCTGTCTTGCATCATGTCTAGGAGGGGACTCCTGAGTACCACGGTCACGGTCAGGAGTACCTACTGAATTGGACTAAGGTTAATAATTAGTATAATTCACTAGTCATGAAGAGATGTTCCCCAGTTACAGGCGATCCCGTTATCCCGGCCGCAAATGATTGGACTTGTAGCATGCCGACGAGTAGGGCACATTTCCAGCCCACTGTTATGTGGGGCACCCTCCATTGTCACTTAAATGATTGAACTCTATTGTCACTATAATGCATGGTACTCTCTAGATTGTCACTATAATGATTGCCTGGATAACCTGGATAGCTGCAGGGCCTGTGACTACTTGGAGCATCTTATTGCATCTTGCTAGTAACTAGGATTGTGATAACCCTAGCTAGTTAATGTAGAAAGCCGTAGGTAATGATTGGCCGTGATTGCTTGGATGGAGTCTAGTCCAGTATAGTATTGTCTAGAATTGATTGATTGTAAGATTGTACCAGAATGATTGAATGATTGTCACTCCAGATTGTCACTATAATGATTGTCACTCCAGATTGTCACTATAATGATTGTCACTCCAGATTGTCACTATAATGATTGTCACTCCAGATTGTTACTTGACCTGATTTCTTATATTTATTTTGCCGATAAATGGTGAGAGAAACCAAGTTCCGTTCAGACGAAGGGTTACAAACCCGGTCCTTGTTTAGTTTACGGGTTGTAACCTAGCTATCTGAATAGTCCCATGGTTATCTCATCATATATCATTCTGTCATGATTTTCCATATGTCTTGTCTTTTAGTGATTCTATGCAAGATTGTCTTTATAATTACTCATCATGCTTTTTCTTAAATTACTGTCTCTTATTATGTAATTATATTATTGTGCTAATTTGCTGGCTTTGGTTCTTATTTTGTGGCCTCCTTTGTGGCACTTGCTCTTCCTGGGGTCTGACCCAGCTGGTTTTGTATGGCCAGATACCGGAGCAGCAGCAAAGGATCTACCTGTCTTCCAGCCCGATGGTGGTCACCAGGCGTAACCAGGGCATCGAGTGGGTTTCTTTTGTTCTCCCACTGTAATATTGTAAATTATTCTTTTGAGACGTTTAGCCGACGAGCAAGTGTTAGCTCGATTGTACTTACTTACTGTCTGCCTACGGGCTGTAACATGATTGACAAGCCCCGGGGGTTGATCATGTATGACTGAACTCTTACTAGTCCTCACATTTTGTAACGACTAGCTTCATGATCATCTGGATATGTAATGTTTGGGACGCCTTACAATTGTATATTTGGAGATCTGATGTCTTGTGATTATTAATAGTTGGTTGAGATTGAGACAATAGGCTATTTTATGACCTTAAGAGACTGATGGATTGTAGTGAAACCCTCACATATCTAGACAGCCGTGACTGTATAGCGGTGTGGATTCCATTCCGTTATACGTAGCTGGCTATGTCTACCCCCGCTCTCCAGTATTCTGGTTCTGGGGCATGACACACCATTACAGCAAAAAAAGAGAAATTATTACTTCTAGTTACTCGGAAGCAAAAGTTACTTTCTGATTCGAAGTTTTCTCAGAGGAAGGACACCATCTGATTCAATATATCACCAATTAGATTCTCGGTAAAAGTACTTAATGACGACTGTCAGCAACTACTGGGCATATTCGTGGAAGCTTTCTTTAGGATCCAGGAGCTCTTGCATCAACTGGATACTCCTCTGAGTAATCCGCCTCTAATTGGGAAGCAACCACTGAGTAATCCGCCTCTAACTGGGAAGCAACCACTATATCGGTAGGGGGGTTGGCCGGACGCAGGAGAGGGGGGGTGGCCGGAGGGGAGGCGGAGCGGGAGGGAGGGGGTAGCCGGAGTGGGGGAGGGGGGTTGGGGGAAGGGGGATAATTTTAAGGTTTGAGCAGGGGTATTTTCGTCCCAAATTTTTTTTGGGTATCAGCTTGTTATAAAAAAAAGTTTAGGGTATCAAGTTGAAAAAACGGAATAGTTGAGGGTAGCAAAGTACAATTAAGCCTAATTTCAATTTGGTCGTACCAATACAGACTCACGTATTTTCATATGAACCTCGTATCATGACGAGACATAGTTGTAGATATGTAGTGTCAAATTAGCATGTGAGAGTATTTTTATGAATTGTGGGACTTTTTCATAGAGGTACACACGGGCCCCACGTGTGATGTTCCGTGAAAGGGTCGTAAAATTTGTCGAAAATATTCTCACATAGATAATTTGACGATGTTGATCCAACGGCGTAGGCCTTGCCACGATGCAAGGTCAGCAAAAAAAAAAAATGTAAGTTCGTATCATTGTGGTCGAATTGAAAATATATGTATATGCAAATCATGATAAGATAAACATTTCTAATTCAAAATATCAAAAACTTTATAAAAGCATTTTTTTACACAAGATAAGCTATTCAATATAACATTTATTTTACCAAAATATGCCCTAAATTAGTTGCTTGTTAATCTCCAGTCTGAAGAAAACAAACGCTCTACCATATAGCTTAGCATTTGTTTTAAAAATACCCAATGGTATGACGTTTGAGTTCTTATTTTACAAATTTACAAAAAAAAATGTTAAAAAAGTCTAATTTCTGCTACTTTGATATTTCTACGGAAATTTCAGCATCATTGGAGTGGAAACCAAATTAGCCTACAAATGAAAGACAAATTAAAATTATATATAAAATAAGGAAAGTATATGTCAAATATTCTTTCATTCAAATAAAATCCTATTTTTGCCGATAATAGCTGTCATAAATAAGAGTTTGGCATCTACGTAGTGGGTTGGGATTGCACGCTTGCACGTATCAGAGGTCTGATGAAAGCGACAATATTCTAAATCACGAAAATAAGTCCACTTGACTCGTGCATGTTATCTCGCTTCGAGTGAGCATTCATACGGTAGCGACCAGTCCGTGAATGTGTCTCGATTCGGACACGAAAACAGAAAAGTTATCTTGTCTTGTACATATGGTCGAGTGGGTACGATCGGTCTGTGGACGTCCCTTATCTCGTAAGCGAACGAAAGGGTCAGTGTTGACAAATATACAAATAAAATACCATAAGAACGTAAGGTCGTCCCATACACGATTGCACAACAACATAATCTCTCTCTCCTATATATATATAGATATATATATATATATATATATATATATTATATATTAGCAAATGACCTCTAGCCTAGTGGTTAAGAGAGATGCATGTGGTCTGAGCGGTCAGGAGTTCGCATTCCAGTGGGAGCGATTACATAAACAATTTACCTGGTTCTAATATATATATATATATATATATATATATATATATATATATATATATAGGGTTGGGATCTGCTGTTGCGGCAGCTGGAGGTGGATGCGTAGTTCCCTCTCCTTGAAGTCTGTGCTGTTGCGGCAGCTGGAGGTGGACGCGTGGGGTTCGCCGCCGCCGCCGCAAGCTGTGTGTCACCGATCTCCATTACCTCCTCCCCGCTCACCAACGGTGCATCCACGTGAATTAATACCAAACAAATAATAAACAAATACCCACAAAAAAAAAAAAAATAAAATAAAAAAAAATAAAAAAAATTGTACGAATACTCGACACCATTCGCGAACCCAACCCAAAAAATATCTGGTCCCACGTCGACTTCTTCCCGGACCCACCTCCCAGATTTTTTTCTCCTCTCTTCTCCGAAGTGCAAAATTTAAGCACGTGCGTCAGTACTTATAAGAGGGAGAGGTTGTAGAATATCCGGATCTCAGTGAGAATCAACAAAATCTTCAGCAATGGAGGTCGCCGGAAGCTGCCTGCAGTGGCAGTGGCAGAACTCCCCGTCGATTCCCCGCCTCCGACTGCTGACCTACCCCTCCCTCTCCCGACGACAATCTCTCGACTGTCTCCGCAGGACTCCCCGAACCCCCCTGGCGAGATCCCTCAGCGCCGGCTTCACCAACGACGGCGAGTCCGACGACGAGTTCGTCAAGCGCATCCAGCACCTCGTGCTCGACGAAGAAGAAGAAGAAATCACTACTACATCTAGTGCGTCCTTCTCCGCGGAGCCCCCCTGGCCCGCGGTGCGTCCCGAGCGCCGCGACGACGGCCTCGTCGTCCCGGCCAGCGTCAAGCGTTGGGCCGACAGCGTCGGCGGCGCCCTCCCGCTCTCGCTGCGGATCATCAAGAAGAAGAAGAAGAGAGCACTGGAAGGAGACGCGTCCACCGCCGGCGAGTCGGCGGTGAAGAAGGCGTTCTCCTCGACGGTGTTCATCGTCCGGGAGCTCCAGAGCTACGCTCTGCGCATGAGGGAGGTCCTCTTCTTCGAGAACCTCCAGGGGGTTCTCGCCAGAGTGCAGGAGGACATGAACGCCTCCTTCGTCTGGCTGTTCCAGCACATCTTCTCCTCGACCCCCACCCTCATGGTCTACGTCATGCTGCTGCTCGCCAACTTCACGGTGCACTCGGTCGGCGCCGGCCCCGCGCTCGCCGCCGCTCCGGTCCCGATCCAGCACCAGGCTTCCGCTCTCCTAGCCGTCGAACGACGAGACTGTGACCGTAACCAGGATCAGAGCACCAGATTCGAATCGTCTGCAGTGCTCAAGACGTCCGGCATTGGCAAAACGGCCTCCGTCAGTGGCAGCGGCGGAGGCGGCGGGACGAAGACGACGAAGCCAGTGGCAGGAGGCACCGATGATGGCCCTAATTATAACGGCGGTGGTGTTGGCGTTGCGCTTCCGGAAGAGGAGGCGGCAGTGTGGAACAGGATGGTGGAGGAGGCGGCGAGGATCGGGGCGGGCGGGGAGAGACGAGGCGCTGATGGACCGCGGCGCGCTGCGGAGCCTCGTGGCGCCTGTGAAGGCGGACGCGGCGGAGCCGGAGGTGGGCTACGAGGAGCACTCGAGGACGGAGATGATGTACCACCGGGCACTGGCTGCCGACCCGCAGAACACTCTGCTGCTCTCGAATTTCGCTCAGTTCCTCTACCTTGTTCTTCACGACCACGACAGGTAATACTGGTTCTTGTTTCGATCTTCCTAGCTTCAGATTATACACTGTTGCTAACTGACATTTCTACTTCAATTCAATAGTAAGAAACTAACTAGTCCCGAAATCTTCCTTAGCTTAGGATAGCAATTTCTTGTTTCTAGGATGAACTTCACAGTTTTAGGTAGGTTTGTTTGGTAATAGGGTCTCATATAATAGTGGATATTAGGGTTCGGTCTCGAAAAATGACCGACATTAGAGTTTAGATCTTCAAATCACTGTTCACATAGGTAAATGAACAGTGATTTAGAGATCCAAATTCTAACGTGGTCATTTTCGAGACCCGAACTCTAATTTTAACTATTATACGATATCCTATTACTAAATAACCCTTTTAGGTATGCCCTACATATAAGAAATCCTCAAAAGGATTTCGTCAAATTTTAGTGCATTTCTAGGGGAACGGTGAAAGTATCAATGTACCTTTTTTTGTATGGTTCATCGTGAGCTATGTTGCACGGACAAAGATTTGATACATAACAGACAAGACACGACATCTATTTTGGTGTCCTAATATATCTTTGAACTTCTAATGTGTCAGACATGGCATGGTCCACATTTTTGGATTGTCCGTGCTTCCTAGATCGTGAGGATATGCATAGAAAGGCTCTGTTACGATAACACACATTACTACAAGTATCAAATATGTGGACGAAGGTTTTGTTATCGAATATGACTGACTGGCACTCCCTACAGGAGGATTGAACTAATCCTTGTTCATTTTAATTTTACAGAGCGGAGTACTACTTCAAGAGGGCAGTGGGGATGAAGCCCGCAGATGCAGAGTCGTTGAGCAGATACGCGAGCTTCCTATGGCTGGTCCGTAAAGATTTGGGCGCGGCCGAGGAGACCTACTTAGAAGCCATTGCTGCCGAACCAAGTAACACTCACTACGCCGCCAACTATGCGCACTTCCTATGGAACACCGGCGGCGAAGGCACCTGCTATCCACTCGACGGGGATGATGCCTGTTAAGGTTGGCCATCGGCAACTTTGGATCAGTACTTCAATAATATGTAAATTACCAAGATGGAAGAAATAATGTTCAGAGATGGAGAGAGAGGCCTGGGGACTTAACTAGTTAGTTTTGTAACTGCAGATCAGCTGAGAGAGGCACTGGGATTTTGTGTTGTTGCCTGAAAAGAAAGGGTCGAGAGAGATCGAAACCAAATCCGCAAGCTCATTTCAATATTCCAGGAAGAAGTGCGTATTCGATATATGTGTTTACATACATTATGGTATGTGCTCCCACATTCCATCTTTGGAGAACAATTGGGTTCTGGGTTTTTGATTTGTATCATCATCCAGAAGAGGAGAGGAGAAACACAGAGACATGACAAGTAGCATGTAAGGATGAATGGAGAACTTGTTCAGACTTCATATATTTCTCGAGCCATAAGCCAATGGAAGATTTTGTTTCATGTACATGGGAGGTGTAACAACTATAACTAGATGTGTTACAAGCTAACATGCTGCCACTATAGTATTTGTGTTGTTGATTAATTCTTGCATCGAGATGAGCCGTTAGTTTGAGAATTTCATCGGTTACTTCAACAATAAAGATGATTGGTATAGTTAATGAACTCATCCACAACTGTGGAAATGACGTTGGATTGATAAATTTGGAGGATCCTCTAAATTTTAGGGAGGAATTACTTCAATCAATGATGATGACCTTGCTGTTGTAGTGTTAGATTATAGATTATATGTTAGATTATAGATTATATTTGTAATGTAAATATGGTCCATAAGTCCAAACGTGTAGACACTATATATTGCAAATCACTCCCATCAATAAACACAATGCATTATTATTTCCTACATGGTATCAGAGCCTCCAGAAAAATCTTAGCCGTCATATTCTCCGAAACCTATACACCTCCACCGGATTCCGGCGCCCGATCGGCGCCCCTCCTCCTGGCCCATCTCTTACCCGCGGCGCCCGACTCCGCCTGATCGCGCTGATTCACGCTCCGGCGCCCGCTCCCGCCCCTGATCTGCGCCGATCGCGCCGAACGCCCCTGATCGCCCCTGATCCGCGCCGATCGCGGCTTCCCGGCTCCGACTGAGCCGTCTGGCGGCTGACCGATCCGTCCGATCCGCACGGCCTGAGCCGTCCGATCCGTGCCGATTCGCCGGATTCGCCGATTCAGCGGCCGATTCGCCGCCGACCCCGTCCAACAGCGGCTGATTCGCCGCCGACCCCGTCCATCAGCGGCCGAATCGTCGGAGTTGTACTTTATTTTGTACACCCGACATCCGGTCGCTCGTCCCTACGCGCTAGATCCGGCGTCCCTGATTGCAGCAGGTTCGCCGTGAACCCCTTCATCAGTCGTCCATCAGTGGCCGATTCGTCGGAGTTGTACTTTATTTTGTACACCCGACATCCGCGATGGCTGATGATGTTGCGTCCAACTACTCCATCGCGAGTGGCGGTGGCGGTGCACACAACCCAAATTATTCTAATCCGAAGGATCCATATTTTCTGAGTTCTGCTGATCAACCAGGAAATATCATTACTACTATTGTTTTCCGTGGACCGAACTATGCTGAGTGGTCTCGGTCGATACGTCTCTCCCTGATCTCTAGGCGAAAGATCACTTTTCTGGAAGGTACTGAAATCAAACCTGTTAATGATGCTAGTAAATTGCTTGATTGGAGATGTGTGCAAGCGTTATTGGTTCAATGGGTTCTTAATACCATTGATCCGTCTCTGAAGAAATTTTTGTCGTACTTTGAGGAGGTTTATCCATTGTGAAACTTGTTGGAGAAAAGATTTGTTGTTAGCAATGGCACTCGGAAGCAACAAATTAAGGTGGCTTTGGCTGAGTACAAACAAACGGCTTTGATGTCTGTGGAAACTTACTTTGGAAATTTGCAGTCTTTGTGGGATGAACAAGCTGCTTATTTCCCATTGCCTACTTGTACCTGTGGTGAACTTGCTGCAAAGCTACAGGCTATGAGGGATGAAGACCACTTTCAGGACTTTATGTATGGGTTGAATGCTGAGTTGTATGGTCATACCCGATCTAATCTTCTAGCTCAGGATCCTCAGCCAAGTTTAGATCGGGCATACCAGGCAGTCCGTGAGGAAGAGGATATGCGAAAATCTCAGGTCCAATCCGCTACTGAGGAGGTGTTGGCGCTGGCTATCAAGACTTCACCTCGTCTTTCTACTACTTCTAATAGTAGAACCTCAGATTCCAGGGACAAATCAGGTATGATCTGTACTCATTGCAAAAAAATAGGTCATGATGTTGCAACTTGCTTTGCCAAGATTGGCTATCCAGAGTGGTGGGAGACTCGTCCTCGGCGTGAGGGCGGACGTGGTGCTGGTGGTGGCAGAGGCCCGGCACCACAGCAGAGACGTGATGGGGGACGCGGTACTGGTGGCGCAGGGGTTGTTCATCATGTCGCCGCTGCTGGGCATGGTGTCCCTGCTGGTCTTGCTGGGAGTTCGGTGGATATGATGCATGGAGGGTATCCTTCACCACTCTCAGGTGAACAATGGCAGAAACTGATGAGCTTGCTAGGTAACGATAATCCTTCCAACCCTGGTTCTTCAAACTCTGATCGTCTGATGGGTAAGAATTCTTCTGTCACTTGGATATTCGATACTGGGGCTACTCTTCATGCGACAGGTTCTCGTGACTGTTTAGTTGATTGCTTTGAGGGCCCTGTCTGTCATGTGATTTTGCCTGATGGGAGCACTATTGAGGCTGTTCTGAGAGGCAAAGTATTTTTGACTGCTTCATTGGTGTTGACGGATGTTCTTTATGTTCCGACATTGACTTGCAACTTGATCTCTGTCTCACAATTGATTGGTACCAAAATTGTGATATATTATTTACTCCTGATTTGTGTTTTGTTCAGGACCGAAGTACGAGGATGGTGATTGGAGCAGGTGAACAAAGGGGTGGACTTTACTTCTTGGGAGAGGTTCCAGCTTCTTTGGCTTCGGTGATCCTGGCATGCAGAGAGAGTGATTTCGAGGTTTGGCATAGTAGACTGGGACATCCTTCAGATAAAGTAATACAGACTTTACCTTTTCTTTCTGGTAGTAGTATATTTTCTCATAAGGCTTGTGATATTTGTCATCAAGCTAAACAGACTCGTGATGCTTTTCCTGATAGTAGTAGTCGTGCTTTGAGATGCTTTGAACTTATACACTGTGATCTGTGGGGACCATATCGTGTTCCGTCATCTAATGGGGCACGATATTTTTTGACTTTGTGGATGATTTTTCTAGAGCGGTTTGGGTTATTTTATTGACGGATAAGTGTGCTGTTTATTCTATGTTTCTTAAATTCATTGCTATGGTGAAGCGTCAGTTTGGGGCCGATATACGTCGTGTGCGGAGTGACAATGGCACTGAATTTAATTGTTTACGAGATTATTTTTCATCTCAAGGTATATTGTTCCAAACATCCCGTGTTGGGACACCTCAACAGAATGGACGGGTGGAAAGAAAACATCGACATATTTTAAATGTAGCCAGGGCATTAAGATTTCAGGGTTATCTTTCTGTAGATTTTTGGGGAGAATGGTGCATGTTATTTGATAAATAGAACACCTTCTAGTATCTTGCATTTTAAGTCTCCTTATGAAGTTTTATATGGTTCGGCTCCTTCGTATGATCATCTACGTATTTTGGTTGTCTGTGCTATGCGCATGATTTGAAATTCTGACATGATAAATTTGCTAGCATGAGTAGAAAATGTATCTTTGTTGGGTATCCAGTTGATAAAAAGGGATGGAAACTGTATGATTTGGAGACTGGTGAATTTTTTGTGTCCCGTGATGTTACTTTTTATGAAAAAGAATTTCCTGGGTGTGGCTCTGCTAGCGAGATGTCTTCTGCGACACGCCATATATCTGTTGAGGTGCCGGGAGACGATATAGAGGCTTTTGGGATGGTGCCGGCTACGGTTGCTGAGGCCGGAGTGGTTGCTGGCGGCTCGGCACCGAGTGGCGAGGATGCACCGGAAGCTGCAGAAGTATTGACAGGAGAGTCCGCTGGGGTGATGCGGATATTACAGATGATACAGTGTTGCCAGCGGTGCCCGACGAGGTAGTATTGGGAAGAGGAATGAGAAAGAAATCACAGCCAGTGCGATTACAGGATTTTGTGACGAATGATGTTAGAAGTAAAAGCCCCCCCACCACTGTTCATCTGTTCCCGTCACTTCCTCAGGTACTTCGTATCCTCTAACACAATTTCTAAGTTATGACATATTTACTACTGGACAGAGATTTTCTTGCAGCTATCACTGCAGGTGTTGAGCCTACTTCATATCGCCAGGCCTCGCAAGATTCAGGCTGGCGCGCGGCTATGCAAACTGAAATACAGGCTCTAGAAGATAATGGAATATGGAGTCTGGTCGATCTGTCTCCTGGAAAGAAGTATTGGGAAGTAGATGGGTGTACAAAATTAAGTACAACTCTGACGGAAGTGTTGCGCGCTTAAAGGCAAGGCTGGTTGTGTTCGGTAATCATCAGGTTGAGAGGATCTACTATTCAGAGACTTTTGTCCCGGTAGCTAAGATGCCTACAGTTCGGACGTTCTTGGCTGTTGCAGCTGTGAGAGGCTGGACTTTGCACCAGATGGATGTGCACAATACTTTTCTTCATGGAGACTGACAGAAGAAGTGTATATGAAGTTGCCGCCAGGTTTTTCGCATAATGAACCCAACAAAGTGTGTCGTCTGTGTAAGTCTCTATATGGATTGAAACAGGCACCACGTTGTTGTTTTGCTAATCTTGCTGCTTCTCTGATATCCTATTGTAGCACCCACTTTTTGAAATAAGGGTATTTTAGTCATTTTAGCCATTTTAGTCATTTTGTGATTTTCTAGATATTATTGACTTATGTTTGATTTGGCTTTTGGTTTAACTTTAGAAAATCCACATTATAGACTACCATGACATATGATGATTATCTAGCCAATTAGAATTTATTTTAGGCTTTGGTTCAACCTAGAAGGCCATTTGACTATTTTTAGGCTATTTAATTAATTGGCCTTTTAGCCTTTTGTTAAATGGACTTAAACTCAACTAAAATAGAAGAGAGGGGCCCATGAACCAACCCTAACCCAAGTAGGAGAAGCCTGGCCGGCCAAAACGGAAACCCCCACTTTCTATATAAGCATTGCATTAGTATGGACACCCCCTTTACAAAACCCTAGTTTCCAGCTCTCCAAAATCCTAACTTTCTCATCCGACCTCCGTTTCACCTCAAACAAAGTGCGTTGTGATCGTGGGAAGGAGGAGAATTTGTAGAGCATTGCTAGCAAGGAGTTGGAGGAGTTTGCTCGATGGAAACTGGTCGTCTCATCGATCGAGGAGTTAGTTTCTTTGATACTTCAACTCTCAATAGGTAAACACCCAAACACCATAGTTTCTTCTGATTTTCTTCATAGTAGCATGCATCTAGGTACCCTAGACCCACCCATAAAGTTTGGTTAAGTTTCGTGTCTGTTTGATAGGCGTGTCGACACGTATCAGTTTAGGGTTTCACGTGTTCGATGAATTTCCTCTTAGAAATCAATTCTGTTATTTTTGCAATCTAATTTCACGAATTGATAGCCCTAGATGTAGGGATTCCCAAACCCTAGGTTCTTGCTAGAATCGACACGTTTTTGTATCCAAAACTGGACACGCACGCGCAGCACGAGGACCGCGCGCGTGTCCTACTCTGCCGTGTCCGTTCTCGATGGACACGACGATTCGATGCAAGAAAATTGGTGAGTAGGGAGGGACCATGACTGACAGGGTGCTCGTAAAATTTAGTGGGATTTCGTGGAGTATCGAAGGAGAAATCGACGTGGCATCGATTTCGTCCTATCGCGCGCGCGTGAGATTGCGGCGGCTGATACGCACTTCGTGCGACTCGGACACGTGTCGAGAGTCCAGTACAGACACGTGGACGTGTAGCCCTATAGGTGGGCTACGTGTACGAGCAACCACGTGGCGCAATTCGCTCTGTGTATAGCCCTAGGTCGCGTGGCACACGTGCACGAGGACTGGGTTCCAGTCTTGGCACACACGTATTCAGGACACTTCGTGTCCTATTTTCTTGGACACAATGACACCTGTAGTTCATGTTCAAACACTTGACACCTTACCAACCTTTTGTCTTTGATTATTAGTTGATTTTCGAGTGATTAAAGTCATGTTAGGTTGTGATTTGAAATCGGGTGTTTCTTAGAATCCCAGTTCACTGTTCAGTTTCTTTCTTTTCCTTTTGCTCTGATTTTCGAATATAAACTTCTGTATAAAACCCAACCATTCAGATCCTATTAGACCTATATAGGAGATTACCTGTTAGTTTACTTAAGGAGGAGGCTGTGTTCAAATCAGGTTAACCATAAGATTTGCTCGGGTAGTTTCAGTTTTGTTCACTGATTCATATTGTTGTTTGGTTCCAGTTCAGAACTCATGATTAATCCTGTACAAAACCCGACCTACATATCCTATTTAACCCCCTCTATTTGATACATGTTAGTATGCATCATAAATAGGCTGTATTCGAAATCGTGTTAGCCATAGGATAGATCAAGTTTAATTTCAGATTCCAGTTCAGTTTCCCATTACTGTTTCAGTTTATTGTTTGATATGTTTCCATCAATTTTTGATGTAAATTCTTGTATTAAACCAACCTACAGGTCCTGTGTGACCATATCGAGGAGTATTTACTAGGTTGCATATTAGATAGGGTGTGTTCGAGTTGGTTTTGATATCGAGTATACAGTTTAGATTTTGTCCCAGTTTTCAGTTTTTCAATATAATTCCTGCATTATACAGAGCCTATAGGTCCTACATTACCCAACTTATGAGATGTAAGTTAGCTTGCATCATGGGGAAGGCAGTGTTCAAGTTTGGGTAGCAATAGGTTTTCAAGTAGGTATCAAAATAGGATATCAAAAGACTTAGGGCATCATTGCATATGACAGTTAGTTTACTGTTAGCCAGGAGATTACCTGTTAGTGTAGGGATTGATTTCAGGATACTAAAGTTAGTTTATAGTTAGTTGATAGTTTAAGTTAGTTTAGTTGATGGTTTAGTTAGTCCAGTTAGTTTAAATAATTAGTTAAGGACTGTTGTTGGGCAAAGAATAGAAATCTGAATTTTTGAGAGGTGTATATATGTTATGCTATAATGAGGTATCCTAGAGGATGGGATATGTGGATATGTATTATATAAAATATGGTATTGTGGGTTGACCTCTTAAGAGTGGATATGTTGTATAAATATATGCTAGTCTAAGGTATAGATACTAGATATAGAGTATTATGAGTTAAAGTGTTGGGAATTACATTGGTTGTTACGATTAGGCTTCTTGGACCTAAGATAACACCAACCCATACCCAAAATCAACTCTAGGACTAGTATTGACCTAAAAATGGACTTGTAGACTAGTTGACCAAACTTTGACCTAGTTTGACTAGTCTGGTTGACCAAAGTTGACCCAAGGTTGACTTTGACTTAGATTGACCCAAATTATGTATAATTTACATTGAAGGCTTTCCTTATGATATTTTAGACTATATTATGACATGTGGTTGTTTTAAATAGGATCTTATTACTCCAGTCCAGTCACTTTTCATTATCAGCAGTTCGGATTGCCAGGCGAGTACATTCTCTGATCTTTTCATGCTTCTTTGGATATGTACTCTTGTTATAGACTAGTATACTTGATGCTGACACGACGTTCACACGGATCAGTACCCTCTGGATCTTTTATGCGATATTATCCCCTCGGATACATCGAGTATGTTATGTTCATGTACTTTATCATGGTCATCATGTACTCCATGTATTCACATTTATCCATGTGCACTCATATGTTATTCATGTACACTCATGACCATATGAGCTCCATGTATACAGTAGTTGTTATCCATGTGCAATAACATAACATGCTTTGATCCTTGTGTATTGGTTGGGGGCAGGGAGAGTATAGTTGGTTATGTGATTATTATCCCCAGTAGTTATCCATGTGCATTCCATAGCTGTATCCATGTGCAACCCAAGCTGTTTACATAACCAATTCATGCTCTGATTCACGTAGAAGGTTATATTCTTTATTTATCATATTTATATCTCAGTCATATCTTCTCTCGTTGATTTCTCTTTACAGCGATTCATGTATAGTTTTCTATAGCTTGCTTTATATGTCCATTCCTGATATGAACTGTTGTGAGAGATATGTGCTCGTTCCGTCCTGACTGGGCATGTTGAAAATTTTCAGGTGATGATGAGAGTATTGTCCTACTTATTATGGCATTGGCTTAGATGACACTGGCGATATGGACCCACAGGAGCATCCCACAGTCGCTGAGGACTTGCCCATAGTCTAGCTGAGACTTAGTACTTTACTTTGTATTTTCTGTTTGAGACTTTTTTTGTACTTGAGATTATTTCTGGTGGTTTACACCTAGACTTTTATTGTGACTCTCTTGAGATTCTTCTTTTGTTCTATCTTAGTATTGTGATTGAGTTACGTATTATTTACCCTCTTTTCATGGCTCATTTAGATTGTGTTAGATATGGTAACCCAGGACAGCGTTCTACCGCCGACACTGCGGCGTAGGTTGGGCGTTCGTTACTTCTCGTGCCCTCACACTGGTGCGGGTCGTGATACGTTTTTAGTGGTGGCCCATGCAGGTCTCACAATCACAACTAGTGTGATTCGTAGTGGTACTCGAACTAGAGTATCATTACAACCTGCAATAGGATATAGGATATAAGTTAAGGTACTTAATCACATTAGGAAAACTCTTATCAATTCTTGCTGTTAATTGTCTCCTTTTTGAAAACAACTGTCCTCTTTTGATGATTTTGCTTCTTTTTCCGTAATTGATTCCTTGTTCGATCTGTCTTCAAGATAGTTATGGAGACACGATTTCATCCCTCCGTTCCATGCAGGACCAGATTCGCATTAGAGCGATGTCGTGATAGTACGACAATTTAGTTGTACTACTATGAGCCTGCTATAGAGTATAGGAAGTAAAGTTTTAGAATGAGAGGATACCCAATCACCATTAGAATTTTCTGAGAGATTCCTGGGATGACCCTTGAGAATCTTATTTGAGCTTCGATTTAAATTTTATTTTCCCTTATTTTTAATCCACCTTCCTCCCTTGATTCTTGTATCTTGTTTGAACTCTTTTTCACCAATACCCTTAGCTTCTTGTGCTTAATAATGGTTAGGAAGATGGCTACACCGCTATATACTCATTGGTCAAACATATGGCTAGAAGGATTGCATTAAGGAATTGGAATACACTGAGAGTTTGATTAAGTTATAAGGGCATTTTTCTAGATGGATGATTTAATGATTAGAAGTTGTAAGTTGGGAAATTTATCTTGAAGATTCTAAGTAGTAATCACCAGAGGATTATAAAAATTATATTTTGATACTGGAGAAAAATAGTTAGAATCTATATAAATCGATTTCAAAAAATTGATGTGATTCATGAATTACTGGATTTTGATTATACATCCTTGAACGTATATAGATTGGTTTGATAATGAAAAAAAAGGGTGACAGTATGAACTATTGAATTGAGTCGTACAAGTTGTGATGTATATGTTTATTGAATTTAAGTGGAGGAAATGATATTAAAATTTTGGTTTAAAAGATTGGGAAGATATGAAAACGATTGTTTTGGAAAAAAAAAATCTCAAATTTGGAATCGTGTCAATTGATTGAAGATTTAAAAATCTATTTAGATTTTGGTTTACGAAGTAGTGAATATATTTCAATGACTTAGAAAAAGAAATTTTGGTTGATAAGTGCGTTGAAATACTGAGTTGTAATGCTAGATTGCCGTGAATAGCTAAGTGTCTATTTTGAGGATTATTTGAGACAAATTGGGAGTTTTTAAAGTTATGAAGTGATATAGAATTTTTATGGATTCATGATTCATTAACTCTGGAGTTTAAAGTTGGATTGAAACGTTAAATTTTGGAATTAAAGGTTAGTAGTAATGTGATAAAAGTTACAATGAGGTTTATGAAAAAGATTTAAATGTTAGTCGTGATTAGATTGGATGGATTAGAGTGAATACAAATTGAGGTATTTATTTTGAAATTTCTTTTTAAAGGAATGTAAAGGTAGGCCACCAAGGTAACCTTAATGAGATAGAAGTGTTCCACACTAATTGCCATATCACTCATGACTATGATAGTAGTATATACTCCAGTGTTGTTAGTTGTCTGCCAAACTATGTGACTGTATCTCAACCTTTCCTCAAACCTAGATCTTTCATTATGACTTTCTAACCGTTTGTATTTGATCGTTCCTTAACAGTATTTGCCTTTAGTACTGTGTCCCTAAATTATTTTACTGGATTCTTAATTAAATTTATTTCATGCTTCAACTTGATTTCCTTTATTCTTGTATTGGTTGTCACCTCTTGAACCGTTACCATGATACTAAAATACTTTCTGACTTAAATTCGAGATCCAACCATGACTCAATTCTTTCGACCCGACATGGGATGGTGTTCTTCTTATTCCTTAAATGCTTAACCTTGTACCTTATCTTGATTGCTTGACCAACTGAGTTAATGATCATGGACTATTTTTCTTCTTCATCATTACCTCACTTACTTATATTTTGATTACCTTATGTTGCTAATATAGCCTTAGTTTTGCAAGCTTATCTCTTTTTTCGAGCTTGATCATGACATATTTTATTGGGTCGACCCACTAACATATTGTCTAATCAGAACCGGTGTATGATGGTCTGATTAACCTAGTGCACTTTGGTTCGCTTTCATATATTACTCTACATGGATGAGACTCTAGGGCATATGTCTCATCCACGACAGCTTTGGCAATTCTCCTTGAACTATTTTGTCGTCTATGAACCACGTATTGTAATCAATAGTATCGTCTTTGAACTCTTTTTGCTTTTGTCTTTCACATATTTCAAAAAGACAAGGCACTGCACTTAATAGGTCAACCCAGAGTATCACGTTTAGCTTCCTTATCAAAAGGAGGATAGGTGGCTTATTTCCATATCCTTGCAGTATTCTTTAGGATTTCAATAGTGTTGAATTCTAAACCCTTGATCGCGACCAGTCGACTTGGTCATTCCCTTATCATCCAATATTTGGAAATCTATTCAATCGAATTAATTCAATTGTGACATAGATTTCAAGTCTTGGATACTCGTGCCTAGACTTCAATGACCTTGTTCTCCATCTTGCCCAAACCTCGATTTATCCTGGATTGATCAACTTAGATCATATCGAGACTAAATTTCTTATAGATATATATATATATATAGTGTGCTTGGATTTCAGTGTTATTGACAGTCGTGCTTTAAACTTTCGATTTTGATCATCTTTAGAATAGTAACGCTTTATGGTTAATTCCAGTTGTTTTTAGATATAATCACCAGTATTTGTATAGGATGATATACTGCCTTACAGCCCAATGATTTATTATCTATCCTTATCTTTTCCAGAATGGCACCCATGACCAGAGTTTGTCCCCAGTGCACAGCTGCAATTCTGGATGAGACCGAGATTGTACTTCCCCCTTCTATTGCTCAGGAGGTGTTAGCAGCGTCACCGGAGAATTTCCCTCCATCTCCTATCCTTCAGGAGAGGACTGCAGTTCAGCCGGAGACTGAGGGCCTTCCTTTGCCTCCTGGAGTGGTACCCCATGCCATTCCTGTTGGAGCTCATATTCACAGATTTCTTCAGGATTTACGGGAGGTACAGAGACTTCAGGCTGAGCTTATGAGAGAGCAGAGTCTCAGTATCCAACTGTTGTAGGATTACATGTATTCGAGGGAGGAGCCTAGTCCCAAGAGAGCGAGAAGCAGTTTATACCCAGAGCCTCAGGAGTACCCAGGCTTTCAGCCTAGACCAGCCTATCCAGTTCAGATTCCTGTCCAGCAGAGACCAGCTGAGCGAGTGCCTACCTGTGCCTTCTGTAAGAAGCTTGGGCACGTATGGAAGGACTGTAGGAAGAGACTAGGATTGTGCCTATTTTGTGGGTCAGCTGCACACAAGATACGAGACTGTCCTACTACACTTGGCCCTAGACGAGGCCTACCTCCAGGAGAGAGTTCCAGCTACCAGACCTAGTAGAGATGAGTTCTTGACCCATACCTTATCCTATCCTGATGATTACTGTACCCTACCATAATATTTGTATGCTTGATACCTTATGACTACTTTTGATCTAGTATTACTTTAGTAGCTAAACGAGACTCCAAACTGATTAATTACCTGCCATAATCATGTATGGTATCTTTCCAACTGCATGATTTAGATAAATTTTCTTAAGACCATGATTGTTGGGGATTTTAACCTAGAAGGGTAGGATCATCTTAATTTCGAGGACGAAATTATTTTAAGGAGGGTAGACTTGTAGCACCCACTTTTTGAAATAAGGGTATTTTAGTCATTTTAGCCATTTTAGCCATTTTGTGATTTTCTAGATATTATTGACTTGTGTTTGATTTAGCTTTTGGTTTAACTTTAGAAAATCCACATTAGAGACTAACCATGACATATGATGATAATCTAGCCAATTAGAATTTATTTTAGGCTTTGGTTCAACCTAGAAGGCCATTTGACTATTTTTAGGCTATTTAATTAATTGGCCTTTTAGCCTTTTGTTAAATGGGCTTAAACTCAACTTAAATAGAAGAGAGGGGCCCATGAACCAACCCTAACCCAAGTAGGAGAAGCTTGGCCGGCCAAAACAGGAAACCCCCACTTTCTATATAAGCATTGCATTAGTATGGACACCCCCTTTACAAAACCCTAGTTTCCAGCTCTCCAAAACCCTAACTTTCTCATCCGACCTCCGTTTCACCTCAAACGAAGTGCATTGTGTTCGTAGGAAGGAGGAGAATTTGCTGGAGCATTGCTAGCAAGGAGTTGGAGGCGTTTGCTCGATGAAAACTGGTCGTCTCATCGATCGAGGAGTCAGTTTCTTTGATACTTCAACTCTCAATAGGTAAACACCCAAACACCATAGTTTCTTCTGATTTTTCTTCATAGTAGCATGCATCTAGGTACCCTAGACCCACCCATGAAGTTTGGTTAAGTTTCGTGTCTGTTTGATAGGCGTGTCGACACGTATCAGTTTAGGGTTTCACGTGTTCGATGAATTTCCTCTTAGAAATCAATTCTGTTATTTTTGCAATCTAATTTCACGAATTGATAGCCCTAGATGTAGGGATTCCTAAACCCTGGGTTCTTGCTAGAATCGACACATTTTTGTGTCCAAAATTGGACACGCACGCGCAGCACGAGGACCGCGCGCGTGTCCTGCTGCTGCCGTGTCCGTGCTCGATGGACACGGCGATTCGACGCAAGAAAATTGGTGAGTAGGAAGGGACCATGACTGACAGGGTGCTCGTAAAATTTGGTAGGATTTTGTGGAGTATCGAAAGAGAAATCGACGTGGCATCGATTTCGTCCTGTCGCGCGCGCGTGAGATTGCTGTGGCTGATACGCACTTCGTGCGACTCGGACACGTGTCGAGAGTCCAGTACAGACACGTGGACGTGTAGCCCTATAGGTGGGCTACGTGTACGACCAACCACGTGGCGCGATTCGCTCTGTGTCGAGCCCTAGTTCGCGTGGCACACGTGCACGAGGACTGGGTTCCAGTCTTGGCACACACGTATTCAGGACACTTCGTGTCCTATTTTCTTGGACACAATGACACCTGTAGTTCATGTTCAAAAACTTGACACCTTACCAACCTTTTGTCTTTGATTATTAGTTGATTTTCGAGTGATTTAAGTCATGTTAGTTTGTGATTTGAAATCAGGTGTTTCTTAGAATCCCAGTTCACTGTTCATTTTCTTTCTTTTCCTTTTTGCTCTGATTTTCGAATATAAACTTCTGTATAAAACCCAACCATTCAGATCCTATTAGACCTATATAGGAGATTACCTGTTAGTTTACTTAAGGAGGAGGCTGTGTTCAAATCAGGTTAACCATAAGATTTGCTCGGGTAGTTTCAGTTTTGTTCACTGATTCATATTGTTGTTTGGTTCCAGTTCAGAACTCATGATTAATCCTGTACAAAACCCGACCTACATATCCTATTTAACCCCCTCTATTTGATACATGTTAGTATGCATCATAAATAGGCTGTATTCGAAATCGGGTTAGCCATAGGATAGATCAAGTTTAATTTCAGATTCCAGTTCAGTTTCCCATTACTGTTTCAGTTTATTATTTGATATGTTTCCATCAATTTTCGATGTAAATTCCTGTATTAAACCAACCTAGAGGTCCTGTGTGACAATATCGAGGAGTATTTACTAGGTTGCATATTGGATAGGGTGTGTTCGAGTTGGTTTTGATATCGAGTATACAGTTCAGATTTTGTCCCAGTTTTCAGTTTTTCAATATAATTCCTGTATTATACAGAGCCTACAGGTCCTACATTACCCAACCTATGAGATGCAAGTTAGCTTGCATCATGGGGAAGGCAGTGTTCATGTTTGGGTAGCAATAGGTTTTCAAGTAGGTATCAAAATAGGATATCAAAAGACTTAGGGCATCATTGCATATGACAGTTAGTTTACTGTTAGCCAGGAGATTACCTGTTAGTTTAGGGATTGATTTCAGGATACTAAAGTTAGTTTACAGTTAGTTGATAGTTTAAGTTAGTTTAGTTGATGGTTTAGTTAGTCCAGTTAGTTTAAATAATTAGTTAAGGACTGTTGTTGGGCAAAGAATAGAAATCTGAATTTTTGAGAGGTGTATATATGTTATGCTATAATGAGGTATCCTAGAGGATGGGATATGTGGATATGTATATATATAAGAATATGGTATTGTGGGTTGACCTCTTAAGAGTGGATATGTTGTATAAATATATGCTAGTCTAAGGTATAGATACTAGATATAGAGTATTATGAGTTAAAGTGTTGGGAATTACATTGGTTGTTACGATTAGGCTTCTTGGACTTAAGATAACACCAACACATACCCAAAATCAACTCTAGGACTAGTATTGACCTAAAAATGGACTTGTAGACTAGTTGACCAAACTTTGACCTAGTTTGACTAGTCTGGTTGACCAAAGTTGACCCAAGGTTGACTTTGACTTAGATTGACCCAAATCATGTAGAATTTGAATTGAAGGCTTTCATTATGATATTTTAGATTGTATTATGACATGTGGTTGTTTTAAATAGGATCTTATTACTCCAGTCCAGTCACTTTTCATCATCAGCAGTTCGGATTGCCAGGCGAGTACATTCTCTGATCTTTTCATGCTTTTTTGGATATGTACTCTTGTTATAGACTAGTATACTTGATGCTGACACGATGTTCACACGGATCAGTACCCTTTGGATCTTTCATGCGATGTTATCCCCTCGGATACATCGAGTATATTATGTTCATGTACTTTATCATGGTCATCATGTACTCCATGTATTCACATTTATCCATGTGCACTCATATGTTATTCATGTACACTCATGACCATATGAGCTCCATGTATACAGTAGTTGTTATCTGTCATGACCCGCACTCTGATTAGGGGCACGAGTACGTGGTTACGTCCAGCCTACGTCGCAGCATCGACGGTAGAACGCTGTCTAGGTCATCTATAAATACTACAACTAAACAGATAATGGTACATGTACAGTACATATACTCCGAATGGAGGTGACATAGCAATACAGTCTCAATCACAAGGCAAACTAGGATAGATAGCATGAAAGAAAATATGATAGATGAAAAGGAAATAAGTCCAAGATCCAACACAAGTCCAGATATATACACACATCACAGGGTCTCAAAATATAACATAGAAAGCTACAGTCTGATAATACTAGCTGGATCGCAGTCCAGACAGCCCAACTAAGCTACACTACTCTGGGAGTACAATGTCTAGTGGCTCTACTATAAGGCCACGGTCCTAGACTACTCCATCTGACTCGAGCCCATAATAGGTCGAGCAGTCTGCCTCAGAATCATCTGTAATATATCATAACGGTATCCTGTCAGAAAAATGAGCAAGTACAAACACTAACAGCAGTTCCATGTGAATTGACAAATTCTATAAGAGACAGTATAAGAAAATACAAGACAAAGATATATGAAGACTTGGGAACCGTTCGGAAGCTGAGTTATAACCCTTAAACCAAACAAGGACCGGGTTGTAACCCTTTTCCGGAGCAAAACTTAGTCTCCAATCAAGGTATAACATAAAGGCATGTAGAACATGTGAGTCACTGAATATCATAGCATGGTAAAAAAAGTACTGAATGTAGAACAGAACAGGATATATGATAAGATAAGTAAATATAAAATGTGTCTTGAATTATTAGAGCGTTATGTGATCGGCTTGGGAAACATGATCAGGCTTTCCATTTGACCGGCTATGAACAAGTAACAAGTGTGAAGTAACAAGTGTGAAGAATAAGGCCGGTCACCATGGAAAGTTATGAACAAGTGATGAGTACAAGTGTGAAGAACAAGTGGGGATTTTGATCACACAACCACTAATAACTCCCCATCCCTGAGTAGTATAAAGGATTCGGACATAACACGTCATGACACGGGATCCAAAAGCAGGTGATCAGCCCACTCCCAAGTCCATGTCTATACAAGTACAAGTAACAAGTCGAGTCTTGTACCAATATACCAAGTAATCCAGAAATAACATCTCATGACAGGATTTGACGTATACTAGTCTGTGAACTATCGTGTCTGGAAATCAAGTAAGACACTACAACTGAATCGGATATAGCAGATATCAAGACAATAAAAACTATCAGTGAATGTACTCGCCTGTGGTCCTGAGCTGATAAAGTGAACAGACGCTCAGAGTAATCACAGACCTATAGATGAGATGCCATGAGTCCAAACAGGGTTTAATAATAAAAGAAAAGCTAATCTAGTCATGATATGCAAGTCTAAGTCAAAACTAGGTCAAACCAAGTCACACCAAGCTAAACTAGGTCATACTAGGTCTTACTGAGCCAAACTGGGTCACACTAGGACAACCAAGGTCAAACAAGGTCACAGGAAGTCAATCCAAGTCAAACTAGGTCAATCTGGGTCAAGGGTTGACTTACAGTTGACTTTTGGTCAAAAAGTCAACTCTGGTCAACTCTGGCCAACACTGAGTCAACCCTAGGTCAAACTAGTCAAATATTGACCAACTATTGACTTTCAGTCAACTGGTTAACTCTGGTTTGGTTTCGGTCAATTATAGTCACTTATAGGCTAAGTTTGACTTTCGGTTGACTTTTGTTGACTTTTGGTCAAAATGGTCAACCGAGGTCAAAACTAGTCTAAGGGCACTAATCCTAACCATTACCAACCAAGAGAACCTAATTCTAACCATATCTAAATCCTAGATTCACATACCTTAGTTTCTAGGTATAACCTACATTACCTTTTATAAGGTATTCCTGATACCCTGCTCATTACAAAGGAAACCCCGCTAATTCTCAAGATACTAGCCTAGGCTCCTTAGGGTAGTTAGACACTAACCTATCTAGTTATTACCAACCATAAAATCCAGGTATCTAACCCATCCAGTCCATCTTATGGTCCATGTTGGTCATCCCAACATTACCTTAGGGTATCGTCATAATACGCTATGGTATCTTGAGATATCACACCCTACTCTCTACCAACCTTCCTAGTTCACTCTGCCACACTCTCCTAGTGTCTAGGTTAGCCACTCTAACTAGTCTTCTAAAATACTAACCTAGTTAGGACACTAACTTAACCAACTCACTATCTAATACTATCACAACCGTCACTAACACCAATCTCAAATCCCACACTAACTAACACCCATATCCACTCTCTAAGACACCATCTAGGGACACCAAACTAAGGCCAAATTTGTGGGTTAGATAGGGTATAGGATTATTTGTGAAGGAATAGATGAATGGTATGAATGAATGAATGTGTGAGCGAAAAGGGGGCTGATTTGGACTGATTTGTAGGGCTATATATGGGCTGTTCCTGTGGGTGAAATGGGGCTGAAATGGACTGCTAATAGGCTGAATTTGGACAGGTTTTAGGGGCAAAGTGGTTGTCCAAATGGGGCTCATATGGCTGTCCATATTGGACTGATTTGTGGGGTGTTATGGGGGCTGAAAGCATGCTGATTTCAGGACTGTTTTGGGGTTGCTATGGGACGTAAATGGGGTCATATATGGGCTGGAATGTGGCTGAAACATAAGGACTGTTTTGGGGTTTTTAGGCTGCTTAAGGCTGCTATTTCAACTGCTGTACATGGCAGGTTTCCCCCCTCCATTCCTTCACCTATCTAACTCTCTATCACTCTCTACATCTACTCATATATCCCTCTATCTACCACTCTCTTAACTCCCATCAATCTCACTCTCTAAAAGCTCCACACACACACACACTCAAACTCTTATTTCCTCTACCACTCTCTTAAATCTCCACACACCCACACTTACATATTTACCTACATAAGCACACACACACACACATATAAATTAGACTCACACACACACCAATATATACATATATATACACATACACTCCAAAACATCCCGAAACCTTTCCAAATATCCCAATCCTCACAATTCTACCCTCTAGGGCTTATACATGTATCCCACACAAGCAATATAACACGCGCACGCAAGCAAAAACGAGAAACGAGGCCCGAATGGCCAAATGGCCATTCTGGCGACTCCGGAGTGTCCGATTCGCGATACCGCGCGATACGGACACTAAACCTATCCGAAATTAACCCAAACTCTATCCACGAGTTCTAAATAATGATTAGAACCTATTCTAAGTGCTAACTTGCCGATTCTAGTGTCGGTGCAAAAAGTCACCCGTGTGTTGGAACCCGAAAATCCCGAAAAAGCCTATTTTTATGATTTCTCGCGAAACGACCCCACGTATCCAAATATGGACAAGTAACTAGCCTCATATCACCCAAACTAACCTAATTAGGTCTAAATAGGCTAGGGGCAACACCCAAACATGTTAATTTAGGGTTTCCTCCAAAATTGGCACTAAACCTAGCCCAAAAGTCCCAAATTGAGTTCAATGGGTTCCAAACCACTTCTAACGGGTTATCCTACACCTCGGGCATCCTCTAATATGCAAATAATACTAATTAGGAGCAATTACAAGAGTTAGAGTTAGGGTTTACCTCTTGGGTGTTGGAATCCCAAGAAAAAGCCCCAAAATTGGTTCTTTTTGGGTCAAAGCCAAATCTAAGCTTCCAATCCCTCCATGCTAGGTTCTACCTAGATAAAAACTACAAATAAGAGATAAACAATGGTTAGCACCAAGATTAGAGAGAGATCTAGAGTATGGAAGAGAATTAGAAGAGATTTGACTTACTTTGGAGCTTAAAATCCAAAGGGAAAAGAAGGAGTTTTTTTGTAGAATGATAGAAATGAAGAGAAAGAGAGTTTTCTTGCAATGAGAAGTAGAGAGGGGGTGCTAGCTGCTGCCGGCCATATTCTAGAAGGTTGGGGGCATTTGGCAAGTTACCAAAATGCCCTCCAAGTCAAAGAAATGAGTGGTTTTGAGTTGGGGTCAAAATGGTAACTTGAAAACTCCTAATTTCGAGTTCTAAATCTAATTCTAATTCCTAATCCCACTAAAATCAAATGGGATTAGTCAAATATAAATATCTGGGGTTGGTAATAACAAGTTGGTCGGGTCTAGTTGGGTCCAAAACTGATCCAGGTCGCTAGCACAAGTCAAAATGAGACAAAACTCAAACCCGATGAAATAAAACCCCAAAACACAATATTAATAAATAAATATTCACAAAAATATTAGAATATTAAAAATGACAAATTTGCCCTCAATTTTGAAAACTGGAGGTGACAAATCTATCCACCTTAAAAAAAATTCGTCCTCGAAATTAAAACAAAGCAATCACAGAAAATTATGCAGTTCGATAATCAGATGCGTCTGTCCAAAATCATGATACTCAAAATCTCCATCATGCTAGTGAGCAAGGCTACGATAATCACAGAGTCCTCGACTAAGGTACATACCTCTAGAATTATGGTATTTAAAATTTTCGCATTGCCGCATGCTTGGCAGCGAAAACCTTAAATTCCCACACCCGAGAAATACGACCATAATCCAACTATATATCCTCACTATGCCTGCTAGTATGACCCTAGAGGATTCTAAAATCTCATAATCGAGACGACCTAGCCCATACGACTTATCTCAGAAGAATATCACATCACAAGAACAAAATTTTATCAAACGATCAAGAAACAGATGGAATCGAATTTCAAGATAGTTTATAAGGAGGCAAATGCGGAAATGAGATCGAAAGATTGGAACCTGTTATCTGCTCTACTACTGCCTGAGTGGGCTCAACTACCATGGCGAAAGCACTCCCCTGCTGGCCTCCTCTAGCCTGCTGTACTCCGTCCTGGCCTGCCTATCTGGCTGCACGGGCAGCACAGTTCTTCACCTGGTGGTCTGGAGCTCCACAGAATAAACAAACTCCCTGCTTCATCCTACAAACCTTCCGAGTGTGCCCCATCTTCTTGCAGAAGGCACACTGGATGGCCTACCTCTGGCCCTGTCCCTGGTGCTGCTGGGCACGCGCTGGTGTCTGCTGAATCTGCATCAGAGGCTGCTGCTGCTGAAATGGCCTCTGCTGATGCTGAAAGTGGGGGCGCTTGGACGGTCCCGCACTGGAACTTGCCCCCATGGTATCACCGCTCCTCTTCGGCTTGAGGTCGAAGTCCTCCTCTGCAATATGCGCGTCCATCAATATCTGATCGAACGTCGCGTCACGGCGACCCGAGGTGCGGATACGCACTGCATGAATAAGTCCTCTATGGAACTTATGGGCCTTGTACCCCTCATCCTGGATCAGAGCCGGTGCAAACCTACTAAGGCGGAAGAACTCCGCTGCATACTCGTCCACTTACGAGTTTCCCTGCACTAGGCCCACAAACTGGCCCTCCAATGCTGTAAGAGCCACATCCGGGAAGAACTTCTCCTTGAAGAGCCTCCGAAAGTTCTCCCATGTCAGCCCTCTCACCGACGCACAAGGATCCGTGCGGTACTATGTCAGCACGATATCGAAGAATCGGCTGGCTGCTGCTGAAACCCAAAGTCCTCTAGAAAGCTCTGCTAGCTCCATACTCCGCTGCACGTCTTCTAGCCAGTCGTCTGCATAAAGGATGCCCTCCGTGCCCGTGAAGTCCCTGGAGCTCATCTTCCTAAAGTCTAATACTGTTCCTGGCCTGGACTGCTGCTGGCCGGTAGGGCCCTGTACCGTACCCGGTGCCACTCTCTCCACGGCTGCTAGTACAAGCTGATGCGAGTTCTCCATGCTCTTCCTTAGCATCTCAATCTGACGGTATGACGCCTCCGCCTGGCGCTACGATGCCTCTGCCTGGGCTCGTTGTGTCTCCATCATCTGCTGAAGGAGAAAGAACATGTGGTGTGTATCCGTCGGTATCGGAGGTGGTAGCGGCAGTATCTCTGGAATAACGACCGAAACCCTCTGGGGTGGAGGTGGTAGACCTCCCTGTGCAACTGCCACGGCCTTCGGGATAGTGGAATCACTGGGGGCAGTCTCGTGAACCTCCTCCTCAGCCTGGTCAGATCTCTCGTGCGAGCTACTCGATCCAGTGGCCTGCGGGTGCGTCTTCGTCATCCTGGAGACGAATTGAAATAAGGAGATCAACATGGCACATGAAAAGATATTATCAAAGAAGGACAGTTAATTTAATACAAGGGGAGTAATCATGATAATCAAAAGATCGGAAAAAAATTCCTAGGTGTGATTGAGAATCTTCTATCGTATCCTAGGTCCTACGTCCTAATTGCAGGCTCGTAATTAGTACTTTAAGTCGAGCACCATTACGAGATCGTACTAATTACGACACATGACATGCGTGGACCACCACAAAAACATGTCACGACCCACACCCTGATTAGGGGCACGAGTACGTGGTTACGTCCAGCCTACGCCGCAGCATCGGCGATAGAACGATGTCTAGGTCATCTATAAATACTACAACTAAACAGATAAAGGTACCTGTACAGTATATACACTCCGAATGGAGGTGACATAGCAATACAGTCTCAATCACAAGGCAAACTAGGATAGATAGCATGAAAGGAAATATGATAGATGAAAAGGAAATAAGTCCAAGATCCAACACAAGCCCAGATATATACACACATCACAGGGTCTCAAAATATAACATAGAAAGCTACAGTCTGATAATACTAGCTGGATCGCAGTCCAGGCAACCCAACTAAGCTACACTACTCTGGGAGTACAAAGTCTAGTGGCTCTACTATAAGGCCACGGTCCTGGACTACTCCATCTGACTCGAGCCCATAATAGGTCGAGCAGTCTGCCTCAGAATCATCTGTAATATATCATAACGATATTCTGTCAGGAAAATGAGCAAGTACAAATACTAACAGCAGTTCCATGTGAATTGACAAATTCTATAAGAGACAGTATAATGAAATACAAGACAAAGATATATGAAGACTTGGGAACCGTTCGGAAGCTGAGTTACAACCTTTAAACCAAACAAGGACCGGGATTGTAACCCTTCTCTCGAGCAGAAATTAGTCTCCAATCAAGGTATAACATAAAGGCATGTAGAACATGTGAGTCACTGAATATCATAGCATGGTAAAAAAAGTACTAAATGTAGAACATAACAGGATATATGATAAGATAAGTAAATATAAAATATGCCTTGAATTATTAGAGCGTTATGTGATCGGCTTGGGAAACATGATCAGGCTTTCCATCTGACCGGCTACGAACAAGTAATAAGTGTGAAGTAACAAGTGTGAAGAATAAGGCCGATCACCATGGAAAGTTATGAACAAGTAGCTATGGACAAGTGATGAGTACAAGTATGAAGAACAAGTGGGGATTTTGATCACACAACCACTAATAACTCTCCATTCCCAAGTAGTATAAAGGATCCGAACATAACATGTCATGACAAGGGATCCAAAAGCAGGTGATCAGCCCACTCCCAAGTCAATGTCTATACAAGTACAAGTAACAAGTCGAGTCTTGTACCAATATACCAAGTAATCCGAGAACAACATCTCATGACAGGATCCGACATATACTAGTCCGTGAACTATCGTGTCTGGAAATCAAGTAAGACACTACAACTGAATCGGATATAGCAGATATCAAGACAATAAAAACTATCAGTGAATGTACTCGCCTGTGGTCCTGAGCTGATAAAGTGAACAGACGCTCAGAGTAATCACAGACCTATAGATGAGATGCCATGAGTCCAAACAGGGTTTAATAATGAAAGAAAAGCTAATCTAGTCATGATATGCAAGTCTAAGTCAAAACTAGGTCAAACCAAGTCACACCAAGCTAAACTAGGTCATACTAGGTCTTACTGAGCCAAACTAGGTCACACTAGGACAACCAAGGTCAAACAAGATCACAGGAAGTCAATCCAAGTCAAACTAGGTCAATCTGGGTCAAGGGTTGACTTACAGTTGACTTTTGGTCAAAAAGTCAACTCTGGTCAACTCTGGCCAATACTGAGTCACCCCTGGGTCAACCCTAGGTCAAACTAGTCAAATGTTGACCAACTGTTGACTTTCAGTCAACTGGTCAACTCTGGTTTGGTTTCGGTCAATTATAGTCACTTATAGGCTAAGTTTGACTTTCGGTTGACTTTTGTTGACTTTTGGTCAAAATGGTCAACCGAGGTCAAAACTAGTCTAAGGACACTAATCCTAACCATTACCAACTAAGAGAACCTAATTCTAACCATATCTAAATCCTAGATTCACATACCTTAGTTTCTAGATATAACCTACATTACCCTTTATAAGGTATTCCCGATACCCTGCTCATTACAAAGGAAACCCCGTTAATTCTCAAGATACTAGCCTAGGCTCCTTAGGGTAGTTAGACTCTAACCTATCTAGTCATTACCAACCATAAAATCCAGGTATCTAACCCATCCAGTCCATCTTATGGTCCATATTGGTCATCCCAACATTACCTTAGGGTATCGTCATGATACGCTATAGTATCTTGAGATATCACACCCTACTCTCTACCAACCTTCCTAGTTCACTCTCCCACACTCTCCTAGTGTCTAGGTTAGCCACTCTAACTAGTCTTCTAAAATACTAACCTAGTTAGGACACTAACTTAACCAACTCACTATCTAATACTATCACAACCGTCACTAACACCAATCTCAAATCCCACACTAACTAACACCCATATCTACTCTCTAAGACACCATCTAGGGACACCAAACTAAGGCCAAATTTGTGGGTTAGATAGGGTATAGGATTATTTGTGAAGGAATAGATGAATGGTATGAATGAATGAATGTGTGAGCGAAAAGGGGGCTGATTTGGACTGATTTGTAGGGCTATATATGGGCTGTTCCTGTGGGTGAAATGGGGCTGAAATGGACTGCTAATAGGCTGAATTTGGACAGGTTTTAGGGGCCAAGTGGCTGTCCAAATGGGGCTCATATGGCTGTCCATATTGGACTGATTTGTGGGGTGTTATGGGGGCTGAAAGCATGCTGATTTCAGGACTGTTTTGGGGTTGCTATGGGCTATAAATGGGGTCATATATGGGCTGGAATGTGGCTGAAACATAGGGACTATTTTCGGGTTTTTGGGCTGCTTAAGGCTGCTATTTCAGCTGCTGTACATGGCAGGTTTCCCCCCTCCATTCCTTCACCTATCTCACTCTCTATCACTCTCTACATCTACTCATATATCCCTCTATCTACCACTCTCTTAACTCCCATCAATCTCACTCTCTAAAAGCTCCACACACACACACTCAAACTCTTATTCCCTCTACCACTCTCTTAAAGCTCCACACACCCACACTTACATATTTACCTACATAAGCACACACACACATACATATAAATTAAACTCACACACGCACCAATATATACATATATATACACATACACTCCAAAACTAGGGCCGGCCCGGAACATTTTGATGCCCAGGACAAAATACAAAATAATGCCCCTCTTTAAAAAATATATTGGAAATAAAGTATCAATTTTTTATTTGTATGATACAATAAACTAAAGTGAACTCTTTTAGACTGGGGCCTGATACATGTCAAGCTAATCTTAAATTTTGCATCAGGAATATATCTTGGCAAATGGCAATATTCGTAGTTTTAAAAAAAAATCGGATGCAATATGTTATTTAACATTTCTTGCGGGTCATTTAGAATCAGAAGCAACGTGAAGAACTTTTTTTCCTCTTAAATGCAAAAAAAAAATCTGAAACGATGGAAGGCTAGGTTTTTCTTCGAAATTGAAGAGTCGGATGACTATCAAATTTTTATGCGTCATGTCCTATTTGTTGAATTGCTATAATGATTTTCTTCGGACCTTGGATTTTGAAGAAGAAATCAGATTAACAATGTTTTATTATTTTTTATTATTACTAACTTCTAAAAAATTTTGGGGCCCCTTGAAATTTGGGGCCTAGGGCGCAAGCCCCGTCTACCCCTCCTCCGGGCCGCCCCTGTCCAAAACATCCCGAAACCTATCCGAATATCCCAATCCTCACACATCTACCCTCTAGGGCCTAGACATGTACCCCACACAAGCAATCTAACACGCGCACGCAAGCAAAAATGAAAAACGAGGCCCGAATGGCCAAATGGCCATTCTGGCGACTCCGGAGTGTCCGATTCGCGATACCGCACGATACGGACACCAAACCTATCCGAAATCGACCCAAACTCTACCCACGAGTTCTAAATAATGATTAGAACCTATTCTAAGTGCTAACTTGCCGATTCTAGTGTCGGTGCAAAAAGTCACCCGTGTGTTGGAACCCGAAAATCCTGAACAAGCCTATTTTTATGATTTCTCGCGAAACGACCCCACGTATCCAAATATGGACACGTAACTAGCCTCATCTCACCCAAACTAACCTAATTAGGTCTAAATAGGCTAGGGGCAACACCCAAACATGTCAATTTAGGATTTCTCCCAAAATTGGCACTAAACCTAGCCCGAAAGTCCTAAATTGAGTCCAATGGGTTCCAAACCACTTCTAACGGGTTATCCTACACCTCGGGCATCCTCTAATATGCAAATAATACTAATTAGGAGCAATTACAAGAGTTAGAGTTAGGGTTTACCTCTTGGGAGTTGGAATCCCAAGAAAAAGTCCCAAAATTGGTTCTTTTTGGGTCAAAGCCAAATCTAAGCTTCCAATCCCTCTATGCTAGGTTCTACCTAGATAAAAACTACAAATAAGAGATAAACAATGGTTAGCACCAAGATTAGAGAGAGATCTAGAGTATGGAAGAGAATTAGAAGAGATTTGACTTACTTTGGAGCTTAAAATCCAAAGGGAAAAGAAGGAGTTTTTTTGTAGAATGATAGAAATGAAGAGAAAGAAAGTTTTTATGTCACGCCCCGCTCCCGTAGGAGCGATCGTCCTCGCTAAGGCATGATGCCGCACGAGCCTAGATTGCGTTCGTGCAAGGCGGATTCCATAACGGCCGATTACAGCGGCTGCGACGAGGTCGTCGCACAGAAGTCCCAAGCAGAGACATTGAACACGCAGCGGAAATTTAGAACAAACACAAGTTATTCAAAGAAGCTTTTTTATTGATATCGAAACAACGGTTACATTGTGGGCGCAAGGCCAAATTACAAGTCTCTCGTGCTCACTTTTCTCTCGTTTACAAGTCACTCTGCTCTCTCTAATCTCTCGATACAATACTTGAATCCAGCGGAAGCTTCGGAAGGCGATGTCCATACATGATGTCCTGTATAAGTCTTCAGATCATGCGGCCGCATGCTTCGACTCGCCAAGGAACTCCGTGCCTCGACGCATCCAAGCGAGCTCCGCGCCACGAGCTTCTACCTGTGCCTGCACATGAAACACTGTGATGAAGAGAAAGAGAGTTTTCTTGCAATAAAAAGTAGAGAGGGGGTGTTAGCTGCTGCCGGCCATATTCTAGAGGGTTGGGGACATTTGGCAAGTTACCAAAATGTCCTCCAAGTCAAAGAAATGAGTGGTTTTGAGTTGGGGTCAAAATGGTAACTTGAAAACTCCTAATTTCGAGTTCTAAATCTAATTCTAATCCCTAATCCCACTAAAATCAAATAGGATTAGTCAAATATAAATATCTGGGTTTGGTAATAACAAGTTGGTCGGGTCTAGTTGGATCCAAAACTGATCCGGGTCGCTAGCACAAGTCAAAATGAGACAAAACTCAAACCCGATAAAATAAAACTCCAAAACACAATATTAATAAATAAATATTCACAAAAATATTAGAATATTAAAAATGACAAATTTGCCCTCAATTTTGAAAACTGGAGGTGACCCAAGGTTGACTTTGACCTAGTTTGACTAGTCTGGTTGACCAAAGTTGACCCAAGGTTGACTTTGACTTAGATTGACCCAAATCATGTAGAATTTGCATTGAAGGCTTTCCTTATGATATTTTAGACTGTAGTATGACATGTGGTTGTTTTAAATAGGATCTTATTACTCCAGTCCAGTCACTTTTCATCATCAGCAGTTCGGATTGCCAGGCGAGTACATTCTCTGATCTTTTCATGCTTCTTTGGATATGTACTCTTGTTATAGACTAGTATACTTGATGCTGACACGACGTTCATACGGATCAGTACCCTCTGGATCTTTCATGCGATGTTATCCCCTCGGATACATCGAGTATGTCATGTTCATGTACTTTATCATGGTCATCATGTACTCCATGTATTCACATTTATCCATGTGCACTCATATGTTATTCATGTACACTCATGACCATATGAGCTCCATGTATACAGTTGTAATGTCCGTGGTTCGTATCACATATTGGGAATACGTATACGTATTTTGGACTTGTATTTTTTTCGTTTGTCATAATTAGTTAGCCTTGGATTTTTATTTTTTGGCATGTTGCATTAGCATGGTTTATCATGGCATTGCATTGGCTTGGTTTGGTTCGGTTTAGTGGGTTTGGCTTGGTTTGGTTTTATATGGAGAATCACTCCCACCTACCACCACTCCCACCATATATATCCCACTCCCACTCTCTCTCTCTTCCATTATTATTCATTACTCATTTCTTCTTCTCCATCTTTACTCTTCACCTACCAAAGAGAGAGGGAGAGCTTAGGCAAGTGCACCTTGCTTCAGGGAGGAAGTCCATTTTTATTATTTTATTGTCTTTCTCATGGGTTTCTAACCCACTTTAGTACTTAGCATTTTTTATTTCCATGGTTAAATTCTTGTAAATCTAGTTTTGTGGTATTTTCGGATTTCTTGGGTTTGATCTGTTTAACCTTATTATTTTCAAGTTTTTATGGTTTCATGTTGTAGAGAATTTCGTTCTGCCCCATTTTGACCTATGGAAATTCGGATTTGGACTCTGGATGATGGAGTTATGAAGCTTGGAAGCATGGCTTCATGGTATTTTTTTCTTCTCGGAAATTGGAGGAGAAGAACAGCACTTGACCGCATGACTATTTCATGCGGCAAGTATTTTTCCTAGCCGCATGTACTTGCTGGCATTAACATTCTTGGCCGCATAAAAATATATGGGCCGCATGCATTGCTTACGTAGGAAATTGCATATACATGCATGCATACTTTAGTTGCATGCTTAATTAGTTTAGCATTAGCAAGCAACTTGCTGGCCATTTGAATTATCATAGCCGCATGGATTTGATTTTACTACCTTGCTTGCATGGTGTCACTCCCCAATCCTGGAATACGTATTTTAATACGTAAACCGATAAATTGTATTTACCTTGAATTTATACGATATTTATTATGCAGTATTTCTTCATACATTTCACAAAAATATTCGACAAAATATTATTTCCTAATTTATTTTCTGCATTTGGGCCTACAGTTTTGGCTCATTTGGGTAACCTATTCTTGGTTCACCCATGGTTCATCATGAACCCTTTGGTTTATCATGAACCCATGGGTTCAAGATTCTATATAATAACTCATCTCCTTCTCTCGCCTCTCATTTACTTCTTCTCATTTACTTCCTCCACCAACCAAGGCAAGTACCAACTTGCTCAAGAGAAGGATCCATTATTTTGTTAATGATTCTTACAAAACTATTTGCCAAAATATGTTCTTCTCCTCAATCTATACTAGTTTAGAACTTGGAAATTTCTATTTTGAAGCTTTGATTTTTGTAGATCTAAGTTTTAATCATTTTTGGATTTTGCATGGTTTGATCTACTTTAGTTGGATTTTATGGGTTTTTGATGCTTCCATGTGGAAGAGCATTCAGTTTCACCCAAGTTGGAGCTTTGGAAATCTGGATTTGGAGTTCGGATGGCCAAGTTATGATACTTTGAAGCTTGGGTTCAGCCATGGTGTTCTTGCTGTTTTGGAGAAGACAGTGAACAGTGTGCTTCTGTTTGAGCACACTTCCTGTTGGAAGCGTGTCTTCCCTTGAGTCTGCGTGACTTTTCACGCTGCTCTTTTCCTTGAGCCTGCATGACTTTTCACGCTGCTCTTTCCCTTGAGCCTGCTTGACTTTTCACACAGCTCTTCCCTTGAGCTTGCGTGACTTTTCACGCAGCTCTCCCCTTGAGCTTGCGTGACTTTTCACGCAGCTCTCCCCTTGAGCTTGCGTTACTTTTCACGCAGCTCTTCCCTTGAGCTTGCGTGACTTTTCACGCAGCTCTCCCCTTGAGCTTGCGTGACTTTTCACGCTGCTCTTTCCCTTGAGCCTGCGTGACTTTTCACGCTGCTCTTTCCCTTGAGCCTGCGTGACTTTTCACGCACGCTGCCTTATTGTGTGTATGCTTTTGATATTTTATTAGATATTATATGCCCATTTTATATCCTTACGCCTTTTGTCCCGAGCATGATATGAGCACTGATGTGACCCCGAAGAGCAAAGTGTTCCTTCCTGATACATGTACCTGAATGTCCCAGTTCTTGTTCATGCTCGACAAATGACTCGTAACTCCACGTGGCGTATTTGCAATGATGCATTACACTAAGGAGGGTAGCACATGTTGACATACTGATTGACATGGATCCTCTTTGGGGTACTCGTACTAAGGTACGACTTTAGGAGGGTAATCATGCAGGCCACAGCATGAGAGTCCAAGATTTCACCTAGGGTTAAACTAGGCAACTGAATATACTAGATGCATGGGGAGGGCAGAGTCCCGAGATCGTGTTACACCAGTCGCCCTGAGATGTTGTCTTGGCGCGCCGACTGGTCTCCACGGATACTGTGTCATCCGCAACGAGTGGATGACTGTATCCGATTAATTCCTGCTATATATTACATGTCTTGGCAAGGTGGCCTCACGAGGGACCTGTGCTCCATGACACCTGTCTACGCGAACCCCTGGGTTGGCTAGCCTTGCTGGAAAGATACGATCTGAGGATTTTCTAATAACATGACGCGAGGATAACCTCGTCCCACTAGAAACTCTGTAAGACCCAGTTTTCTGAAATTGGGGTATTTTTGAAAATTTATTATTTTTATTATTTATTAATGGTGATTTAGTCATGTTATGAATTTTGGTGATTTTTAGTTAGATTAAAATTATTTTCTAAGTCATGGCTTATGACTTTGTGATTTACTAATGAAACCCTAGTGTAACCTTAGAGTTACTTGTCCTAGAGACTAACCATGATCATGTGAGCCCAGCCATAGGTTTAGAACATCAAATTAGGGCTTTTTAGCCTAAAGGGTATTTTGGTAATTTTCTAGGATTTAATTGGAATTAAGTGGGATTAGTGAGATTTTACTATTCATGGACTCTTGATTAGTGACTTGAGAGTCCCTAACTTAGATTACCCTAATCTATAGGTTAATCCCTAACCTAGAATGACTAGAGGGTGATATTTTCATTTAGTCAAAGAATGAAAATATCTAAACTACCTTTAATAGATATTATGCTTGATTTGTGCAAAAGATCTATTCTTTGGCACCAAAGTCATTCTCTTAGCCTAGAAGTCTTGAACCCCCCCCCCCCCCCCCCCCCATGACCATTGTGTGGCCGGCCATGACACCCCCTTGCCACCCCCTTCCTATATAACCAACACTTAGATCTCAAAACCAAGTTCATGTGAAATCAAAACCTAGAAGAAAACCTAGAAAACTACCCCACTCATTTAGCCATAACTTCTTCATTTCACAAGATTTGGACCTCTAGTTTTCTCCATTGGGTCACCTACAATCTAAGGGAGCCTAGGGAAGTGTGATACTCAAGTTTCATCAAGCAAGGACAAGTTGAGGTTAGAGGATACACACCCTCATTCAGTGAAATTCAAGACTTTGTGCACCAAGAGGTAATTATTCCTAAACCTTGTTAATATAGTGTTTTTCTTCACAATTGCATGCATCTAGGTAAACCCTAGCTCTGTTTTTAGGTTTGGTAAATTTTAGGGTTTGTTTGGTGTCGTATCGGACACGTATCCTATTTGTTAAATCATTGAATTTTAGTGTAAATTGCTCACTGTCATAGTATAAAATACACACTGTTTTCCAAATATTTTTGAACCAAATTCTAGCCTAGACCTAGCTAAACCTAACCCCTACTCACTGAGCACATTTTGAGCTTGTGTCGTGTCCAAAACTGGACACAAAGCCCTCGGGACACACTGCACAGTACACAGGGAAAATGCCCTGCTACCACTGTGTCAGTTCTCACTGGACACGTCACTTGGACACGTCAAACTTGACACCCACCTTGGGGCATTGACTGACAGGTCATCCCCAAAGTTTGGGATGACCTCGTGTCGTGTCGGACACGAAATCGACTCATGAAGGGTCGTTCAGTGCACACACAGACACTCAACTTTGAGCGTGTCGTGTCCACTGTACACGACACGTGGACAGTGTACACATACAGACACTCGACTTTGAGCGTGTTGTGTCCACTGTACACGACACGTGGACACTTCGTAGTGTCATGGACACGAAGCCTATCCATAGGCGAACACATTGGACACAACCACGTGGTGTCACGTGTCCCGTGTCACGAACACGAGACACGCGAAAACACTGACACACAGTCTGAACACGTATTTTAGGGCTTCTGATACGTGTGTCGTGTCCCCTCTACACGACACGTGGACACGTATCAGGCACATGGACACGTAGCCTAGACCTAGGCGCACCTTCGGGTACGAGCACGAGGCCTGTGTCGCCTTGTGTCGTGTCCTAGACCCTTTTTAGTTTTTGTACTGATACGTGTGTATCAGTGTATTCTCGTTTACCCGAGCGACTTTGAACCCTCGTGGACACACCGTGTCGTGTCGTGACACCGTGTCAGGCTACTAGGGACCTAGTCTAACCTAGGGGCTACAGTTACCAACCAACATTGGGCCATTTTAGTTTGATTTAGGTGGTGTTTGGTTTAACCTAAGATCTAGGTTTACTGTCCAATATTCCAGTTTTGGGATTTATTCCCAGTTTTCTAAAATGAATTTTGATTGTATTTTAATGATGATTTTTGCATATAATGCTATGTTATTATTAGGTTAACATGTTGTATATATGTTAGTGTGAGTGTGGGTCAATTTTGGGGGTATTTGGTAATGTATATGTGTAGTTATATATATATATATACATATGTATGTATATATGTATTCTGTGTGTGTGTGTTTGAGACTGGAATTTGGTTCCAGGAACCTGGAACCCTTCCCCCCTACTGTCCTGTGTTCATTCCCCCTCTCTCTCACTGTCTCACTCTCTCTCTCATTCAGTCTCTCTCTCTTTCCCTTTGTCTCTATATATATATATAGTATATATATGGGTTTATATATATATATAGGTATATATATATATATATATATATATATATATATATATATATTGTTATATGTATATTTGTATTAGTTTTCCTATAGTGATGTTATATAAATGTGTGTATGTGAGTTGTATAGTATATAGAAATCCTATTTTGGTATATGGGTAGATAGAGTATATATATATATATATATATATATATATATATATATATATATATATATATATATATATATATATATATATATGTATAACTTCTAGTATAGGTTTATATGAAAACCTATAAGATGGCCTATGGCCAAGAGTATCTAGCCTATGGCATAAGGGCTAACCCTAAATTGACCTAATGGACCAAAAACCCTACTAGTAACCATTGTTGACCAAGGTTGACCAAAGTCAACTATAGGTTAAACCTTGACCTAATTGACCTAGAATGGACTTAGATGGACTCTAAATGACTTGGTGACTAAGGTTTGACTAAACCCTAGACTGTAAACTAGTTGGTTAGGGTTTTGACCTATATAAGGGTATTATTGTAACTTGAGTTATATGGGTAGTCCCATGTAGATGAAGATATGTATGGGGTTAAGTGAGATAATAGGAGTTGAGTCTTGATTTGAGTTAGAGTATGGATTTGCTTGATTATAGGGTTAAGTTTGGTTTGTACTATATGTATTTGTGAGTGATATACCTTGTATAGGAAGTTGGTTATACCTTAGCCTAGTATTATAGTATCTTAGGTATCCTAAGACAGGTTAGCCTATGTTTGGTTGTGAGTTAGCCTTATAGAGTTTGACTGGATGTTGACCCTTAGTCAAGATTAACCTAATTACCTGACTGACTAGTCTTTGTTTGACCAATACCTTAGTTGGTCTAAGTTTGACTTAGACTTGACCCAGATTGATCATGTTGACTAGTATTTGACTAGTTTGATTAGAGTGTTGACCAGGAGTTGACTTTAACCTAGATTAGACTTGTTTAACCTTGTTTAACCTTGAATGACTTAGTTTAACTTCTTATGACCTAATATGACTTGATTTGACTTAGTTTGACTGTAGAGTTGACCAAATTTGACTTTGACCTAGATTGGCCTAGAATTCATATAGATTGCATTGTAGATTTCATTTACCTTTATTTTGGACATGTCATAACTGTATTGCTCTATTTTAGGACATTGTGACCCTGGTACAGACATCTGATATTACACTACTCTTTCCAGAGTAATAGGCGAGTACATTCTCTGATAATTCTCTCATTTATTTGTCGATTACTGTATTTCAGTTCTAGTTAGTTCTATGTGATTCTCTGTATCAACACGTATGGATATTTCTGGATTTATGTATGCGACACATACCTTACTTACTGATCTCTATTACTGGAATCACTGGAATCATTCTGAAATCATTTCTGGAATCATCATTTGGCCGGACTCATCTCGATTTTTGTGTCTTGTACTGGATTCACTTGCTGGACGGGGAAATATTAAGTAAGACATGTAGACATACCCCAAATCTGGAATCTCCAAACTGGAATCTACTGGAAGCATAGCCATCTCTTGCCTGATCAGTGAGAGATGTGCCTGATACCTACAGCCGTTTGCATGTCGACCTCGGTATTTTAAAACACACTGTTAGATCATAGTTGGACTCACCCTGGTTTCATTGATCACTGTTGGACTCATCTTGTACTGGAAATTATCTGGTATCAGATTATATGGACTGGACTCACACTGGGATTACATTAGACTTATATCGTACTGTCTGGACTCACACATGATATTCTAGTTCAGTTAGCTTTTATTACAGTCTTCATTGCCATGATTCTTCTCTTGTTTTAGTTACCTTTCTTTTCTTGTATCTTACTGTGTCTCTGTGCCATCATTACCTGCATAGAACTGCCATGCTCATCAATAAAACTGTCTATAACTGCTTTATAGTTCTTTGTCATTTACTTGGGTTTTTCTTGATGAGTTGTGCTCGTTCCCGTCCTGATTGGACCTGTTGAAAATATTACAGATGATAATCCTGAGGACACATGCCCTGCTTACCATGGACCTGGCGAGGGATTAGCTACCTTTGGTCCCGACTCTCAGGAGTGATTCAGGAGTTTAGCTAGTACACTACTTTAGCTTTCATGTTTTGGCTTGTTGTATAAGTTAAGATATTGAGTCTGTATTTAAGTTGGTTTGAGATATTAATATATTATTTTAGCAGTTAGTTGTTGTTGTCTTTAATTCCTTAGGTATATCTTCTGTGTTATCTTTTCGTGCTTAGACTGTGTTTGAGTAGATCATACCCTTTACTTGCCCTCCATTCGGAGCTGATATCTGGACAAGTACTTTTTATATTCACTGCATGAGATTAGTTAGCAACCTAGAACAGCTTACTACCGCCGACACTGCGGCGTAGGCTGGACGTAACCACTTCTCGTGTCCCTATACAGGGTACGGGTCGTGACACGTTTTTAGTGGTGGCCCATGCAGGTCTGTCGACTAAATTGTTTGGTTACGTTATTGTACCAAGCATGCCTGCGATAGGAATTAAGGAATAGGTTTTAGTCGAGAGTCGCATCTGTGCGATTTCGTAGTAGCACGACGACTTAGTTGTACTGCTACGAGCCTGCGATAGAATATAGGAATTAAGGTATTAGGATGAGAGTATACCCAATCACTGTTAGGATTTCATGAGAGATTCCGGGACGACCCTTGAGAATCTTATTTTAAATTTCGATATTGAAAACCCTTTTCCTCTTGTTTTAATTCACCCTCACTCCTTGATGTTTAAGGGATCTTGGACTATTTAACCTTATTCATCATTACCTCCCTTATATTTTGACCTTCTTTACTGCTAATTTAGCCTTAGTTTTGCAAGCTTATATTTTATCGAGCTTGATCACGACATATTTTATTGGGGGCTAGTACCCACTAACATATTATCTAATCAGGGCCGGTGCATGATGGTCTGATCAACCTATTACACTTTGGTTCGCTTTCATATATTATTCTACATGGATGGAGCCACTTGCAGGTTCTATTCTTTCAAATCCATTCCCATCTTGTTTCATTATATCTGTCTTGAAATCCAATTCCATATGCTCCTACCTATTTCTTATTTTTGATGAATTTGACCTGATAGTTCTTTTGATTTTATCTCTTACTTAGGAGTAGGAGTAGGAGTAGGAGTAGCTCTAATTGTTAATATAATCCTTTAGGAATGAATTGATGTATGTGCTATACCTTTGACTTAGAAGAGTAGCTCTAACCATAGAATGGTAAACCTCTTAACCCTATTGATTCATTGTTTTCTTACCTACCTAGTCTAATACCCATAGTCACAGACTATCCCATTTAACCTATCCTTGTACTACTATTGCATCACAACTTCTGGTTTAAATTTAGGTCATTGACCATTCCCACTCTAATTATGATCATCATAGGCACATTACCATGACTTTTAAATTAGGAGCACAAGACTAGTTGTTTTCTCAAAACCAATTTCACAGGCATGACCTAGACTTGACAACCTACACCCATGACCTTAGTATCCCACTAAGGCACACCATTTTATACTTCAATTGCTTAGTACGACTTTCCTGACACAAGACTTCATCCTAAATTATCCCATAGAGTTACTTTTGATTCCAATTTAAATTGAGGACACCCTTGACCTAAACCTGCCAGTCTAATTTATTGGACATGACCCAGTATAGGTCTACTACCCACATTTTACTTGTTGACCTTGTATGCTGCTAAGTAGTAACTCTGACTTTGATTGTTGAGGGTTTGACCCAGGAGGAGTACGACCATCTAAATTTCGAGGACGAAATTTCTCTAAGGATGGTAGACTTGTAAGACCCAGTTTTCTGAAATTGGGGTATTTTTGAAAATTTATTATTTTTATTATTTATTAATGGTGATTTAGTCATGTTATGAATTTTGGTGATTTTTAGTTAGATTAAAATTATTTTCTAAGTCATGGCTTATGACTTTGTGATTTACTAATGAAACCCTAGTGTAACCTTAGAGTTACTTGTCCTAGAGACTAACCATGATCATGTGAGCCCAGCCATAGGTTTAGAACGTCAAATTAGGGCTTTTTAGCCTAAAGGGTATTTTGGTAATTTTCTAGGATTTAATTGGAATTAAGTGGGATTAGTGAGATTTTACTATTCATGGACTCTTGATTAGTGACTTGAGAGTCCCTAACTTAGATTACCCTAATCTATAGGTTAATCCCTAACCTAGAATGACTAGAGGGTGATATTTTCATTTAGTCAAAGAATGAAAATATCTAAACTACCTTTAATAGATATTATGCTTGATTTGTGCAAAAGATCTATTCTTTGGCACCAAAGTCATTCTCTTAGCCTAGAAGTCTTGAACCCCCCCCCCCCCCATGACCATTGTGTGGCCGGCCATGACACCCCCTTGCCACCCCCTTCCTATATAACCAACACTTAGATCTCAAAACCAAGTTCATGTGAAATCAAAACCTAGAAGAAAACCTAGAAAACTACCCCACTCATTTAGCCATAACTTCTTCATTTCACAAGATTTGGACCTCTAGTTTTCTCCATTGGGTCACCTACAATCTAAGGGAGCCTAGGGAAGTGTGATACTCAAGTTTCATCAAGCAAGGACAAGTTGAGGTTAGAGGATACACACCCTCATTCAGTAAAATTCAAGACTTTGTGCACCAAGAGGTAATTATTCCTAAACCTTGTTAATATAGTGTTTTTTTTCACAATTGCATGCATCTAGGTAAACCCTAGCTCTGTTTTTAGGTTTGGTAAATTTTAGGGTTTGTTTGGTATCGTATCGGACACGTATCCTATTTGTTAAATCATTAAATTTTAGTGTAAATTGCTCACTGTCATAGTATAAAATACACACTATTTTCCAAATGTTTTTGAACCAAATTCTAGCCTAGACCTAGCTAAACCTAACCCCTACTCACTGAGCACATTTTGAGCTTGTGTCATGTCCAAAACTGGACACAAAGCCCTCGGGACACACTGCACAGTACACAGGAAAAATGCCCTGCTACCACTGTGTCAGTTCTCACTGGACACGTCACTTGGACACGTCAAACTTGACACCCACCTTGGGGCATTGACTGACAGGTCATCCCCAAAGTTTGGGATGACCTCGTGTCGTGTCGGACACGAAATCGACTCATGAAGGGTCGTTCAGTGCACAGTATACACACACAGACACTCGACTTTGAGCGTGTCGTGTCCACTGTACACGACACGTGGACACTTCGTAGTGTCATGGACACGAAGCCTATCCATAGGCGAACACATTGGACACAACCACGTGGTGTCACGTGTCCCGTGTCGCGAACACGAGACACGCGAAAACACTGACACACAGTCTGAACACGTATTTTAGGGCTTCTGATACGTGTGTCGTGTCCCCTCTACACGACACGTGGACACGTATCAGGCACATGGACACGTAGCCTAGACCTAGGCGCATACGAGCACGAGGCCTGTGTCGCCTTGTGTCGTGTCCTAGACCCTTTTTAGTTTTTGTACTGATACGTGTGTATCAGTGTATTCTCGTTTACCCGAGCGACTTTGAACCCTCGTGGACACGCCATGTCGTGTCGTGACACCGTGTCAGGCTACTAGGGACCTAGTCTAACCTAGGGGCTACAGTTACCAACCAACATTGGGCCATTTTAGTTTAATTTAGGTGGTGTTTGGTTTAACCTAAGATCTAGGTTTACTGTCCAATATTCCAGTTTTGGGATTTATTCCCAGTTTTCTAAAATGAATTTTGATTATATTTTAATGATGATTTTTGCATATAATGCTATGTTATTATTAGGTTAACATGTTGTATATATGTTAGTGTGAGTGTGGGTCAATTTTGGGGGTATTTGGTAATGTATATGTGTAGTTATATATATATATACATATGTATGTATATATGTATTCTGTGTGTGTGTGTTTGAGACTGGAATTTGGTTCCAGGAACCTGGAACCCTTCCCCCCTACTATCCTGTGTTCATTCCCCCTCTCTCTCACTGTCTCACTCTCTCTCTCATTCAGTCTCTCTCTCTTTCCCTTTGTCTCTCTATATATATATAGTATATATATGGGTTTATATATATATATAGGTATATATATATATATATATTGATATATGTATATTTGTATTAGTTTTCCTATAGTGATGTTATATAAATGTGTGTATGTGAGTTGTATAGTATATAGAAATCCTATTTTGGTATATGGGTAGATAGAGTATATATATATATATATATATATATATATATATATATATATATATATATATATATATATATATATATATATATATATATATATATATATATATATATATATATATATATATATATATATATATATATATATGTATAACTTCTAGTATAGGTTTATATGAAAACCTATAAGATGGCCTATGGCCAAGAGTATCTAGCCTATGGCATAAGGGCTAACCCTAAATTGACCTAATGGACCAAAAACCCTACTAGTAACCATTGTTGACCAAGGTTGACCAAAGTCAACTATAGGTCAAACCTTGACCTAATTGACCTAGAATGGACTTAGATGGACTCTAAATGACTTGGTGACTAAGGTTTGACTAAACCCTAGACTGTAAACTAGTTGGTTAGGGTTTTGACCTATATAAGGGTATTATTGTAACTTGAGTTATATGGGTAGTCCCATGTAGATGAAGATATGTATGGGGTTAAGTGAGATAATAGGAGTTGAGTCTTGATTTGAGTTAGAGTATGGATTTGCTTGATTATAGGATTAAGTTTGGTTTGTACTATATGTATTTGTGAGTGATATACCTTGTATAGGAAGTTGGTTATACCTTAGCCTAGTATTATAGTATCTTAGGTATCCTAAGACAGGTTAGCCTATGTTTGGTTGTGAGTTAGCCTTATAGAGTTTGACTGGATGTTGACCCTTAGTCAAGATTAACCTAATTACCTGACTGACTAGTCTTTGTTTGACCAATACCTTAGTTGGTCTAAGTTTGACTTAGACTTGACCCAGATTGATCATGTTGACTAGTATTTGACTAGTTTGATTAGAGTGTTGACCAGGAGTTGACTTTAACCTAGATTAGACTAGTTTAACCTTGTTTAACCTTGAATGACTTAGTTTAACTTCTTATGACCTAATATGACTTGATTTGACTTAGTTTGACTGTAGAGTTGACCAAATTTGACTTTGACCTAGATTGGCCTAGAATTCATATAGATTGCATTGTAGATTTCATTTACCTTCATTTTGGACATGTCATAACTGTATTGCTCTATTTTAGGATATTGTGACCCTGGTACAGACATCTGATATTACACTACTCTTTCCAGAGTAACAGGCGAGTACATTCTCTGATAATTCTCTCATTTATTTGTCGATTACTGTATTTCAGTTCTAGTTAGTTCTATGTGATTCTCTGTATCAACACGTATGGATATTTCTGGATTTATGTATGCGACACATACCTTACTTACTGATCTCTATTACTGGAATCACTGGAATCATTCCGGAATCATTTCTGGAATCATCATTTGGCCGGACTTATCTCGATTTTTGTGTCTTGTACTGGATTCACTTGCTGGGCGGGGAAATATTGAGTAAGACATGTAGACATACCCCAAATCTGGAATCTCCAAACTGGAATCTACTGGAAGCATAGCCATCTCTTGCCTGATCAGTGAGAGATGTGCCTGATACCTACAGCCGTTTGCATGTCGACCTCGGTATTTTAAAACACAATGTTAGATCATAGTTGGACTCACCCTGGTTTCATTGATCACTGTTGGACTCATCTTGTACTGGAAATTATCTGGTATCAGATTATATGGACTGGACTCACACTGGGATTACATTAGACTTATATCGTACTGTCTGGACTCACACATGATATTCTAGTTCAGTTAGCTTTTATTACAGTCTTCATTGCCATGATTCTTCTCTTGTTTTAGTTACCTTTCTTTTCTTGTATCTTACTGTGTCTCTGTGCCATCATTACCTGCATAGAACTGCCATGCTCATCAATAAAACTGTCTATAACTGCTTTATAGTTCTTTGTCATTTACTTGGGTTTTTCTTGATGAGTTGTGCTCGTTCCCGTCCTGATTGGACCTGTTAAAAATATTACAGATGATAATCCTGAGGACACATGCCCTGCTTACCATGGACCTGACGAGGGATTAGCTACCTTTGGTCCCGACTCTCAGGAGTGATTCAGGAGTTTAGCTAGTACACTACTTTAGCTTTCATGTTTTGGCTTGTTGTATAAGTTAAGATATTGAGTCTGTATTTAAGTTGGTTTGAGATATTAGTATATTATTTTAGCAGTTAGTTGTTGTTGTCTTTAATTCCTTAGGTATATCTTCTGTGTTATCTTTTCGTGCTTAGACTGTGTTTGAGTAGATCATACCCTTTACTTGCCCTCCATTCGGAGCTGATATCTGGACAAGTACTTTTTATATTCACTGCATGAGATTAGTTAGCAACCTAGAACAGCTTACTACCGCCGACACTGCGGCGTAGGCTGGACGTAACCACTTCTCGTGTCCCTATACAGGGTACGGGTCGTGACACGTTTTTAGTGGTGGCCCATGCAGGTCTGTCGACTAAATTGTTTGGTTACGTTATTGTACCAAGCATGCCTGCGATAGGAATTAAGGAATAGGTTTTAGTCGAGAGTCGCATCTGTGCGATTTCGTAGTAGCACGACGACTTAGTTGTACTGCTACGAGCCTGCGATAGAATATAGGAATTAAGGTATTAGGATGAGAGTATACCCAATCACTGTTAGGATTTCATGAGAGATTCCGGGACGATCCTTGAGAATCTTATTTTAAATTTCGATATTGAAAACCCTTTTCCTCTTGTTTTAATTCACCCTCACTCCTTGATGTTTAAGGGATCTTGGACTATTTAACCTTATTCATCATTACCTCCCTTATATTTTGACCTTCTTTACTGCTAATTTAGCCTTAGTTTTGCAAGCTTATATTTTATCGAGCTTGATCACGACATATTTTATTGGGGGCTAGTACCCACTAACATATTGTCTAATCAGGGCCGGTGCATGATGGTCTGATCAACCTATTACACTTTGGTTCGCTTTCATATATTATTCTACATGGATGGAGCCACTTGCAGGTTCTGTTCTTTCAAATCCATTCCCATCTTGTTTCATTATATCTGTCTTGAAATCCAATTCCATATGCTCCTACCTATTTCTTATTTTTGATGAATTTGACCTGATAGTTCTTTTGATTTTATCTCTTACTTAGAAGTAGGAGTAGGAGTAGGAGTAGCTCTAATTGTTAATATAATCCTTTAGGAATGAATTGATGTATGTGCTATACCTTTGACTTAGAAGAGTAGCTCTAACCATAGAATGGTAAACCTCTTAACCCTATTGATTCATTGTTTTCTTACCTACCTAGTCTAATACCCATAGTCACAGACTATCCCATTTAACCTATCCTTGTACTACTATTGCATCACAACTTCTGGTTTAAATTTAGGTCATTGACCATTCCCACTCTAATTATGATCATCATAGGCACATTACCATGACTTTTAAATTAGGAGCACAAGACTAGTTGTTTTCTCAAAACCAATTTCACAGGCATGACCTAGACTTGACAACCTACACCCATGACCTTAGTATCCCACTAAGGCACACCATTTTATACTTCAATTGCTTAGTACGACTTTCCTGACACAAGACTTCATCCTAAATTATCCCATAGAGTTACTTTTGATTCCAATTTAAATTGAGGACACCCTTGACCTAAACCTGCCAGTCCAATTTATTGGACATGACCCAGTATAGGTCTACTACCCACATTTTACTTGTTGACCTTGTATGCTGCTAAGTAGTAACTCTGACTTTGATTGTTGAGGGTTTGACCCAGGAGGAGTACGACCATCTAAATTTCGAGGACGAAATTTCTCTAAGGATGGTAGACTTGTAAGACCCAGTTTTCTGAAATTGGGGTATTTTTGAAAATTTATTATTTTTATTATTTATTAATGGTGATTTAGTCATGTTATGAATTTTGGTGATTTTTAGTTAGATTAAAATTATTTTCTAAGTCATGGCTTATGACTTTGTGATTTACTAATGAAACCCTAGTGTAACCTTAGAGTTACTTGTCCTAGAGACTAACCATGATCATGTGAGCCCAGCCATAGGTTTAGAACATCAAATTAGGGCTTTTTAGCCTAAAGGGTATTTTGGTAATTTTCTAGGATTTAATTGGAATTAAGTGGGATTAGTGAGATTTTACTATTCATGGACTCTTGATTAGTGACTTGAGAGTCCCTAACTTAGATTACCCTAATCTATAGGTTAATCCCTAACCTAGAATGACTAGAGGGTGATATTTTCATTTAGTCAAAGAATGAAAATATCTAAACTACCTTTAATAGATATTATGCTTGATTTGTGCAAAAGATCTATTCTTTGGCACCAAAGTCATTCTCTTAGCCTAGAAGTCTTGAACCCCCCCCATGACCATTGTGTGGCCGGCCATGACACCCCCTTGCCACCCCCTTCCTATATAACCAACACTTAGATCTCAAAACCAAGTTCATGTGAAATCAAAACCTAGAAGAAAACCTAGAAAACTACCCCACTCATTTAGCCATAACTTCTTCATTTCACAAGATTTGGACCTCTAGTTTTCTCCATTGGGTCACCTACAATCTAAGGGAGCCTAGGGAAGTGTGATACTCAAGTTTCATCAAGCAAGGACAAGTTGAGGTTAGAGGATACACACCCTCATTCAGTGAAATTCAAGACTTTGTGCACCAAGAGGTAATTATTCCTAATCCTTGTTAATATAGTGTTTTTCTTCACAATTGCATGCATCTAGGTAAACCCTAGCTCTGTTTTTAGGTTTGGTAAATTTTAGGGTTTGTTTGGTGTCGTATCGGACACGTATCCTATTTGTTAAATCATTGAATTTTAGTGTAAATTGCTCACTGTCATAGTATAAAATACACACTGTTTTCCAAATGTTTTTGAACCAAATTCTAGCCTAGACCTAGCTAAACCTAACCCCTACTCACTGAGCACATTTTGAGCTTGTGTCGTGTCCAAAACTGGACACAAAGCCCTCGGGACACACTGCACAGTACACAGGGAAAATGCCCTGCTACCACTGTGTCAGTTCTCACTGGACACGTCACTTGGACACGTCAAACTTAACACCCACCTTGGGGCATTGACTGACAGGTCATCCCCAAAGTTTGGGATGACCTCGTGTCGTGTCGGACACGAAATCGACTCATGAAGGGTCGTTCAGTGCACAGTGTACACACACAGACACTCGACTTTGAGCGTGTCGTGTCCACTGTACACGACACGTGGACACTTCGTAGTGTCATGGACACGAAGCCTATCCATAGGCGAACACATTGGACACAACCACGTGGTGTCACGTGTCCCGTGTCGCGAACACGAGACACGCGAAAACACTGACACACAGTCTGAACACGTATTTTAGGGCTTCTGATACGTGTGTCGTGTCCCCTCTACACGACACGTGGACACGTATTAGGCACATGGACACGTAGCCTAGACCTTGGTGCACCTTCGGGTACGAGCACGAGGCCTGTGTCGCCTTGTGTCGTGTCCTAGACCCTTTTTAGTTTTTGTACTGATACGTGTGTATCAGTGTATTCTCGTTTACCCGAGCGACTTTGAACCCTCGTGGACACGCCGTGTCGTGTCGTGACACCGTGTCAGGCTACTAGGGACCTAGTCTAACCTAGGGGCTACAGTTACCAACCAACATTGGGCCATTTTAGTTTGATTTAGGTGGTGTTTGGTTTAACCTAAGATCTAGGTTTACTGTCCAATATTCCAGTTTTGGGATTTATTCCCAGTTTTCTAAAATGAATTTTGATTGTATTTTAATGATGATTTTTGCATATAATGCTATGTTATTATTAGGTTAACATGTTGTATATATGTTAGTGTGAGTGTGGGTCAATTTTGGGGGTATTTGGTAATGTATATGTGTAGTTATATATATATATACATATGTATGTATATATGTATTCTGTGTGTGTGTGTTTGAGACTGGAATTTGGTTCCAGGAACCTGGAACCCTTCCCCCCCTACTGTCCTGTGTTCATTCCCCCTCTCTCTCACTGTCTCACTCTCTCTCTCATTCAGTCTCTCTCTCTTTCCCTTTGTCTCTCTCTATATATATAGTATATATATGGGTTTATATATATATATAGGTATATATATATATATATATTGATATATGTATATTTGTATTAGTTTTCCTATAGTGATGTTATATAAATGTGTGTATGTGAGTTGTATAGTATATAGAAATCCTATTTTGGTATATGGGTAGATAGAGTATATATATATATATATATATATATATATATATATATATATATATATATATATATATATATATATATATATAACTTCTAGTATAGGTTTATATGAAAACCTATAAGATGGCCTATGGCCAAGAGTATCTAGCCTATGGCATAAGGGCTAACCCTAAATTGACCTAATGGACCAAAAACCCTACTAGTAACCATTGTTGACCAAGGTTGACCAAAGTCAACTATAGGTCAAACCTTGACCTAATTGACCTAGAATGGACTTAGATGGACTCTAAATGACTTGGTGACTAAGGTTTGACTAAACCCTAGACTGTAAACTAGTTGGTTAGGGTTTTGACCTATATAAGGGTATTATTGTAACTTGAGTTATATAGGTAGTCCCATGTAGATGAAGATATGTATGGGGTTAAGTGAGATAATAGGAGTTGAGTCTTGATTTGAGTTAGAGTATGAATTTGCTTGATTATAGGGTTAAGTTTGGTTTGTACTATATGTATTTGTGAGTGATATACCTTGTATAGGAAGTTGGTTATACCTTAGCCTAGTATTATAGTATCTTAGGTATCCTAAGACAGGTTAGCCTATGTTTGGTTGTGAGTTAGCCTTATAGAGTTTGACTGGATGTTGACCCTTAGTCAAGATTAACCTAATTACCTGACTGACTAGTCTTTGTTTGACCAATACCTTAGTTGGTCTAAGTTTGACTTAGACTTGACCCAGATTGATCATGTTGACTAGTATTTGACTAGTTTGATTAGATTGTTGACCAGGAGTTGACTTTAACCTAGATTAGACTTGTTTAACCTTGTTTAACCTTGAATGACTTAGTTTAACTTCTTATGACCTAATATGACTTGATTTGACTTAGTTTGACTGTAGAGTTGGCCAAATTTGACTTTGACCTAGATTGGCCTAGAATTTATATAGATTGCATTGTAGATTTCATTTACCTTCATTTTGGACATGTCATAACTGTATTGCTCTATTTTAGGACATTGTGACCCTGGTACAGACATCTGATATTACACTACTCTTTCCAGAGTAACAGGCGAGTACATTCTCTGATAATTCTCTCATTTATTTGTCGATTACTGTATTTCAGTTCTAGTTAGTTCTATGTGATTCTCTGTATCAACACGTATGGATATTTCTGGATTTATGTATGCGACACATACCTTACTTACTGATCTCTATTACTGGAATCACTGGAATCATTCCGGAATCATTTCTGGAATCATCATTTGGCCGGACTCATCTCGATTTTTGTGTCTTGTACTGGATTCACTTGCTGGGCGGGGAAATATTGAGTAAGACATGTAGACATACCCCAAATCTGGAATCTCCAAACTGGAATCTACTGGAAGTATAGCCATCTCTTGCCTGATCAGTGAGAGATGTGCCTGATACCTACAGCCGTTTGCATGTCGACCTCGGTATTTTAAAACACACTGTTAGATCATAGTTGGACTCACCCTGGTTTCATTGATCACTGTTGGACTCATCTTGTACTGGAAATTATCTGGTATCAGATTATATGGACTGGACTCACACTGGGATTACATTAGACTTATATCGTACTGTCTGGACTCACACATGATATTCTAGTTCAGTTAGCTTTTATTACAGTCTTCATTGCCATGATTCTTCTCTTGTTTTAGTTACCTTTCTTTTCTTGTATCTTACTGTGTCTCTGTGCCATCATTACCTGCATAGAACTGCCATGCTCATCAATAAAACTGTCTATAACTGCTTTATAGTTCTTTGTCATTTACTTGGGTTTTTCTTGATGAGTTGTGCTCGTTCCCGTCCTGATTGGACCTGTTGAAAATATTACAGATGATAATCCTGAGGACACATGCCCTGCTTACCATGGACCTGGCGAGGGATTAGCTACCTTTGGTCCCGACTCTCAGGAGTGATTCAGGAGTTTAGCTAGTACACTACTTTAGCTTTCATGTTTTGGCTTGTTGTATAAGTTAAGATATTGAGTCTGTATTTAAGTTGGTTTGAGATATTAGTATATTATTTTAGCAGTTAGTTGTTGTTGTCTTTAATTCCTTAGGTATATCTTCTGTGTTATCTTTTCGTGCTTAGACTGTGTTTGAGTAGATCATACCCTTTACTTGTCCTCCATTCGGAGCTGATATCTGGACAAGTACTTTTTATATTCACTGCATGAGATTAGTTAGCAACCTAGAACAGCTTACTACCGCCGACACTGCGGCGTAGGCTGGACGTAACCACTTCTCGAGTCCCTATACAGGGTGCGGGTCGTGACAAACTCGTAGACTTGATTGGCCGTGAAAATGACTTGCTTGTATCCTATTACCTTCCGCGAATAACCGAGGGAAGCGGACTGTTATGGTACGTGATCCAACCCATGTTCTTGTTTGATTGTTGGGTTGGTTATCGTACTATGACAGGCTGTGGACCGAAGTTATGAACGGAAGACTTATTCTGGTTGTGAAGTGCTACTTCTGTGAATTACTAAGGAACATGGTCTATCATGGTACATGATCCAACCCATGTTCTTGTTTGATTGTTGGGTTGGTTATTGTGCTGCGATAGGCTATCGACCGAAGTTACGATCAGGAGATTTTATGGTTTATACCTTTTTAACTTATGTGAAAGTTATAGAGTACGACACGTCCCGACTCCATGCGGCACCTTTTGTCCTTGTTTGGTTGTAAGGGTGCCATATGGGTTCGAGGATGTTGCGCTACCCTATAATAGTAGCATAAGTATTACTATTATCAGTCATTCTATTAGTTGGGTTTTTAATCTTAACTCTTGTGCCCCTTTGGCGGTACTTGCTATTCGGGGCTGACCCCGCTGGTTTTGTTTGGCCAGATCTCGTAACAGAGCCAGAGGACACGATCTTCCTCCCTGACATCCATGGTGCATACTAGGAGCATGGCGGTTCGGAGACTCGAGTGGGTTTCTTCTCCACCACTCCTGCTTATACTTTTGCGGCGTTTAGCCACCGGCACCTGTTAGCCGGATTACTTGATATTTTGTGTCAGCACATAATTGTAATTAAACAGACTGCAGCTGTGTACAATTTTGTACTCCTGACTCTCTGAGATAGCTAAATTATAAAGCTAGTCTCTCATGATCATTTTGATGAAGCGTCAGGGACGCCTTACTGCTTTATCTTTAATGTTCATTTAATTGCTGATTTGACTTAATTGATTGAGACATAGAGCTCTGTGGGACCATAGGAGACTTGATTGTAGCATGTACCCCCTAGTCTCTCGACAGCCACGATTGCCGTATGACGTTACGTACCTCATATGGAGTAGCTGGCCTAGTCCGTCCCCGTATTTCGGTACTGGGGCGTGACACATGGGAACTCCACTTCAGCCATATATGATTATATTGGCATATTAAAATTTGCATTCAAGCAACTCCAGCCGCATAGGCATCATTTTTCCTAATACATTAAATGCATCAGGATAAGCTTTATAACAAAAGCATTCTCACAAAGCATTCACTCAGCAAGCATTAATAACAAATGCTTCCAAGCATTTAATGCTTCCCATCATTTGTCATATTGTTTGGAATGTCAACCACTAGCATTTAATGTTTTCCAATGCATTCACGTACTTGGCAAATTATGCCTTAATGCAAATGCACTAACCTGTGCATATTTTGGCTTGAAATGCCAAGCAGAGCCGCATAAGGCTTGAATCGAAGCATAGCCGCATGCTATTGTACCAAGCCTAGCCGCATGCTTTTATGCATTTGATTGCATTAGGCAGTATGCAAGCGCAGCCGCATGCAATTATGCATTCACCTCCAATGCATTTAATAAAGCATTTAATGCCCTTTCTTTTATAATACATGTTTCCATGCATTTTCCTAATGAAAGCTAAGCTAGTCGCATGGGCTTGGGGGTTATTACTAAAGGAATTTCCTTAGGTTTTGTCTTATATGCTTTAATTGTTTGGTTAAAGCATTTTTTTTGCTTTAATGATTGGTTAAAGCATTTGTCTTAAAATTTTAATGCTTGGATTAAGCATTCTGGAGATGCCAGTCGCGTGGCCATTATTTCTTTATTATTTGTTTGTACTTTCATGCAAGCAAATGTGAGAGTGAGCCGCATGGATATTTATAGCATTAATATTGTTTAATGCAGAGTCGCATGGCCTTTGGCCATTAAATATTATTATTTGCATGTTACGTTTTGTATGGAATCTAAGGTGAGCCGCATAGGCTCCCTTCCCCACTATCTAATATTTTGGCCACGTGAGCCACTCTTTTGCTGGTAGTCATCATTTCATTGTTTGGCCACGTGCCCCTTTCCTTTGTTTAAGTGGAAGCTCGCAATTATTGTCTTCCCACTCTCTGTCTTTTCTGACTGCATGAATATTTCTTGTTAGCATTTACTCTTGGCCGCATGGACCCCTTCAGCTAATTTTCTAGCCGCATAAGCTTTGGCTAGCCGCATGGGTGGCCTCCCACTCTCTGTGACCGCATGTTTGTTCTCCCACTTTTGGGCCGCATGGGGTCCACTTTGATTGTTTAATATTTTATTTGCCTGAATTGTAGTCAGAAATTCTTCCCACTCCCAACATGAAAGTTGTAGAGTTTCTCCTTGGCTTCAAGAATATATATATTATTAATATATTATTATTTAAATTGTACAAGTTTCTCTCCTCCTTGATAAATGGCATGACTTGATAGTGACCCGCCGTGGTGCACTCCTGACAAGATAACTTGACCTGACAATTTGACATGATAATTCATGATAGTGGCCCGCCGTGGCGCACTCTTGACATGATAAACCTGGCATGATATTTGTCGAAGGCTGTTGCGACGGCTAGCATGACTTGACAAGATTGAATGACTTGGACACCGTGGACGATTGTGCTTGTACAAATGAACCTGTCTTGTCTTGCATCATGTCTAGGACGGGGATCCCTGAGTACCACGGTCAGGGGCACCCACTGAAATCGACTAAGGCTAACCACTAGAATAATCCCGTAGTCATGAAGAGATTTCTCCAGCTACAGGCAATCCCGTTATCTGGGTGCCCCACTTGGGATCTGTAACCTGCCGTCGAGTAGGGCACATTTCCAGCACACTGTCATGTGTTGTACCCTCTAAGTCACCTAAGGGTACATGCATTTCCTGGACGATGTACCCACTTGAATTCAACCCTAATTGCGTCTGGATAACCTGGATTAGCTGCAGGACTTGTGGCTGGAGGAACATCTCATTGCATCTTGCTAGTAACTAGGACTGTGATAAACCTAGTTAGTTAAAGTATCAAGCCGTACTCATTGCTTGGCCGTGAATGATTGGATGGAGTCTAGTCTTGTCTTGATTCCGTACAAGATTGTTACATGTCCTGATTTCTTATTTTATCTTGCCGATAAATGGTGAGAGAAGCCAAGTTCTGTTCAGACGAAGGGTTACAACCCCGGTCCTTCTTTGGTTTACGGGTTGTAACCTGGTTATCTGAATAGTCCCATAGTTATCTCATCGTATATCATCTGTCATGATTTTCCTTAATTATTGCCTTTCATTTAATTATATTCTTGTGCTAATTGTTAGTTTTAGTTCCTAAGTGAAGCCTCCTTTGTGGCACTTGCTCTTTCTAGGGTCTGACCCAGCTGGTTTTGTATGGCCAGATACCGAAGCAGCACCAGAGGATCTACCGACCTTCCAGCCACATAGTGACCACTAGAGGGAATCCTGGCAACGAGTGGGTTATTTTTGGCTCTTCCACTCTCTTGTAAAATTATTCTTTTGAGGCGTTTAGCCGCCGAGCAAGTGTTAGCTCGTGTACATTTTACTTACTGTCTGCCTACGGGTTGTAACATGATTGGCAACCTAGGGTTGATCATGTATGACTAAAACTCTTGCTAGTCCTCACATTTTGTAACGACTAGCTTCATGATCAGCTGAATATGTAATGTTTGGGACGCCTTACTATTGTATATTTGGTGATCTTACATCTTGTAATATTTACTTATTTGCTTGTGATTGAGACACTAGGCTTGTTCATGACCTTAAGAGACTGATGGCTTATAGATAAACCCTCATATATCTAGACAGCCGTGACCGTATAGTGGAGTGGATTCTATTTCATTATACGTAGCTGGCTATGTCTGCCCCCGCTCTCCAGTATTTTGGTTCTGGGGCGTGACATGGTTTAAGTGGTGGCCCATGCAAGTCTTGTAAATTAAGATATGTGAGGGTTTACCGAATAGATGTCTCAATCAGTACTCGCCCTTGATCTCTGCTCGTATCCTCTTGATTCCTGAAATTCTTGTCCTGATCACGTGCTTGTAATCGTTGATCTGTCCTGGTCCTTCCTTATTGTTCCTATGTCGTCTTCTTCAGCGGCATTGAACCTGGACCTGCCGATCAGCAAGGCGGATCACCTCCCGTGGACCAGCAGCAACCAGAAGATCAGGCCCAGCACTCAGGAGCAGCCTCCCGAGTCGTACCTACTGGAGAAGAGCCGCCAGTTCAGCCCTTCCAGCCTGCAGAGCCCGATGATGACACTTTGGTGGGTCTCATCAGGACCTTGTTAGCTTCCCAGAATCGTAGAGGAGATGCCTTGCACCAGGCAGTGGAAGATGCTCTGAACAGAGGCGGTCGTCGTAGGAACAGTGCAGCGAACAGTTTCAAGCGTCTGAACCCTCCATTCTTCGATGGCAGCGAAGATGCTATTGCTGCTGATGCATGGCTTCAGGACACTGAGGTCATTCTAGAGGCAGCCAGAACCCCAGAAGATGAGAAGGTGGTCGTGGTGCGTCTACAGTTATTGGATCTTGTCCGCAGCTGGTGGGCAACACAGGCCGTTGGATTAGTGGCACCCATTGCTTGGGCAGTATTCAGAGAGAGATTCCAGACTAAGTACTTCGATGCGGTGGCTCGGTACGATCTACAGACCAAGTTCACCAATCTGAAGGAAGGAGGCAGAACGGTCGACGGGTATGCGGCCGAGTTTTCCAGGCTTAGTCGGTTTGCTCCCACCTTGGTGGCGACCGAGTTTGACAGAGCTCAGCGGTTCCAGCAAGGGCTCCACCTCGAGATTTTGTTGGCAGTGGAACAGTTTGAACATCAGACTTTTGATACAGTATTGAGGGCAGCTAGGAGGCACGAGTATACCGCCCAAAGAATAGTGGAGAGGACCGGAGGTCGGAAGCGATCTCACGGTCAGATGACCCAGTCGTCAGCACCAGCCCCGGCAGTCAGGGCTTTGACAATTGGAACTCCGAGGCAGGCGGCCTCAGTGACGTCGGTCACGTCCCCTCAGCTGCAAAAGCCAAAGCAGTCTTCCACAATGGGCTGTACTCATTGTGGGAAGCCAGGACACGTTGTTTCGGAGTGTCACAGAGCACAGGGATTGTGTTTGGCTTGTGGGGCACCGGACCACAAGATAGGGTCCTGTCCGAATAGGGCCAGTTCGTCATCGGCCCAAACTAGTCCCTCGGTAAGGGGACCAGCCCCAGTCCAGCAGCAGCAGCAGTATCCATTGCCGAGGCCATTGTCGCCTCAGGCCCAAGTGTTTCAGCAGCAGTACCAGCCTCCGAGGCCATTGCCGCCTCAGGCCCTAGCCTTCCAGCTACAGAGACTCCAGCAGTATGCCCAGGTCCAAGCTCAGATTCAGAACCGGCAGAGAGGTTCCTAGCAGGATATCTTCCCTCTTTCTCGTGCCTTCGATTTCCTTGCTTACATACATTGCATGATTGATTGCTTAGTATCGCTTGCCTGAGATTAGTATAGCTTGTCTTTGCCACTCTAGCCTCTTGATTAAATTCCGAGGACGGAATTCTTTTAAGGTGGGTAGAGTTGTAATGCCCGTGGTTCTTATCACGTATTGGAAATACGTGTACGTATTTCGGACTCGTATTTTTTTGGTTTGTCATAATTAGTTAGCCTTGGATTTTTATTTTTTTGCATGTTGCATTAGCATGGTTTATCATGGCATTACATTGGCTTGGTTTGGTTCGGTTTAGTGGGTTTGGCTTGGTTTGGTTTTATGTGGAGAACCACTCCCACCATATATATCCCACTCCCACTCTCTCTCTTCCATTATTACTCATTACTCATTTCTTCTTCTCCATCTTTACTCTTCACCTACCAGATCACTACACCAAAATGGTCATTTTGGCACGGAGAAATTATGTTCCAAAAGTTTTTTGGAACGCCTTTATTCCGTGCCTATTTTTGGGCTGCCAAATTTTTGGAACGGAATATAAGTGTTCCAAAGGATGGTTATTGGAACGCTTTATATGCGTGCCAGTGTTGGAACACCTAAAAAGTGTTCCTAATAAAGGGTTCCAAAGGATAATTTTTGGAACGCATTATATGTGTGCCAATGTTGGAACACCAATTAAGTGTTCCTAATAAGGAACGGTTCAAATTAATTTTCACGTTCATACTGGAACGAATATAATGTGTTCCAATACTGGAGTGGTATAAATGCATTCCTATCAATTTTCCAGATTCTTTAAAACACTATACCTATAATCTGAATTTATATATAGATAAATAATTTTTAACCCTCTTAAGATTTTATAGAACTAAAACCGATTATAATATAAAAGAAGGTAAAAACACGTCAATAGCACAAATACACACAAAATAGATAAAGATAAATTTGCGTAGATTAATGAAGTCAAAATGTCTTACAACATATTGTATTATGTTTAATACAATTTTACTATACTACGATTCTAACAAAATATCCTAGTGATGTGAAAATAATCTTAAATCTTTTCCTCGTTCTCTGTCTTCCCCATAGCTAATTTTCCATCGCTTTGTGATCAAACTCTTTCATTCGCTTTGTGATCAAACTATTTCATTGTTGGGATGGACATTGGGCCTGCAAAATTTACCAAAATTAAAATATAAAACTACTGCATGGATGCAATAAACACAAAATAAGGAGGTGCAAATATTATAACCCAAATCCATGTCTTCTAGCAACTAGATTTTAAAGAAAAAAAAATGTCTTACATGTATGAAGATCAACCCAAATCCATGTCTTCCAGCAACTAGATTTTAAAGGGAAAAAATGCCTTACAAGTATCAAGATCAGAGTAGCTTTATATAAAATAGTAAGCAGATATATACTGACCATGTGTGCCTGTTGCAGCAGCTCCGCAGTAATATCCCTAGATGGAGAATTTTCTTTGTTCATGTGCTGTGGTTTAGCACTTAAATGGGAGCTTTTTGTATCAAGAGCTAGAGCATGTTGTTTAAGGAAGCAATAGTATCCCACAACTCTCCACACTAACTTATCTAAAAAAATGGACATATATCAGTATCAGCACAAGATTAATATTATGTACTATAAAAAGGGGGCTACGAAGTAGCTAAAATGATAGCATAATACTAACCTTTTGATGCAGCTGATCTTGGATTATTCTGTTATCTTCAGTTTTAACCTGGGGAAAAATTGAACAATTTATTAAACTTGGAATTAAAATAATAGACAGAAGAGTAATTACAGAATAAATATGGCAAAAGACAAGGAATTAGGTTGGTACAGCATGTTTAGCAAAGACGAAAAAGCAAAGATCATTGTTGGACAGTTCTAAGACATGCTCTAGTGTAAATATCTTAAAGAGGATAATCCGAAAGCTAATTGACTATCTCCAACTCAAAGGACTTTTCATTCAGTTGTTCTAGTAGTCCATCATAAGACTACAATAAGAAATTAAGAAATCAATTATTATTATTAGGTAAAATGAGATATCAAAGAGGCTTTGGAGAAGAAAAGTCCTTACTAGTGAAAGCCCTAACTTATCTATGGTAATTTGTGAAGCAGAGATTAAATCTGTCATCTGCTTTTGTAAAGAAGCAATCTGTTGATTCTTCATTCCTATTTCATCCTTGACCTTCCGCATTTCGATCTTCAAGTCCAGAAAATAGTAAGCAATGAGCAATGAGCACTGAGCATATTAATTTAGAAAGGGTTCAGAACAATGTGATACTACTTGAACTTGTTCATTTTTTGGACTATTTGCTGCCTCATATGAAAGTATCTTTAAAACACTAGTATATGAAAGTAAATCATTATTGATTACTGATTCTGAATCAAATAGAAAAAGAAAGCCTAAATGAGAAGAAGGAGAAGATACGGCTCTGTTCACGCGACATCTCTTCTAGGTACACAAATCTCTACTAACCTACCTTATACTTATATCAATATTTTGTATGGAAGATTCACTTATATCAGTTAAGTTATCAGTCAAGTAAATGTGTTACTTGAACGTACAATATAGTCACAAATTTCAACTACTAAATGATTCTTTTTAGCCTAATATTTTTAGTTGATATAAACAAATTCAAAACAAACAACCATTTGGCAGCATTGAACTTAAAGTAACTGATTTCTCGCGATATGGAACCATTAACATAAACATACTAGTAGATACAGTTCTCGCGATATGGACCCATTAATGTGAATTACCAGTGATGGATTGGTCCAGGTGAAAGCAGACTTTAGTAGAGAGAGTAGCAACTTTTTTTAAGAGAACAAGGAGTATTTAAGACAAGTCTTCTTACAAGTGTTTGTAGTTTACCACAAAACAAAAATAATAAATGCCTTGAATTCAATAGTCACTCAAAAGTTTACAAAGTACAACTATTTTCAACAGTGTAACATTTCTTGAACAAACTATTTCTAACCATCATGCCCCTACAACAAGATATATTATCCAGGGTGCATAGCCACACATATGAACTCAGATCCGGATATGATATGTATTCAGAGAGATTCATAGTTCGACATTTTAGAAAATTTATGATAGAAAGGATTCATGCATAATCCTATTCTTGCCTATCTATAAATGTTTGTATCTGGTATACGTATCATGTCCATATAAACATAGAATCCAAAGCTTTGCATATTATTCTTTATCAAGGTATTAAGATATGCATATTTTAATCATTTTTCTATTGGGGTTATTTCTTCGTAAAATGGAATGGCACTTTTAAACTTAAGCATATCAAACTCATTGGTGAGATCTGAAAAGGTTGATAAGATAATAATTATAGGAAACACGGAAGATAAGATAATAATTATAGGAGACATCTGAAAAAGTTGATGCTAGAAACATCTTGCACCAGTAGGAATCATCGTCATCATCCAAAGATTCCAAAGATTCTCCTATTTGGTTTTAGTGACCAGCAGCCAACCTGATACAACAACTCTTTGTACTGATGACAAACTCCTTGGCGATGTAGTTATGTCGAGAGAGCTTTACATTAAACCTAGAAGATAAGTTGGCGGGTAGGTAGAGGTACCTTTTATGAACATACAATTTAAGATCATACAACCAAGGTGCATGCTCTAAGTTCCCATAAAAAAAACAGTCTTTGTGAAGAGGTAAGATGACGCAATTTATTATAAGGAATTGTATTGATCTCTATGACACATTAAGCCAATGAATGAAAATGAATGCCATTCCTATGTAGCCACAAAACCGCTAACAGAATTGGTGATACAGAAAAGAATAAGGCCATTCCATATAATAAACACAAAGGTTTGTTTGTGACATATGCTCGTACTTATAGTTAGAAGAGAAAACACAAACAACTCGAAATCGCACACATTCCAAAATCAGTGTCGTGTATAGGCAACATATAAAACAAACAAAACAAATACAGACCTCGGAAAAAAATCTATCACTGTCAGAGAGATCCTCAACAAAGTTGTCTTCATCTTCAATGAACATATTGTCAACATGAATACTGGAAGCAGGAGCACATTTGTTGTAAACAATTCAAAATTTCTATAATATAAAAAGATACTGTCAATGTATAAAAAAAATATATGCAAGGAATAAAGGCATGCTGGTAATAATGTGAACCAATATAGACTGAAGAATATGATAGACTAGACTAACCATCAAAAAGATTAAATCTATCACTAAGGAACTAGCTGTATTGAGTATCAGCTGAAATCCATAAGTATGGACTGTTGTGTTTTGGCAGAGAGATCAATCCAAATAAACTACCATATTGGCTTTCATCAACCATATTTTTAAATAAGCCCATACACGACCGTAAAAGTCCACACCTGTCTTCAAGAAAAGAAAAGAGGAAGTTCAGGGTGGAAGGATAGAGGGGAGCTAAAAGGAACTTTGGAGTCTTAGTATGCACAGGATTCAGAATTTCCATATAGAAGGCATAGGCTAAGGTCTAGTTTCCACATCATTGGTGAATTTTATTTGTATGCAATACTAATGCAGTCTAATACAAATATAATGAAAATGTAATACATCTGCATGGTATTATCTTTGAGTACAGATCATTTTAGAGTTTGCTCGTGTAAAGCATGTACCAAAATCTATTTGTAATCTCTTAGAAGTATCAACCAAAACCAAATATACATCTACCAATATATCAGTCCTGGCCAATGCATCAGATTTTTGTAAAAAGGCACGTGAAAAAAACTCAACAAGTCCAACCGTGCCTAAACTATTTATAAACTAAGTTGTACTCTACAAGCTATAATTCGTCATAAAGGGACAAATTTTACTATATTTTGAATAGCAAAAAATTAAGAAGTTTATCACTGAACTCAAGGAGAGGTTCTTCTTCCAAAGGGATGTGTGAAGTATAATAGACCAAGATCCTATCATATTGCACTACATAGATATGGTATAAAATAGCCACAATTACCCATGTGTGAACCGCATGGTCACGAGTAAAAATTAAGAGAACCTCAAAATAAGAAAAGCAATAGTATGTAAATTTGTACAGAGGTACTTCCTTTATGAGCACATAAACTAGCAAATACAACATGATAATTACATTTATATCTGAGGAAACTGCACTTCCCATTTTGCCATTTTTATGTTTTTTAAAGGTTGTAAAAGGCGCTAGGCGCTAGCCGGGCGGGCACTTGCCGCCTAGCGCCTAGGCGGTCATCTAGGTGTCCGCCTAGACCTAGGTGGTTCAAAAATAAACAAATAATATCCAAAAACATACTACTTTGACACTTTCTCAAATATTAGTGCATCAGCCCATCCAAACCATTAGCTAAACGACCAACTATCAGAAACTCAGGTGGATCTGATACGGAACTCACTATCTACATTGTTATGTACTTAATTTAAATATTTTATTACAATATATAGAAAAAAAACTAACTACTATTATTTAAACCCATAACCTTTTTCCTATAGAACAGAAAGAAACTCGGGTGGGTCTGACACAAAAACTTAGTTGGATACTTGGATCACAGGTCCAAGTGGCATGAAATATAACCTTTTCCCTAATTAGAGTCTATATAAATCCATGTAAACCATATGGCCATCGACCGTATCGGATCGGTATCGACCATATCACATAAATGCTGTGAGTTCCCTATAATGTTATGGCTCACATAAATGCAAGTCATAATTGATGACATTTAACGGCCCTAAAAATGCTTGTCATAATAAAATACGAAAAGGGGAAATTTATGGCTCGCATTTTCGATGCGCCATAATATTATATAATTTACGGCCTGCATCCAACGAATGCCATAAATGAGAGGTCGTAAAAGCCTTGATTTGGTGTAGTGTAAACAATCTCTGTTCAACTGCTGCTTAAATGAATCCTTCTGATACATATGCATATTATTCAACAAGAGAAAACTCTAAAGGAGAAAGAAAACATGGCCTATGTTTTTAAGAAATGCCATAAAACTATCCGAAATTTACATTAAGCTTTGCCTAATCCCCCACTTATCCCCATTTTTATCTACTGATTGTGCGACGAGCAAGATTATTTATTGTTGTTATCTAGCTTGAGTAACCTAAAAGCATTCCAATATACTGCTAGTGCTAATGACCCCCAAGATTTCGTACCTTGGACTATTCTATGAGTTTACTCTTCAGTAAACCAATATATCATCTTCAACAATCTGAACCATATATTTACTACAAACATCAGAAGGAAACTGGTCTAATTTGAATCATGTAGTAGCTCTCGGGATCAGTACGTAAGCACATAGAATAATACATAAAGTTTTAAAAAAAATATACCCGGTAGCCACTGATTATAAGTGTTGAATGAATCTTGTTCCTCACAAGATCATTTGTTCTCTGCAGAAGTAATAAATTAAAAATGATACAACAGTTACTGTAGTTAAATTACCTTAAGCAACTCTACAGCTACAATAACAACAAATGTCGTCCCATCTCTAACTTTTCGGTCTTAAAGCTCAGTTGTTCGCAGTAAGCAAATATATGAGCGATAAAGAACAAAGTTGTTCGTAGTAAGCAACTACAAATTAAAAAAAAAAAGATGAACGTAGTTTTGAGCAAAATATATTTATTACTTATTGATAAAAGCATAACATAGTGTAATAGCAGCAATGACAAGATAGCATTTTCCAAAATCTTTTTGGATTGGCATACATGTATTCAATCATATGTATGTTACACCCTACACATCTATAAATTTGAATATATACCACAACTAAACATATGCATTATAGTTTGACCAAGAAAAGCTACAGTAATGAATCTCAGGTTTTCCACTATTATTCTGCAAGAACTTGATAGCAAGTCTAATTCCATCTATACTCAGCATGGCTTGTAAGGATAACATAGTAATCACTACACCATAATTATTTTTTGTTTAGTAAGGCCCATAAAACATACTAGGTCTATTTTAGATACAAAAAATATTAAAATATTTATATTTAAACTAATTTTTTGGGCCCCCGGATCCATGGGCCATGGGCGTTGACCTGGCTACCCTAGGCCAGGCCGGCATTGCTTACTTATTTATAGCAGCCAAAGCTTAACTATTTGTAACAAAATCTAACTTAATAGCCAACTGTCTTGAGATTGTAGCTCCGTTATCAATTCATTGACTGAGCTCCTTGACAAATGACAATGCCTGGGCTATGATCTTCTGGTGAACTAATCAGTGAAGTTTCTGATACTGAGCTATAATTCCCTGATAGGCTGATAATGAGCTAATGCTCTCTGATATGAAGCTTATCAGTGACTGAGCCCCTTTGTCAATGCCTGCATGAACTATGATGTTAATGTCTTGGGCTTGAGATCCAAGCATCGAAAGCTTTCTATGGGCTTGAGAATCAAGCAGTGAGGATTTTTATGGGTATGTGATTGATAATCTCTGATACTCACTAGCCATTAAGCTAGTATGGACAGTTGAGTACAGTAAACAATAAACTACTTCAGTGTACAATACAAACTGGTTATACAAGCTGGTGCCTGTAGTATCTGGCTACTATAAATAAAAGGAAAAGCATTAAAAAACTTCTATAAAAGGATAAGAAATTAAGTTGAGTACAGTGAACAATAAACCACTAGTTGTTCAGTCTCTTATAGAGACTATCATTAAGCTTCTTACATTTGGGTGCTAGCTTGTAATGTTCCTGGTGGTTGGTTAGCCATGTACATGAATTTATCAGAGAATATAATGGCTCTTATAAATTCTTTCTAGGCTAATGATTGGCTAATCAAGTAGAGGAATGGTTTATAGAGATCAATGACTGGTATTCTGGTTGTTGCTTGCAATTATGGTATATTTGTTTTATAAGGGTAGAAAAAGCTTAGCCCTTTTCATGGTTAACACCTCCATTTTCTTCTCAAATAATCAGGAATTCCCATTGAAATCAGAGAAAGGAGAAGGAAAAAAGAATAGTAAAGTTCGACTAAATGATAATTAATAAATATTAAACCAAAGAAATCACCATACTTCTTCTATCGACCCCAAGCTCAATATAATTACCAAGTGATCTGGAACTTTAAAACTACTAAATACTATGAAACTAAAGGAAGTGTTTCACCCTTTAAAGATTTTTATAATTAAGATGAGGCTAGTCATCAAATTTAGAGATAATCCAAAATTTTCAACTTTACCCCAATCTTATGTACAACACAAAGCAGAAAAACATGAAAAATATTTTGACCACTACAAACTCAATAATTTTAGGTTCAAAAAGTTCCAACTTTCATCCCAATATAATATTTTGAGTTCATACAATTTCAGTAAATTTATTTTAGTCTGAATCATAGTTGTGGCACTTGAAACAAGTCAATAGATTGTAAAGAACAAAAATATCACAAACAAATTAATGAAATACAATAAACTATAATCTACATTAACAAAAAATTCTACATTCTCAACACACCATAGCCAAGGCTTTAACCACTGTAACACAAATATTCCTCCACATGACCTAGGTTTCTAGAAGAAGACATGAATACAATACCCCAATGCCAAGAGTCTTTGTGAGCCCCAATTATGATGTGAACATGTTAGAAGCCTTTTGTATAACAAAAAACCAAAAAAATAAAGAATAATGGCAAGGATGGAAATTAGAGAAAAGAGAGAGAACAAACCTAGATCCAAATCAGGAGAGGATTATGGCAAGGATGGAAAGAGCACCAACAATGGCGAATATGATGGAAAAGATCCGCGGAATAGGGATGGAGAGATGACAGAACATGGATGAGACTTAACCTAAATGACGAAGATAGCCTGCGAGATCTCGTCGGAATCTCGTCGGAGGGAGCTGAAAGGGATGTGTATGCAAAGGGGGAGAGATTGGTTATGGGTTTAGGTTTAGGTATGAGGGAAGAAATGTTTTGTTGGCTGGACGTTTTCCTCTTTAATCATATGAGATGCATGTGTGTGTCCATGCTCAAATTGGAACGAATTTGGAACGTTATTAAGACATACCAAAATAAATATATTTTTTGAAAAATAAAATAAAAAATATTAGGAATGCTTTTCTGATCCGGAACACTTTTTTTTGTTCCAGAACCTAGGTACTGAAAATAAGTGTTCCAAATTGAAAAACGTCTAGTGTTCCTAATTTACCATTTTGCTGGAGAGCTTAGGCAAGTGCACCTTGCTTCATGGAGGAAGTCCATTTTTATTATTTCATTGTCTTTCTCATGTGTTTCTAATCCACTTTAGTACTTAGCATTTTTCATTTCCATGGTTAAATTCTTGTAAATCTAGTTTTGTGGTATTTTCGAATTTCTTGGGTTTGATCTGTTTAACCTTGTTATTTTCAAGTTTTGATGGTTCCATGTTGTAGATAATTTCGTTCTGCCCCATTTTGACCTATGAAAGTTCGGATTTGGACTCTGGATGATGGAGTTATGGAGCTTGGAAGCATGGCTTCATGGTGTTTTTCCTTCTCGAAAATTGGAGGAGAAGAACAGCACTTGACCGCATGACTATTTCATGCGGCAAGTATTTTTCCTAGCCGCATGTACTTGCTGGCATTAACATTCTTGGCCGCATAAAAATATATGGGCCGCATGCATTGCTTACGTAGGAAATTGCATATACATGCATGCATACTTTAGTTGCATGCTTAATTAGTTTAGCATTAGCAAGCAACTTGCTGGCCATTTGAATTATCATAGCCGCATGGATTTGATTTTACTACCTTGCTTGCATGGAAACTCCACTTCAGCCGCATATGATTATATTGGCATATTAAAATTTGCATTCAAGCAACTCCAGCCGCATAGGCATCATTTTTCCTAATGCATTAAATGCATCAGGACAAGCTTCATAACAAAAGCATTCTCACAAAGCATTCACTCAGCAAGCATTAATAACAAATGCTTCCAAGCATTTAATGCTTCCCATCATTTGTCATATTGCTTGGAATGTCAACCACTAGCATTTAATATTTTCCAATGCATTCACGTACTTGGCAAATTATGCCTTAATGCAAATGCACTAACATGTGCATATTTTGGCTTGAAATGCCAAGCAGAGCCGCATAAGGCTTGAATCGAAGCATAGCCGCATGCTATTGTACCAAGCCTAGCCGCATGCTTTTATGCATTTGATTGCATTAGGCAGTATGCAAGCGCAGCCGCATGCAATTATGCATTCACCTCCAATGCATTTAATAAAGTATTTAATGCCCTTTCTTTTATAATACATGTTTCCATGCATTTTCCTAATGAAAGCTAAGCTAGCCGCATGGGCCTGGGGGTTATTCCTAAAGGAATTTACTTAGGTTTTGTCTTATATGCTTTAATTGTTTGGTTAAAGCATTTTTTTTTTTGCTTTAATGATTGGTTAAAGCATTTGTCTTAAAGTTTTAATGCTTGGATTAAGCATTCTGGAGATGCCAGCCGCGTGGCCATTATTTCTTTATTATTTGTTTGTACTTTCATGCAAGCAAATGTGAGAGTGAGCCGCATGGATATTTATAGCATTAATATTGTTTAATGCAGAGTCGCATGGCCTTTGGCCATTAAATATTATTATTTGCATGTTGCGTTTTGTATGGAATCTAAGGTGAGCCGCATAGGCTCCCTTCCCCCACTATCTAATATTTTGGCCACGTGAGCCACTCTTTTACTGGTAGTCATCATTTTATTGTTTGGCCACGTGCCCCTTTCCTTTGTTTAAGTGGAAGCTCGCAATTATTGTCTTTCCACTCTCTGTCTTTTCTGACTGCATGAATATTTCTTGTTAGCATTTACTCTTGGCCGCATGGACCCCTTCAACTATTTTTCTAGTCGCATAAGCTTTGGCTAGCCGCATGGGTGGCCTCCCACTCTCTGTGACCGCATGTTTGTTCTCCCACTTTTGGGCCGCATGGGGTCCACTTTGATTGTTTAATGTTTTATTTGCCTGAATTGTAGTCAGAAATTCTTCCCACTCCCAACATGAAAGTTGTAGAGTTTCTCATTGGCTTCAAGAATATATATATTATTAATATATTATTATTTAAATTGTGCAAGTTTCTCTCCTCCTTGATAAATGGCATGACTTGATAGTGACCCGTCGTGGTGCACTCATGACAAGATAACTTGACCTGACAATTTGACATGATAATTCATGATAGTGGTCCGCCGTGGCGCACTCTTGACATGATAAACCTGGCATGATATTTCTCGAAGGCTGTTGCGACGGCTAGCATGACTTGACAAGATTGAATGACTTGGATACCGTGGACGATTGTGCTTGTACAAATGAACCTGTCTTGTCTTGCATCATGTCTAGGACGGGGATCCCTGAGTACCACGGTCAGGGGCACCCACTGAAATCGACTAAGGCTAACCACTAGAATAATCCCGTAGTCATGAAGAGATTTTTCCAGCTACAGGCAATCCCGTTATCTGGGCGCCCCACTTGGGATCTGTAGCCTGCCGTCGAGTAGGACACATTTCCAGCACACTGTCATGTGTTGCACCCTCTAAGTCACCTAAGGGTACATGCGTTTCCTGGACGATGTACCCACTTGAATTCAACCCTAATTGCGTCTGGATAACCTGGATTAGCTGTAGGGCTTGTGGCTGGAGGAACATCTCATTGCATCTTGCTAGTAACTAGGACTGTGATAACCCTAGTTAGTTAAAGTATCAAGCCATATTCATTGTTTGGCCGTAAATGATTGGATGGAGTCTAGTCTTGTCTTGATTCCGTACAAGATTGTTACATGTCCTGATTTCTTATTTTATCTTGCCGATAAATGGTGAGAGAAGCTAAGTTCTGTTCAGACGAAGGGTTACAACCCCGGTCCTTGTTTGGTTTACTGGTTGTAACCTGGTTATCTGAATAGTCCTATGGTTATCTCATCGTATATCACCTGTCATGATTTTCCTTAATTACTGTCTTTTATTTAATTATATTCTTGTGCTAATTGTTGGTTTTAGTTCCTAAGTGAAGCCTCTTTTGTGGCACTTGCTCTTTCTGGGGTCTGACCCAGCTGGTTTTGTATGGACAGATACCGAAGCAGCACCAGAGGATCTACCGACCTTCCAGCCACATGGTGACCACTAGAAGGAATCCTGGCAACGAGTGGATTATTTTTGGCTCTCTCACTCTCTTGTAAAATTATTATTTTGAGGCGTTTAGCCGCCGAGCAAGTGTTAGCTCGTGTACATTTTACTTACTGTCTGCCTACGGGCTGTAACATGATTGGCAACCTAGGGTTGATCATGTATGACTAAAACTCTTGCTAGTCCTCACATTTTATAACGACTAGCTTCATGATCAGCTGAATATGTAATGTTTGGGACGCCTTACTATTGTATATGTGGTGATCTTACATCTTGTAATATTTACTTATTTGCTTGTGATTGAGACACTAGGCTTGTTCATGACCTTAAGAGACTGATGGCTTGTAGATAAACCCTCATATATCTAGACAGCCGTGACCGTATAGTGGAGTGGATTCCATTTCATTATATGTAGCTGGCTGTGTCTGCCCCCGCTCTCTAGTATTCTGGTTCTGGGGCGTGACAACAGTGGTTGTTATCCATGTGCAATAACATAACATGCTTTGATCCTTGTGTATTGGTTGGGGACAGGGAGAGTATAGTTGGTTATGTGATCATTATCCCCAGTAGTTATCCATGTGCATTCCATAGCTGTATCCATGTGCAACCCAAGCTGTTTACATAACCAATTCATGTTCTGATTCACGTAGAAGGTTACATTCTTTATTTATCATATTTATATCTCAGTTATATCTTCTCTTTCGTTGATTTCTCTTTACAGCGATTCATGTATAGTTTTCTATAGCTTGCTTTATATGTCCATTCCTGATATGAACTGTTGTGAGAGATATGTGCTCGTTCCGTCCTGACTGGGCATGTTGAAAATTTTACAGGTGATGATGAGGAGTACTGTCCTACTTATTATGGCATTGGCTTAGATGACACTGGCGACGTGGACCCACAGGAGGATCCCACAGTCGCTGAGGACTTTCCCATAGTCTAGCTGAGACTTAGTACTTTACTTTGTATTTTCTGTTTGAGACTTTTTTGTGCTTGAGATTATTTCTGGTGGTTTACACCTAGACTTTTATTGTGACTCTCTTGAGATTCGTCTTTTGTTCCATCTTAGTATTGTGATTGAGTTACATATTATTTACCCTCTTTTCATGGCTCATTTAGATTGTGTTAGATATGGTAACCCAGGACAGCGTTCTACCGCCGACACTGCGGCGAAGGCTGGGCGTTCGTTACTTCTCGTGCCCTCATACTGGGTGCGGGTCGTGACACCTATGGATTTATTCAATCTCATTCCGATTATTCCTTTTTCTCTCTTTTTAAAGGGAAGGTAGAGTTGCATGTTTTGATCTATGTGGATGATATGATTGTGTCTGCCAATGACTCAGGTGCTTTAGATGCTTTCAAAAAGTACCTTAGTTTTTGCTTTCACATGAAGGACCTTGGTGTGTTGAAGTACTTTCTTGGCATAGAGGTGGCTCGGAGTGCAGAAGGAATTTCCTTGTGTCAAAGGAAGTATGCTTTGGCATCATTTCAGAATACGGCTTGTTGGGGTCTCGACCTGCTAGTTTTTCTATAGAGCCCAATCACAAGCTTGTTACCCCTCTTCCCGAAATTTTGATAATATGGTTATTTATTTATTCGAATTAAATGGTGATTTTTAGAGTTTTATAAATAATTATTTAGTTAATTATCACGATAGATGACTGTAGCCATGGTGGAGTTTGGAGTACAAGGTGACTAGAAATCGTGACATGGATAGTGCAATGACGTGCTTTGACTAGTGTATTAGCCATGGTAGGAAAGGCCGAGCCATAGCGATGTCCTAACTAGAAAAACCAGGCCAAGTTATGACTTAACCCCCCACCGATGAATTATTTATTTATTAATTATATTATTGAGATTTAGGAAACCCAGTTATGCCAAATTAGTCCGGACTGGACCCAAACCAAGCCCCAGCCGATGTAGACATATAGAACGTCCATAGGGGTTAATGTAGATAATTATGAGTGTGATCTAGTCAGTGTATCTTTTTTTAATGAATAAAAAGGTAATTTTATATAAATGAGTATTGTATGTAGTATATGTGTATTTATATAGAGATTGATAATTGGTTCCTAAGTATATGGTAACATGTCCCATAAATGTTTTGAGATTTTGAGAATTGATAGGTTATATATATTTGTAAATATATATCTGTATGTATATTTACGGTGTACAGATATTGGGCACTAAGAGAATATTAACATATTCTTATTTCATAAATATTTCTTATATGTAACTAAAAGGGTGTATATGTATATTTGCTCGTTTGGTAGTTCCTTTTTATATAAATATAATATATGCATGTTATATGGTACATATATATATATATGTATACATGCAGTTGAAGTATTAATGGTTGTATATATATATATATATATATATATTTTTTTTTTTGTATATATATATATATATATATATATATATATATATATATATATATATATAACAAATAGAAGACAAGGAAATAATAATAATAAGGAATTGTGGGAATAAACAAATATTAATTATTTTTGTGTTAGCTATACGCTAAAAATCTTGATATGTATATATGGTATGGTATATATGTAATTAACAGATGTATATGTGGATATATATTTTTGTACGTAGTATATATACTTAGATATAAGATATATATAAATGGTATATATATAATAAAAAATAAAAAAAAGAAGTAAAACCCCCACAGCCTATCGGGCCAACAAACCAGCCCAGGAGCAGTCCCGAGCCCAACAAGCAAAGCCAGGCAAAAGCCCGACCCCCCCTTAGCATACTAGCAGTCTGCTAGTAGTTAGGTATTAATATCAACCCGACGAGGAGAGCGGGGGTCTTGATCGACGAAAACTTAAACCCTAACCCCACGCCTACACAGCACCGACCCATGCGACACCCTCCCTACGCGTGCCACCGCTGCGCGCCGCAGTACGTCGCCGGCGGCAGGCTGGGCACAGCCGCGGATGGCCGCGCGCGCACGCGCGAGTACAGGGGAATAGCAGCAATAGCGGCAGTGCCGGCCGTCTTCGAGGTAAGATTTCTTCTCCGATACTCTATCATTTTACGACCCGTAAATTGGGTTGGAAAGCCAACATGATCCTCTCGAAATCCCAACAAGTGGATTTGAATATAGTCGCATGACCAGTCCGAAAAATAAATTCAAAGTCGGGAAAAAACACTGTTCTCGACAGTTCGAAGAACAGTTGACGAACCTGTTTTAGGAGACGATTTCTGGTCGAATCATCGACTAAGGTAGGAAACTACCAGAATCATTATTAAAGACAACCTATAGGACACTAAAACTCAGTTTATGGAAATCTAAATCATCGATTACGCGTCGAGAAATCGGATCCCGAAGTTTAGGAAAAATCTGTTTTAAAATATTAGAAAATTTGAAAAAAAACTCTTCGACACGACGTGCGTCCCGCCAATCCGGGCGACGTGGTCGCGAACCGAAAGCATCGAAAGGTGCATAACGGCTTCGTGGACGTGTGGGCTTTGACGGAATTCAAATTGGTCATGTGCGCGCGACGAATTTGATGCGTATCCGTCGAAATTCACCGTATCGGCCTCTGTGCAAATTTCTCAATTACTTTGTACACGCTTGTCAGACCAAGATGAAAATTGTGCCAGCAGGACCGTATCATTTTTTTGGTCCTGTATGCCAAGTTTGGTCCGATTCTGAGACCGTTGATTGGATTTCCATTTTGCGGGCCCCACGGTCCGATTCAACGAGCGATTTTGTGTACGGTCCGTCGGAATCCAACTCTGGACATATGGTTGGGTTCGTATCGAAAAATTGGATCCATAGACATGTAGTTTGACGACTTTAGAGACCGTTGATTCTGGCACGCTTTTCGGTGCAAAGCGGGTCCAACGGCGGACCCCGTTTTGGTCCGAAATTATCGTTTTGCCCCTGTATCCAGAATTGGACTTAAGGACAGGCAATCATAGCTAATTCGACTATTCTGAGATCATTGGTATTTTCTATTTCAGCATCCGGGGACTGTTGTACGAGTTTTGACTATTGTGGCACACTGAGTGGTTTGGATTATCGGTTTTACCAGCAAAGGACCACAGGCGAGTACAGTTTATTGTTTGTTTTCAGTATTGATCTTTACTATACATCAGTATTTAGTCGATAGATATGTGATTTCAGTTTTCTGTTGATTTTGTTCCTTGTTGTGTCGGGAGGTGAAGTACCAACGATGTGTGATCTGACCTAGGACTGTGTAGATCGTGTAGACCGTGTTTATTATTATATTTATTTCTTGTAGACAGTGTAACTTTAGACCGTGTAGACCGTGTTTATTATTGCATTTAAAATTGTGTAGTTCGTAATTATTATTTTGTAGACAGTTTTTCTTTATTGTAATATTTTCTGTAGACCGTGTAATTGTAGACCGTGTAACTGTAGACCGTGTAACTTTAGACCGTGTCGCATAATTGTCCCGAGACCGATCACATATCAAAGGTACTTCAGTGGGTCAGTTGGTGAGTATTTTATTACATTTTCTGTTCTTATTATTCAGTTTTATTGTCTTTCTTCATTTTATTTTATGAATCATATGTCTAAAGGCTAATCTCTGTAGTATAGTCATTTTCATATATTGGAACTGCATTCAGTGAATTGTACTCGTTCCATTCCTGACTGGAAACAAATATTTTTCAGGTTAGTCGTGGATTCACTTAGCATGGGAGATACGGGGGTACTTGCAGACAAAAGCCTAGAGACTAGCTAGATAGTGGAGTTGTAGTCATTCAAATATTTGTACAAGTTTATATTTTTAGCAAATGTAAAACTTGTGAATATTGTAAGTTAAATTAATTATATAAATGAGCATTATTTGTGATTTGATCTTCATGACCGTGACAGCGTTCTACCGCCGACACTGCGGCGTAGGCTGGCTTGGACACGTCTCGTATCCGTTTATTAAAAAAACGGGTACGGGTCGTGACAAGCTGGCCGAATCGACTAGTCCAAAGATGGCGGATGCAGAGACTTATCGGAGGCTGGTTGGGAGATTGATTTATCTATCATTTACTCGCCCTGACTTAGCCTATGCTGTGCATATCTTGTCTCAATTCTTACAAGAGCCTCGACAAGATCATTGGCATGCTGCTTTGAGAGTTGTCAGATATCTCAAACATGCACCGGGACAGGGTATTCTTTTGAAAGCTGATTGTGATCTCCGTCTTTCGGGTTGGTGTGATTCCGACTGGACAAGTTGTCCCTTGACTCGTCGCTCTGTTACAGGCTGGTTGGTGTTTCTGGGAGGATCTCCTATTTCTTGGAAGACCAAGAAGCAACCAACTGTTTTCCGATCTTCCACTAAAGCTGAATACCGATCTCTTGCTGCACTTGTTTGTGAGTTGAAATGGTTGAAGGAATTATTGGTGTGTTTGGGCGTTAGCCAGGAGTCTGCTATGTCGGTGTATTGTGACAGTCAGTCAGCCCTGCACCTGGCTCAGAACCCGGTATTTCATGAGCGTTGTAAGCATATTGAGGTGGATTTGCATTTTGTTCGCGATGCTATTCGAGATGGCACCGTAATAGCCTCGCATGTTCCTACTTCTTCTCAACTGGCTGACATCTTCACCAAGCCCCTTAGAAAGCATGTGTTTGATTCTTTACTTTCCAAGTTGGGCATTTGTGACTTGCATGCTCCAACTTGAGGGGGGGTGTTAGATTATAGATTATATTTGTAATGTAAATATGGCCCATAAGCCCAAACGTGTAGACACTATATATTGTAAACCACTCCCATCAATAAACACAAGGCATTATTATTTCCTACATGGTATCAGAGCCTCCAGAAAAACTCTTGTAGGAAATAATAATACCTTGTGTTTATTGATGGAAGTGGTTTACAATATATTGTGTTTACACGTTTGGACTTATAGGTCATATGTATATTACAAATATAATCTATAATCTGACATGTAGTAAGTGGTGAACTCGACAAGTAGTTCGGGAAAACGATAAAATTTTCGTTGCTGATGAACTTGTCAAGGGAGTCTGGGTATGACGTAAACTTCATAAAATTTGAACTGTACTGTTCTTTCTTACGCAATAATACAAAGGAATCAATTGTTAGGACAATCGAACTCATTCATTTCCATGTTGGAACTCAGAAGTGCAACTTTGCCGGAGTTGAGCTGGCAAGCTGTTTTGTTGCACCAAAAATCTCAAGGAACTGAATTCGTGAGTTCTTCTATTTGTATGCGAAACATGCTAAAATCAGTATGGGAGTCCATTGGAAAAGCGAATTTGCCCACTCTTCTTCACATGGTGGAAGCAGTCTTCTTCACTATTCCTAGGACGAAAATGACGCTCTTCACATGGTGGGAGTTGTCAGTCTTCAACTATTCGTAGGACGAAAATCGTACTAACACAAAGTTGGACTTCAATAAACATCCAAGTAATTTTGAACCGAGTAATGCTCCAGTTACAACCAAATACTTACAATCTACTTACAACCTTCACCCATTGCTACATGTCAGCAAATGGGTGAGTGGTTGTAAGTGGGTTGTAAGCATTTGGTAGTAGACTTAGCATTATTGATTTGAACCTGATGACTGAACACTCCGCACATGCTTGTGAATTCCAGCATTCCAACTGCAGGGACTTTGGTAGAAGATTTATTTAACAATTTTAAATGTACCAGTAAAATTTAGACTAGATCAGAACCAACAAGGAGGAATGTAGGAGCAATCAAAAGGTTCAAAACCGTACGTTTCAATTCTATATAATTGGTCTCTTTCATATAAGTTTATAAATGGAATAATATGTAAGTGCAGTGTCTTTTGGTGCTTGTATCTATCCTTATCATGTCTATTCAATCTTCTGCAATTTAACATTTCTTTGTAATGGATCTCTACTTCATTAAGCTCTCCGCTAGGAGCAACTGCAGCAGCATATCTCAATGGTTATGTCCAACTGGCTGCATAACTATAAAAGTAACACACATTTCAAATTTTTGGAATGAAGACTTTATTGTTTTTTTGTTGTTGTTATCTTTCATCTGAACTAAGTTACTAACATTAGCACACAACACAACTGCTGGTAATGAAGATTCTTTTCAGGTTAAAACAGAAAAAAAAAAAAAAAAAAGAACATATTCCCACCACCCCCCCCCCACCTTAGGGTCTTGTTGGCAATTGTAAGGCTAACAGTTATGAGATGTTTTGTAGAGTACCGGTTACGAGCGGTTATGAGAGGTCCGGTTTTGGATGATTTTTAAATCGCGGCTTTTAAAACAGTCCAATCCATGTTTGATAATTCACTAACGAGCGGCTCTGAAATTTTTTTACATGAATACAATTAAATAGGGAAGGGTATTAGTAGTTACGATTATATATTTTTTTTGAGGATATAAATGAAATAAAATAATAAAACCTTTCAAAAGGTTGCGTGCATAACCATCCCGTTCGAACTATACTTCGGTCTCGTGTACTCGTTCGCTATTGTCAGCGTAAGGTTATTCAAGCACGTCTTGCGGTTGCAACTCTTAGCATCGGTTCCTTCCAACTCAAGTATGTCGTGGTTCGGCACAAAGGCCTTCGTCTATCGATTCCGTTCAACCGAGTACTTATACGAACTTTTGAAAATATTAGACTTATTGTATGGAACATCCCAAAGCACAACGAGAGAGAGCGTACACTTCTTTTGTTTCCAACCGAGCTTTCAAAACTGAGAGAATCGAAATGAAGTCCAAGGACGTAAAGCCGTGCTCTGATACCAATCTGTCACGCCCCGCTCCCGCAGGAGCGATCGTCCTCGCTAAGGCGTGATGCCGCACGGGCCTAGGTTGCGCCCGTGCAAGGCTATGTCCAGAAACGGCCGATTTGAGCTAGGCCACAGAGTCGCACAGAGTGTCCCCATTTGCAGCGAAAAGTAAATGAACACAAGTTGAAGCAAATTCAAACACTTTATTGATTTTCAAGAAGTTTACAAGCGGCGCTAGGCCGATATTACAAATCGCTCAAGCTTTCTCTCTCTGAAACATAAAAGGCGTGCCAAGTGGCTTACAACATGGAATGATTCATGGCGATGTTCCGATACATTATGTCATGTATATGGTGCTCCAGAGATAGCTCCGCGCCTTAGCACGTTCGATGGAAGCTCCGCATCCGCCGACGTTTTCTGCTTCCTGCAAGCAGACTGTGGGGTTATCAGTACATTGTTATGCACTGGTGGGGAGGCTAGCTCGCCCACAACGCTATCATTACCAAACACGTTCCATTTACTTTTGTGCATCTCTATCATTCATTGTCTTTCTAATCTTGCCTTAGGATCAGTTTCATAGCATATTTCATAGCCTATCTCGTGTTGTCGAATACAAGTGTCGCATGGAAATACATGCATAACTTACCCATACTTACCGTCCGGTCTTTCCTGTTCAATGTAAACCAAGTTAGTCAACAATTCATGTGTTATATCATAACGTGATTCTTGGGAACATTCAATATCAAGGGCGTGTTCCTGCCTCAGTTTCTAGCGCGTCGTAGACGTGTTTTCTAACTCACTTCATAAAGTACTCTTTATCATTTGGTGTGATATATTTCAAGCCTATTCAGAAGGCGCTTTGTTTAGTTCACTTAGACTACTTGATTTCAATGCAAGGACTTGCACGTGGATTGCCACCAGCAAGCCCACTTAATCTATATGCACCGGTCGCTGGCAAGTCAGCCATTATGGACATTTCCCCTGTGGCATTCTCATCTATCAAGCGTGATGGCTGGTACACCTTGATAGACTATTGAATAACCGGCCCTACGTTTGGTTATGTGCCCAAGCCCGTACACCTGTCCGCCCGTAGGCCATGATTCCGCCTAGGCCGGCCACGAAATCGTCGTTCGTTGCCCTTGGAATCCCTTTTCGCTCGTGCACGAGCCGTCCACGACTATTTCGTATTTTATTGTCATTTTAACTTAACGGCTGTCTTGAGCCATAGGCTAACCCTTAGCCATAATGCGTTATCGATCAGGTTGGCGTCCGTGCAGCGCGGGTAGCGACCCCGTTATACGTGCCCGTCACACCTGTCGCTAACCATTCTTTCTTTTCTTATCTTTTATTCATTCTTTCTTTTCTTTCTTTCACTTGTCCGTTTGTTCATCGATTCATTCACGTATTCATTCTTTCATTCGTTGATTCATTCATTCACTTATTCGTTCATTCATTCATTCATACATTTTACAACTCCTCGTAAGGGAGTCGCCTTGGCGACCCATCGGTCCCATAGCCTTTCAATGTTGCTAAACTCTACTTGGAGCGACTATGTTGATAGTCTTCCCGTTTTATTGTTGTAAACCATTCATTGTTTCATTGTTGAAAGCATAAGGGACTTGAACGTAAGCTTGTGCCTTAGCACGAGCGTGGAGCACGGTACGAGAGTTCTCGTATTTTCTATGTTTCTTTCCATATTCTATACAAGCATACAAGATGGGATTATTCCCTTAGCTAGGTGCGTTGAGTCCTTTATTAGCATGTGCGGTGTTATCGCCTAGCGATTCTCGTGATAGTGTCCATATTGTTATGTGTCTAGGCTAAGCAAAGACGGGTTCATCGGAGCCACCCACCTTAGCGATGTTCGCAATCGGCCGAGCGATACTCCGAGCGCGCCTTTGAAAGTCTAAGTCTGGATTCATCTTGACGGCCAATGTAAGCCTTGCATCGATTCTTCATCAGGTCGATGCCAACTCTTCGGGTCGACGGCTCGTTTGAGTCGTTGCACTTGTCGTTTGAATCGGCATTCCGCTAGGGCGGAGCGGGTCATTACATAATACACCACTCAAAATAAGTCTCGTCCTCGAGACTTCCTGAGTGCGGGTCATCCTACCGTTCCTCTACTCATCATCGTGTGCATACCTTAGACAATTCCTATCGAATGGATTTATCGTTCGATGGCATCGAACTATACTCGATACCTTTCCAAGTTCCGTGTCGCATACGTTTGGTCGATTTTATTGGATGGCTTTTCATTCATTTCAGAGTTGATGGTGCTTATTCAATTTTCGTGTTTCTTCGACTGGTTGCTATTTCGACGTATCATGGGATTGAAACGGTCGTACGGAGTGCGTTGTAATTCGTCAAATACGAGAGTCGTAGGTTAAGGCAAACTCACTTTCGTTTATGCGCATCGCAACATCCACTTGCAGCTGCATTCGAGTTCATCATATCGCTGAGTTTGGATCGTGCACGCATTCAAGGCGTCCCCCGAGTACGTACATTTCAACCAAGCTTAGCGACTAGCGAAGTCGGACAAGCTACTCATGATAGTTTCGATTTGCCGATCGTTTTGCTAACTTCGATTTAGAACCGAACCCATGTGTGTATCACATATCATTTATCTCGGTCCTCGAGATGATCCGGTTCGCTTCTTAAGCGTTCTTGACAATGAAATCAATACGATTTCTTCTTAGCGAAGTCGACCAAGTCTATGTAATTTCTGTCTGATTCGAGACCAAGCATTACACTATCATCGAGTACGTCTTCCGACCAATGATTCAATTCGTTATCCCGACTTTACTTGCGCATCATCCATTCATATCATTCCCTTCGTTTGGGGCCATTCTCGTTGTCGTTCACGCACACTCCCAATTCCCCGTCCTACTCTAAGTCTTGTTGCCCCAAGTCTATCGTCCGTCCAGACGATACCGTAAACCACACAGGTTCAATCACTCGGCATAGGGTCGTCCGCCTATCCGCTAGGTCATCTCACCAGGTCATAGTTACAAGTTAAGTCTATTGCTCATCGTGCAAGGTCGTTGCACGACGCTCGCCCCAAATCCTATGGTCAAACCATTTGTTTGCTTGTACGGGAGTTTCTAACCAAGTTTGTTTCACTCAAATTTCTAAACATCAAGCAGTGTTCCTCCTATTCGCATCAACACATTCTCCGCTCCATGTCTGAGCTCGTTTAGGAAAATCATCCTACGATAGGTTGTCCTCAATCAAATCCTTGACATGTCAGTCTCGTGCGTCCGTACTAGCAATTACCATAGTCTATTTCTTCAAGTATGTTTGATATAATTCACATATCCATCCTATCCAATTCACGTAGTCGATCACAAGGTCGTCTAGCCTTGCAATATGTTGCGCTCCGATCTCACGCAAGTCTGATTATCCACGGCGGACATGAATCACCATATCAACGTTCCCGTGGAATAATCGTCCTCATCGGGACGTAACTCTTGCGTTGAATCTAGACTTACTCATTTTCGATACGCGGATTGGGTCTACTCAATCCTCAAGTTTTCTTCGTTGTCCCTCATAAGTCCGATCAATCCTCCGATTCGCCTTCGTTTCAAACCACAAGTCGAAGCAATCAAAATTGCCATGTCAAGGTATTTCGAGTTCGATCATTCCCGCTGGACATGAATTACCATGCCAACGCTCACGCAGAACGATCGTCCCAAATTCGACGTGACGCATGCGCGAGGCTGGAGTTACGCTCGTGCAAGACAAGATCGTTGTCCTTGTGGTTATCACCGAACAATTAAGTCACTTCCCTTCTTCATCCAAATATTTGTTTCTATCAAGATCTCCAACATGGCATCCCTTGAAATAATAACTTCTAACACGATCATCATTTATCGAATCGGAGTACCCCCGAGTTATCGTACATCGATCTTTGATACGCCTCAATACCATCGATGATGCACATAACCTGACGATCTTCCTTTTGCAACAAATTCCGAGTCGTGCAACTTAATTCCTCAATTCACACTATCTCGTGCTAACTCGTCATCGAGCAACATTCATTCCAATTCTTTATTCATTCTCGTATCTTCAAACCAACGTTTTCCATGCACGCTATCTTCCGATCGTGCTATCTTCGATCTCGTCCATGGGTATTTCACCTCGACTCAAGTTTCAATCCCTTCGACTAAATTCAAAATCGCATGCACGATCTCCTATGTTTCCTCGACCAAGACCTCCATTCGTTTCATGATTCGTACTACGCATTCTTAATCCGTCCGAACGATATCTCGTTTGAGACTCTCGAAGTCGAAACCAACTAAGCGTCACTCATTCCAAGGTTTTCGCGATATCATCACTTGCCGACACACTCGTTCTATTCGTAACTCCTCTAGTCTCGCTCGAACAATTTCTACAACGTCCATACACCACTCAGGGTTCGAGCCATTCGACTAGTCATCGACACTCACTCTTTTTCCTTCTTCGAAGCTATCACATACACCACTCGGAGTCAAGTCATTCTACAAATCCTCAAAAGGTTATTCGACTCCCGATCGACATGTCCAATTGCGCGTTCGCTCATTCTTCAAATTCTAAGAACCATTTCTCCGTGTTCGCTTTAGCGCCGGTCAAGTAGCGTCTCTATCAACATACGTTCTAAGTCTCCCTTATTCTCGTCCGAGCGATAGCCAATCTCGCTCGCAACTCGTTTCTACCATAAAGTCTAGGTGCGCGATACTCGGCACAACTTAGCCAAAAGGCTGCGTGCATAACCATCCCGTTCGAACTATACTTCGGTCTCGTGTACTCGTTCGTTATTGTCAGCGTAAGGTTATTCAAGCACGTCTTGCGGTTGCAACTCTTAGCATCGGTTCCTTCCAACTCAAGTATGTCGTGGTTCGGCACAAAGGCCTTCGTCTATCGATTCCGTTCAACCGAGTACTTATACGAGCTTTTGAAAATATTAGACTTATTGTATGGAACATCCCAAAGCACAACGAGAGAGAGCATACACTTCTTTTGTTTCCAACCGAGCTTTCAAAACTGAGAGAATCGAAATGAAGTCCAAGGACGTAAAGTCGTGCTCTGATACCAATCTGTCACGCCCCGCTCCCGCAGGAGCGATCGTCCTCGCTAAAGCGTGATGCCGCACGGGCCTAGGTTGCGCCCGTGCAAGGCTATGTCCAGAAACGGCCGATTTGAGCTAGGCCACAGAGTCGCACAGAGTGTCCCCATTTGCAGCGGAAAGTAAATGAACACAAGTTGAAGCGAATTCAAACACTTTATTGATTTTCAAGAAGTTTACAAGCGGCGCTAGGCCGATATTACAAATCGCTCAAGCTTTCTCTCTCTGAAACATAAAAGGCGTGCCAAGTGGCTTACAACATGGAATGATTCATGGCGATGTTCCGATACATTATGTCCTGTATATGGTGCTCCAGAGATAGCTCCGCGCCTTAGCACGTTCGATGGAAGCTCCGCATCCGTCGACGTTTCCTGCTTCCTGCAAGCAGACTGTGGGGTTATCAGTACATTGTTATGCACTGGTGGGGAGGCTAGCTCGTCCACAACGCTATCATTACCAAACACGTTCCATTTACTTTTGTGCATCTCTATCATTCATTGTCTTTCTAATCTTGCCTTAGGATCAGTTTCATGGCATATTTCATAGCCTATCTCGTGTTGTCGAATACAAGTGTCGCATGGAAATACATGCATAACTTACCCATACTTACCGTCCGGCCTTCCCTGTTCAATGTAAACCAAGTTAGTCAACAATTCATGTGTTATATCATAACGTGATTCTTGGGAACATTCAATATCAAGGGCGTGTTCCTGCCTCAGTTTCTAGCACGTCGTAGGCGTGTTTTCTAACTCACTTCATAAAGTACTCTTTATCATTTGGTGTGATATATTTCAAGCCTATTCAGAAGGCGCTTTGTTTAGTTCACTTAGACTACTTTGATTTCAATGCAAGGACTTGCACGTGGATTGCCACCAGCAAGCCCACTTAATCTATATGCACCGGTCGCTGGCAAGTCAGCCATTATGGACATTTTCCCTGTGGCATTCTCATCTATCAAGCGTGATGGCTGGTACACCTTGATAGACTATTGAATAACCGACCCTACGTTTGGTTATGTGCCCAAGCCCGCACACCTGTCCGCCCGTAGGCCATGATTCCGCCTAGGCCGGCCACGAAATCGTCGTTCGTTGCCCTTGGAATCCCTTTTCGCTCGTGCACGAGCCGTCCACGACCATTTCGTATTTTATTGTCATTTTAACTTAACGGCTGTCTTGAGCCATAGGCTAACCCTTAGCCATAATGTGTTATCGACCAGGTTGGCGTCCGTGCAGCACGGGTAGCGAGCCCCGTTGTACGTGCCCGTCACACTTGTCGCTAACCATTCTTTCTTTTCTTATCTTTCATTCATTCTTTCTTTTCTTTCTTTCACTTGTCCGTTTGTTCATCGATTCATTCACGTATTCATTCTTTCATTCGTTGATTCATTCATTCACTTATTCGTTCATTCATTCATTCATACATTTTGCAACTCCTCGTACGGGAGTCGCCTTGGCGACCCATCGGTTCCATAGCCTTTCAATGTTGCTAAACTCTACTTGGAGCGACTATGTTGATAGTCTTCTCGTTTCATTGTTGTAAACCATTCATTGTTTCATTGTTGAAAGCATAAGGGACTTGAACGTAAGCTTGTGCCTTAGCACGAGCGTGGAGCACGGTGCGAGAGTTCTCATATTTTCCATGTTTCTTTCCATATTCTATACAAGCATACAAGATGGGATTATTCCCTTAGCTAGGTGCGTTGAGTCCTTTATTAGCATGCGCGGTGTTATCGCCTAGCGATTCTCGTGATAGTGTCCATATTATTATGTGTCTAGGCTAAGCAAAGACGGGTTCATCGGAGCCACCCACCTTAGCGATGTTCGCAATCGGCCGAGCGATACTCCGAGCGCGCCTTTGAAAGTCTAAGTCTGGATTCATCTTGACGGCCAATGTAAGCCTTGCATCGATTCTTCATCAGGTCGATGCCAACTCTTCGGGTCGACGGCTCGTTTGAGTCGTTGCACTTGCCATTTGAATCGGCGTTCCGCTAGGGCGGAACGGGTCATTACAAAAAAGGAAACTCGCTAATTCAAGCATCATATACCATGGTTTTTGGGTTTTCTCCCAATATCGATCCTTTGGTTTTTGCACAATTTGCCAGATGAAAAGCTGAGCCCCCTACTCGATATCCAGAAATCATCAATAAGAATTGGTTCAGATATAAGCAAAAATGATGCATAAAATGGAAATAATATATATAACAAGAATTAAAGTTTATGCTCATAAAATATAGCCCCCTAAACTCGGTTCTTCAATATATTGGTATATTTATGAAGGTTCGCAGTATCGGAATAGGTATCTGGCCATTCCTATGAGTATTGGAATCGGCGGTATCAGCAGTATCGCCTATTTCGGATCGGAGTATCGAATTTTTTGATATCGAAAATCAAATAATTATTAACAAATTATTAGTATTTCAGAAATTATATTTTATACATTTAGTCATAATTTAAGTATTTCCATTGTTTCTTAGTAGTTTCGAAATTGAATAAAATAGTAGTTACCATTGCCGATTGGTTTACAAGTGATAGTTAACTTTACTTTTTTTATATGCTTTTACAACCTTAGCATGCTTCTACGTTCTTGTTGATTGATCTTTTTCGTTCCATTTTCTTTGCCGAATTGACCGAAAAAGAGAGCACCAATGTCGGTATCGGTCAGTATCGGGTATCGGCAGAATATCGGATCGGGACATGCTAAACTGTATCGGTATCCGTGGTATAGGATGGGTAAGCAAACTGATATTTATCCATGATTATGCAGCAACAACATGTATGTTTTTCATGAAAATTACCACATAAAATATGCTAACATGATATATTGTAACACTTGTAAGTTTCAGCTGTAAATACAATACCAACATGCCGAATATCTTACAATGTTGATTTTCTTCATTTGTCGTTGCATCCCTAAGCTCCGCCACAAGCACTTTATTGCACTCCTTAATTGCACTCATATCTATAAAGAAAATGCAAAAGATCGAAGTTGGTTTTGACAATAATTGATGTTGCACACAAATCAGCATGAAGAAAGAATCACGATGGCATCAAAAAGGAAAACACTATGTGGCCCGCAGGCGGGCCAGTCTGCACGTCAGGTGGTCGAAGTCCATTGGCCCTTCCCTATAGACATGGATTATATGTCGGTTGATCTGTCAATGGAGTGACGCCATCTGGCGGAGGGTCAGCCCGCAAGCGGGCCAACTAGCGGCGCTCCATCAAAAATTGAGTAAACATAGGTTGCATCAATAATTGCACCAATACAAACGTACCTACACATGCCGAACACTCTTCTCATGTTTAAACTTAAAGTACTATATACATTTTGTTTTTGTGCAAGGCTAAAAAGTAGACATGGTAAAAGACATGTTATCTTCCCCTATAATCCATAGATAGTTCATAGTCGGTGGTGCTTTACATTGTTCGAGGCTAAAAGTGATGATCAATCTACAAATTCCCTCAAAGGTGGAAAAGGGAGATTCTTATTTAACCGATAGCTATAGTAAATAAATATCTGGAAGAAAAGAAAAAAAAAAAACATTTCGTTTCTCGTTAGTGTTGGAACAAGTCTGTTATGGACATTCGAACAATTTATTTACCTGTTAGTATACATGAGGAAAATAGGCAAGTGGTAAGCATGAAAAGTTCATGGAGCACACATGATCTTTAGTCATTTAGGATCTGTTTGGCAATTGTAAGGAATAGCGGTTATGAGGTATTTTTAAAGTACCGGTTATGAGTCATGAGGGGTTCGATTTTTGGTGGTTTTTAAGTAGCGACTTTTAAACCAGTACAATTCATACTTGGTAATTCATTAACGAGCGCTTCTGAAAGTTTTTAAGGGTATTAGTAGTTATAATTATATATATTTGATGAGGATATAAATGGAATAAATTAATAAAATTTCTCAAAATCCATCGATTTGGGGTGTGTATAAAACCACCCAAAATTATATTATACCAGTTTTTTTTTTTTTTTTTTTGGGGGGGGCGTGGGGGGGGGGGGGGGGGGGGGGGGGGGGGGGGGGGGGGTTGAACCGACCAAAACTCGTGTCTCGAAAAGATTAACAAGCAGGAATTTTCATAAACGATCGGTTCAAAAATATCCCAAAACCGGTAAAAACACCGTTAGCAAACAGACCCTTAAGTAATCCATCTCATCAACAACGAACAATTAACCTGAAAACCATGGTGTTTAACAATGAAGAAATTAGAACTCGGAAAGAAAATGCTTGTTGTTGTGCAGAAAATGTAGCGTATGAAGAACAAAAATGCAAAGTTTACAACCAAATGCCTACAACCATCTTACAACCCGTCTCTCTCCCCATGCTAACATAGGCCCACCGAGTCCTTTCTCTTCCCCACTCCACCCCTCCCCTCTCCAACAGAAGGCCGCCACGTGGCGGTTGTAAGCTCTTACAACCGCTTTTGGTTGTTAGAGTAGCATTGCTCTATGAAGAATGCACGATCGCAGTAGTATTTTAATTCTTCTTACATCGTTCTTCTAGAAGTAGACTGACCCTTCTGAGACAAGAAGTTACTGGAGATGCTGAAGAGGTGAGAAACTACCGCTCGTCTTATTCCTAGGATGTAACCTTTATTGAAATATGTAGTTTCGATTAGGGAAATCTTTTGTCATGTCTTCAAATTATGTACAGTTCCCCCAATATTTTTTATCGAAATCGTAGAGTACCTTGCTGAACATCTCAGATGTGCTAGTTAGTGATACACAATTTTTACGGCAAGCGTATCCGGCGATTGGTATCCTACCTAGTAGTAGTTAGGTCAAACTAGTAACAGACAGAAATGTGTCATTTACAAAGAAGTAATAAAGATAAGACTATGAATCATTTGTATGTGCAGAAGGCTGCCAAAGCATTTGTAGGTGATTGATCATGATTCTTTGGTCAATCTTGACCGCAATTAAGTTAGAATTTTGAGTCAACACGAACTTCAGAATCTCAACATAAGCCTCAACCGTCGTCATAAATCTACAGTTTTAGTTAGTGTAGTGGTCAGAAAACTTTGAGATAATCTCTTCTTCCATACTCTACTGTTAAACTATATAATTTCATTTCACATACAATCAGCAATGTCCATAGACAAACGAGCACTGCACATCTGATATGCAAACAATTCGCAGCAATAATCAATGGACGCTACCATGATTTATGGTCAGTTAAATACTCAAATGAGGGGGGAAATGGAGATTTCCCTCCATTTGGGCTTCGTCGGTGGATAGGCTTTTCCAAGGAGATCTCCATATGATCGGGGATTGGGGACTCGATCGCTCTCACTCCGATGGAGAAATTGGTTCGATCGGAATTTGGGGGATTTGTTGGCAGGAAGATTTTGGGATTTGGGAATTGATCGGGAGGGAGGAATTATCAAACTAGGAATATAAAGATTTATATCAAAGGAGATGTTTTCCCGCCACCCACATTTTGGCAGTTGTTTACTTACCCATAATAAACATTAACAGAGTAAGGAATGATTGATATAATCCGAATTCATCAGAAAATACTATACTCTACTACAAAAGTACAGAATCAAGCAAATATTTTTCTTCACCATATCACCGGAGATACATCGACTAAAAATATAATCAAATCTGGATTATTTATAAGGACTGGGACACTGGATGCAACAATAACCCAAACAGAAAAGAAATTTAATAATAAAATCATCCCAGCATAAGTCGAAGATCTGCGTAATCTTCTTAACTAGCAATGCTTGAATAGTTAGATAGTTGTTTTTTTATTTTTATTTTTTTCCCAGCGTGTGGGCTCAGTTAAATCGTGTTTCCCGTACACGATTTTTAGCCGGTCGTCATATCATTTCGGACTCTTCGTGCAGATCTTGTCCGTACTGGCTTTGTTATCATCGCCCCACACGCACACCCCGGGCACTCTGTGCGTTCCAGAGCTCCACGAGACGGCCATGACGTCTTTCGACGCCCGCAACTCAATACTTCGTTTCGCCCACGATGACGAATGCACCCCCGACGTCTTCTTGACGCCTACAACAGCCGATGCCACCTAGCCACCTGTTCTATGCGCACGACGTCCTTACGGCGCCGTACGATGGACCACGTGGTCGGCCGTCGTTTATATCCGTCATAGAATGGTGCCGGTCCTCGACCGTCCGCGCAGTGTCCTATCAGTTGAATTTTCATGAACGGACGTCCCATTCTGGTCCACGCCAGCTCAGATTGTGGCCATTTTTCGTCAGACCTCCGATGTTGCCGGTGCCCCACACCGTGCAGGCGTCCTGAATAGTTAGTTTTTTTTGTGTCCAGCACGTGTTAGTTGAATTGCTTTCAATTGCTGGATTGTCGGGCACTGTACAAGGAACAAAACATCCGGCTATCAACAAAATGATTACTGAATGAAAACGAAGCTTTACCATCTCTGGATTCGGTAATATTTCCCCAAATGTTTAACACCTAATCCAACAAGCCACGAGGAAACATGGCTTTCAAACCCATCAAAACCATTTTACACAAAACAGAAATGAAAACGAAAGTCATACCTTCACAAAGGACATGTAACCTGGAGGCTAGACATTCAAGTTGTTGAGACACGTTCACAAGCTTTGCTTTAAATCACTAATATAACAAAAGGAAATTTACCACACATCAATATCACTGTCCCAATATAGTTAGTCGAGCGCATAACTGTACTACAACATAATAAGGTAGACAATTTTCTTAAAAATTAGTATAGAATGATAAATGAAACATTCTCAAGCAACATGAATCGCACAAACCAAAAATCTCCTGCAATTTAGTTGACCACAAATTCAAAACAAAATAAGCCCCCTAAAGGAACATTTTCTCAAACAAATCCTAGAGAAATCTACTAATCAATATCTAATCATCAAACAAGCTAAATCCAATGTCCTCATCAGACTCTTCCTCTGGCTCCTCTTTCTTCTCTTCCTTGGCAGCAGGTGCAGCAGAAGAATCTGCAGCAGCGACTGGAGCGGCAGCAGTAACAACTGCAAACTTGCTTGGATCCTGTATTTCAAAAAGAATAATTGATCAGAAAGCATAATCATAAATGTAGTTTCAAAAACAATGTTCTAATAGACATAGCACCACATACCTTCAAATACTCCTTAACCTTCTCAGCAAGTGGGAAACTATATTCAGTTGCCACAGCAACTGCAAGAACATTCTTGTATCCATTGATAAACATGTGAGGTGCAGCAGCTACAGTTGGGTAGGATATGGCCAAGGACAAAGAAGCAACCATCGAAACACCAACTGCAAACTTCTCAATAAGATCATCCTCCGTGAGGTCCAATACCTCTGGACTAAAGACAGATCCATTGTCATAGACAGATGTGACAACAAGACCATACGAGAAAGGGCGAATGCCAAGCTTCGCAAGAAGGGCAGCCTCCGAAGAGCCCACCTTGTCCCCTTTCTTAATAAGCTCAACGGGGGTGATAATTTCAACAGTACCCTTGTTAATTTTGGTGGGGATGTTCAGCACCTGAAAGGGTAAAAAAACAGAGTTAGAGAAAGGAAACCACAATGATGATTAAAAATGTGCATGCATGCGCAGGCTGGACTGTGCATTTTACCTGAAAGAAGGAAGTTTGGGAAGGGTCCAACCCAGTATTACCGGGAGGAACAATGACATCAATAGGTGCAACCAGACCAACACGAGCTGGGGCTCCAACCTGATTTTAAGGAAAGAGGAACATTTGTAAGCATGTAAGGCATGCAGCATAAAAACAATTCAAGTCATGACGCTAAATTTGCAGTAGATCGGAAGATCCTTGACCCCAATCAGTATGTGCTGATAAAATAAAATTGGTTATGAAGTGGTGCACCCGAAATAAAGAATATATTCTGTTCCAATAAGCTACCAGTACTATAATTAGTTCATCAGGAAAACATTTTCTGCTGGTTCCAGTTGCAAGGAATTTTGGTTATAAACATGAAATATTAAAGCACCATTGTCAGTGTCTGAATTATCCATCTTTGGATACCAAAGGTTTTTCACACTAGTTCAAAAGTACAGTTTCCTTTATGAATTATGACGGTTTTTAAAATTGTCCTTGGATTATACATTTCTAAATGGATATGTTTACTAGAATAAATTCAAGAGGGTATACTTGTGAACTAAACAGTGTTGTCAATGGCGCATCGAAGTAAGTGCCATTGGCATGAGACGCAACATGGCGTAACAAGGCACCTTGCCATGACGCAAGGCGATGCGTTTCATTGAGACGCACACACCTCAGTCACGTCATGGAGCATTGAGGTGCTGTCTCATGAAACCTAACATGGACTTTATGTTTTACATTGTTTTGACTCAATCATGAACCATAATAACATGCACCTTACTCTACCCCACCACTACCCCACTTTAACTATCTTCTTTCAGAATTCCATCTTCACCCTTTTTGTCTCTCGAAACTCTTCGAATAATTTAGCAATCGTTGTTAACAGTCATCCCTTGATTGCCAACTTATTGACGTCCAAAAGATTCAACTTATTTTTTAATTTGCAAGTTTCAATTTGTTATCCTTTTGTGGTCTTCTCTATTTTATAACTTCAATTTATTCTTTGATAATGATTTTGCTGCGTCGCCAAATTTTTTCCTACCAAAATCTAGTTACCTTACTCAACTAGGCTCTTTTATGTTCCAATTCATTTCTTGTGAATTATACATTTTTCCTCTCACCACATCAAACAATTCACCATTAGGCTAGCATCGATCTTACTTTACCTGTCTAAATGGATATATTTGCTAGAATAAATTCAAGAGGGTATACTTGTGAACTAAACAGTGTTAATGGCGCATCGAAGCAAGTGTCATTGGAATGAGACGCAACATGGCGTACCAAGGCACCTTGCCATGACGCAAGGCGATGTGTTTCATTGAGAAGCACACCTCAGTCATGTCATGGAGCATTGAGGTGCTGTCTCATGAAACCTAACATGAACTTTATGTTTTACATTGTTTTGACTCAATCATGAACCATAATAACATGCACCTTACTCTACCCTACCACCAGCCCAATTCAACTATCTACTTTCAGAATTCCATCTTTACCCTTTTTGTCTCTCGAAACTCTTTGAATAATTTACCAATCGTTGTTAACACTCATCCCTTGATTGCCAACTTATTGCTGTCCAAAAGATTCAAGTTATTTTTTAATTTGCAACTTTCAATTTTTTTTATCCTTTTTGTGGTCTTCTCTGTTTTATAACTTCAATATATTCTTTGCTAATGATTTTGCTGCATCGCCAATTTTTTTTCTACCAAAATCTAGTTACCTTACTCAACTAGGCCCTTTTATGTTCCAATTTATTTCTTGTGAATTATTTTGTACATTTTTCCTCTCAGCACATCAAACAATTCATCATTAGGCTAGCATCGATCTTCCTTTACCCGTCTACAATTCTCAAGTCTAACAACCACTTGGGTGAGATTTTTAATTTTTGCATTGTTTCTAAACTTTACTTCTTCTGAAACTTCCTACTAAAAACTTAAATCTGTTAATATTCAATTTTCTTACATGTGAATATGGTTGCAATTGAAGGTGCTAAAACATAAATGAACATGGGCTATAGCACTAAAAGAAGACAATAAACAAGAAAAAATTGGAAGATCAAAATAGACTTATATTTAATATATGAATGTAAAAAGCAACCAATTTGAGTAATGATATGGGGACACACTTCATAATCACACTGATGTGGCAGTGCATTATTGGATGTCAAGGGTAGCCTTAAAAGGGAGGGGGTAATAATTGACATCAAATGATGCACTGCCACATCAGTGTGACTATGGAGTATGTCAAGAAAAGTGCATCCGCATAGCATTATTGTCAGAGTAATAAGAAACAACAGTGTGCTTGATGAGACACTTTTTTTTCCTAAGCCCAAAACATACAACAATCAATTCAAAATGATATCTACACAAAAACGCTCTTTCTTGAGTCATATACTTGAATTGGGCCATCTTTTTAGAAGCACAAAAAATTAAAAAAGAAGCAAATGTCTTGTGTTAAGTTATGATTCATCATAGCTTATCCCTTATAGTTATTTCTTCTGAAACTTCCTATTAAAAACTTCAATATGTTAATATTCATTATTCGCATCTCTAGTCAAAACTGGTATCATGTCTTAAGAATAATTAGTTTTTACCATGAATAACAGTTGTTTTCTACTGTTCAATCAATATAATTCTATTTCCTACAGAACGGAAATATCCGACTGTCTTAATTATTTTGTCCTGACAATATTTGCATAGAAAGAAATAGCATTTGAAGCATCGAAGTAGAAGCAATCAAAAAAATCCCATCATTCTAAAGCTTTAGGTAAAACAGACTTGTCATGTAAATTAAACAGAGACTTCAAAACAATCCCATCGTGCTAAAGCTTCAAGGATAACAGAATTGTCATGTAACTTAAACAGAAACTTTCAAATGAAAACCAATGCAAATGAACAGCTGAAACAGCAGAAATGTACCTTATACTTGGCAACCTCCTCACTGACTTCCTTCAGGTCACCCTTGGTGAAGATCAAACCCACATTGCCCTACATCAATCAAATAGCATCAACATAAAAATAGTAATAACAATCAGAATAGAGCCAGAAGATGCAACTGCATATGAAAACAAGGTTCAAAGTATCAGATTTAGGTCCTTCCTATAATTTTATATCTAAGTTGTATAATTATATACAACTTTCTAGCTAAGCTATGCAGTTTATAAATTTTAGAAAGCATTACTTGTCCGATTGCTGCTAATTTAAAAGGGCGCATTTTCATTTTTCCCAATTTTAAATTGCTGAAAATAATCTAAAAATTGTACTATATGTCATATGCATTTTAGTATAAGTCTACTTTATTCATGTTCTGGGAATAATAAACATATAAAAAGATTTAATGGAGTAAATTGAAATTTGAGATAGGATATGCTTCTAAGAGACTTATAACAAGAAAAGAAAAGTAACCAATTCATGCATGACTCACACACAAATTTCAAACACATACCATATGGGAACTAAGATAAGTTTCCATGAAAATACTCTAATCCACCAGTTTACATCCAACCTATCAGATTTACTATTTTCATTGGCTCCTTATGGTATGTGTGGCTGGCTCAAAGGTATATGGTTCACTAAACTTAACTGTTCCTAATATAAGTTATACCATGGCATAAGCACGATCATGACCCAAACCAGCTGTTATATCAAACTGGCTGATATATGTATGCTTCATTAGTAATTAGCATGTATGCAGTAGTGGAATGAGACAAATTATAAATTACACAGAAGATTAATTCTATAATATTTATATTAATAGTCCAAAATTTGCCATGCAAGTCATATATGAAGTGAATCATTATCGTATACAACCACGAGGTCATATCTTGTATATCACCATGTATCCAATTTATGACATGGCAACTACCAAGTAGTATGAGTCGGATATCCAATATGGGGATATTTTGAACATTCCTAAACAGCCAGCCCCTTGATTGTTTCTGGCATACCAACTTACTTCACTAAAGTGAAGGCGCCAATTTTTATTAAACATATATAAAAAAAAATCCTAAATTACAACTATGTCTCCAACTATAATCTACATGAAATTAAAGCCTAACATAAACTAAGAAGGGATCAGCAACCTCTCTCTTGATATCAACCTCCCCCAATATCTTGTGTCTTGTCCCATCTGTCGTGGTGCAGGCATTTCCAAGGGAAGCTTAGACTGCTAACTTAAGTTTGAAGCTTTGATCTCGTGGGTTTAACACATTAGTGTCATCAAAATGACAACAATACCAGCACGAATGGTGGCAGTAATTCCAACCAACAACTCCTTGGAGGTGAACTAGTGTTCCTTTTCTTTCTGGGTCCAACTATCCACACCACACCCCTTACTAAGCACACCCCAAACCAAAAAAAAAATGAAATTCCTATCCTACCCTCACCCTCACCCTCCCTCTGATCCCCTCCATCCTGCTCCCTCCCGACCCCTCCTCCTCCTCCTGCGAACCCCCTCCTCCTCCTCCACCTCCTCTTCCTCCCGACCCCTCCTCCTCCTCTTCCTCCTCCGGGGTCGGAGGTCGGGGTAGGAGGGTCGGAGGAGGAGGGGTCGGGGTCGGGGTCGGGGTCGGGGGAGGAGGAGGAGGAGGAGGGGGGATGGGGGGTAGGATTGACATTTCAATTTTTTCTTGGTTTGGAGTGTGCTTAGTAAGGGGTGGGGTGTGTATAGATTCACCCTTTCTTTATTTGCAATATTTTACTTCTAACTTGGTAAATGCCGATATAAACCTAAATCCAGTCAATATTCATCATGGTTAACCAATATCATCATTAGCAGCTGGTACCCCTATATTTTGGGCTTGGTTTCGGATCAGCCCCATACAAATTTCATCACAATTTGATAAGTTCATAATCTATAGGCACTACCAGACATCATAACTCGATCATTGTTAACCGTCATAGCTACTATGACAGGTAAGTAAACCACTTTACACATGATTAATAGACCGACTAATCTATTGCTTAATCCAATCATAAGATGGTCTAATAATAAAAAAAAAATCCAGGTATTCATCCAAATGTAAATAGCGAAATAGTGATTAGCAAACAATAACGATTACCATGATGCAGACTTTCTATTAGCAAACCCTAAAATACCCAAAAAGGAGTGTTTTTTTTCATTACCACTAGAAGTGGGAGAAGGTTGAGGTAGTTGGCATTGCCGGAGTTCTCAGCGTGCAGCCTGATGCACCTCCTGATGAGCGTGTTCTTCCCATGAGCACCACGGAGTCCCCCCTCAGCCCCTTCCTGATGTTCTGAAGCTGGTTGGAGCCGACATTGTCGGCGACGGCGATGAGCACATGGCTGTACTGGTCCAGCAGGCTGCAGAGCTTCTTGTCGTACTGCACCTTCTTCTGCGCCTTGGTCTGCCTGATTGCCATTGGAGTCGAGGTGGAGGAAATCGAAACCCTAACCCTAGAGAAAAGAAAAAAAAAGGGGAAGAAAGAAACCCTAACCGTAGAAAACAATCGAGGGCCAAGAACAAGCTCGGGGGCTTGGTCAAGGCGGGCGAAGATAGAGATCGCCTCTTTAACCTCGATAAAAATTTCCTGCTGCCTTTTGTGGAAACCCTAAAAAGAGGCGGAAGAGTACAGTGGGAGAAAACCCTAGCTTTGGATGGTGGGTATTTATAAGTGTTGGAGGAAGGAGATGAGATGAGATCTGGCGGCTGGGATCTGTGTGGTGATAGCTTTGGGCTTATATCGATTAGATGGAGGCGTGGCCCAGTGGGCTGAAGTGTAAATATCTAAATAAAATGTAGGATTATTTAATATTAGAATTTAGGTCTACAAATTATAAAATGTTAGAGTTTGGATCTCCACGTCACTCTTCACTGGCTGTTCACTCTTAACGTAGCTTAGTGAATAGTGATTTGGAGACCAAAACAAAAATTAATGGCTCAAGTCCTAATATCAAAAAAAATTTAGATGTCATTTTCTCCGGCTTGACAAATGTTAAGGGAGAATTCGAACCTACATCTTTTACGTCGGAGCCTCCGTTGCTACCACTATGCCACAACCCACGGACAAATCCTAATAGGATTGGGTTCAAATATTTGAACCCGGTCACAAATCGGATTGGGCTTGGGTTCATGTGTCGGATTACCCGAAGAACCCGAAACCCAACTTATATATATATATATATATATATATATATATATATATATATATATATATATATATATATATATATATATATATATATATATATATATCATACTTCTTAAATAAAAATTTTAAATCCTAAATTTTTTCACCCAAACTCTTCAACTATTTATCCTAAATCTTATTTCAGTTTATATTTGTCATGATCAAGAGTTGATTGCTATTTGATTATTTGTTTAATATTATTTTTGTTTAAAATTGTTTCAATTAGTATATTAGAGTCCGATAAATCCGATGGACCCGACCCAAATCGAGTCAATCCGAGCCAAATCCAATCCTCCGGACTTGTTTTGGACTTCATATGTTGAACCATAAGTCGGACCGGACTTTGGCTCGAACTAGACTTACGATTCATCGGATTGGGCTCGACTTGATCTCAAGTCCAAACCAACCCGTCCGAGTTGCATCCGTAGTTGGAGTCTGTTGGTGCGTCAATCCGGCCGTAAGTGCTCTTTATTGTTTTCTTCTCCTTTTCACCGACCCCTGTGTTAGTGCTCTTGAGCTGAGAATCTCATGGGCAGACTATTTTTTTTAACTCTCGCTATTAATTAAAAAAAAGTCTGTTTCCTCGGATCGAACCCATCAATTCACCCTATTTTTTTTTTTTTTTTTTTTTGAAATCCCACTCACACACACAATTGGGGGGCTCGAACCTTGCCCGGCCCCTCCGGGTGTCCGCTCTAATACCACTAGGCTAGAGAGCTCGGACCAATTCACCCTATTTAATCACACCAATTGGTGAAGCATTCTCGTAAACTTAGTATTGTAAATAGATCCCAAACTTTGAACAATTGGGCTTACTCACACCAAATCAAAGCGAGTTTCATGGGCTCTCTTCTCAAAAAAAATCCTATGTTGGTTGTCACAAATTTGCATTTATGGCAAACTAATGCCCCGTACATTCCGAAGAGGAAAAGTGGAAAGTATGGTAAGGATTAGAAAAAGTTTAATTGTGAATTTATTGAGCAATGTTCTTCTTACCTCGTACTTGGAAAATATCCTTCAAACTATTTCTTCTTGTATGACAACTGACGTGTTAGCTGACAAGATAAATTATAATCAAAAAAGTTAATTATTCAATTTTTTTAATTTTAATTTTTGTCTTGTCAGTGTCAGATGTTATGTCAAACGACACGTAAGCTGCCACGTAAAAAGAAATACTTTGAAAGAATATTTTTGAGGGACAAATATTATTCTTTTTACTAAAATATGAAGCTAATAATATGTGCTCTTCCCGTTTAATGTAAACTCCTCATGGTAGTAGAAATACTTGGTTTTGTGCAGAGAATGGATGTTTTTAAGGTTGAATTATAGGTAACAACTGTTTCCTTCCCTGACCTCGGAAGCTTTGGAAAGTAATACCCACAAGTACCATACTGATGGTGGCTAATATATGCTTCAGGCATAAGAAACAAATTGCGTTCTTGCTCGAGGAAAGAAATTATTTTTGTCCATAACTCGTATGAACTTGTGGGGTTCATTAGGAAGCACTTTATGAAGCTTCTCGTAATTTGATTGATTTATTTATTCCTTTTCTACATGCGGAGGAAGGGGACATTCGTTTCGAGTTATGGGCAAAGCAGCCCGAGTTCTTTGGGATTGGAATATGACCCAACACTTTGTTTTTTTATCACTTACACCGTCTCCAATGGGGTTTCTATCTTTTCTATTTCTATAGAAAGAAATTTATTTTAGAAAAAATTTCTTCCAATGATGATTTTTATCACCATTTTTATCCTAGGTGGCAATGATGTAGGATAAAAAAATTTATGAGAGTTTGTAGAAACTCACATAAAAATTCTCATCTCTCATGACAATTATTATTGGGCCCCACATTATTAAATTGGTCCTTTTACTTTGTGACACATATGATAGAAATGGAGAACCATTGGAGAGCATTTTTTGTATATGTATAATTTGTATGTAGAAACTCTTCCAACTAGGATAGAAATCTCCTTAAAGTACAATGCCAAGTAGGATAAGAACTCAATTTTAGAAATCACCTCCAATGGGGGGTTTCTATCCCTATTTCTATGAAAGAAATCCAATTTAGAAAAAAAAAATTCTTCCAATGGTGATTTCTATCATAGGTGGCAATGATGTAGGATGTAAACTTTCTAGGAGGGTTTCTACATGTAGAAACTCTCATAGAAATCCTCTTATTTCTCATGACAATTATTATTGGTCCCACACCATTAAATTGGTCCTTTTACTATGTGACACATAGGATAGAAATGGAGAACCATTGGAGAGCATTTTTGTATGTCTACAATTTCTATATAGAAACTCTTCCAACTAGGATAGAAATTTTCTTAAAGTACAATGCCAAGTACGATAAGAACTCAATTTTAGAAATCACCATTGGAGATGGTCTTACAAACTTAATCAGATTCTCTTGAATACAAAATGGACCTTTGGTTTCGGTTACAAAGTTGCAAGAAAAGGTAGCCCATGACTCCCAATTAAGCGGCATTTCTGCAACATTATCATTATTGTAGAAATTTGAATGTAAAAAATTTCTTGGTAAAACAAATCCCATTAAGAGGATGCAGGCTCACAATTTGCATGAGAGTTAACATTAGCTGATAGTTTGATGTAAAATACATTCAGGCGGGGAATGGAAGGTTGAGAATGCACTATTCTCAATAGCAAACTTTGCTAGATAATGGGCAGTCTTAACAAAAGAGGACGTGATTGTAGGTGATGAGCAACAAGGAAACCTGCCTCTGTATGTCCAAGAACAGATCATGCAATCTCCAAGGAATGAGAGATCTTTCCCCCCTTGAAGGATCGGAAATTGAATATTTTGTTGTTGTTTCAATCTTCCTCCACCTTTATCATCACTTTGTTACTCATTACTTTTAGTAGTTGGTTTTTAAACTTATCAAGGGTTCACATGAAACCTCGTTTGGTACGCTGTAATGTAATCGTAATCGCAATGTAATCAAATAAAAAAAAATTGATTACATTGCGATTACGATTACATTACAGTGTACCAAACCGGGTCCAAATTGACAAGATCTTGTTTTGATCGTGATTTTGGTTGAGCTAGATCGAACTAGGCGTACACTTGTTAATTTATTATTGATTCCACAAGCATCCACACTTCGCAGGGTTACCTATTATGTTGTAGATTTTGTTTACAATTTTATATTTGTATTTTGTTTCATGTTTTGAGGAACAAGGTCATTGATATTCTTCATCATGCAGAGGAATTCTTTAATTAAAGATCCTTTTGTTTTCATATTCTCAATATTTCCATGTATGTTTGATGTCTCTCTTTGTAGAAGGTTGGCAAAAATGTGCATGCCTATACCTGGAAAGCTGATAGGTGCAATAACGGTATCGAGGTTGAAGCGGCAAAAAGATTTATATCACGCCATGTTTCTCCAAATTGAAGTTTCTACGTACATACATTGTTTCATATAATTTTTTTTTATTTGTCAGGTTTAGAATGATGAATAGAATGTGAGTTCAAGGTGTTGAGATCATGATTGCTAAATTTGATGTCAGGCAGACTGGCACAAAGCAGAAGGCAAACGGATATATAAAAATATTGACTTCTCTAAGGACTTGTTTGGTAATCGGATTTTACTATTTGTATTTGGATTTGGAAATCCTCCAAATCCAAATCATGGATTTTACTATTCAAATCCAACTCCAACCAAACATAAGATTTGGTTTTATGATTAATAATTAAATTATAGTCATGATCAATAACTAAGCTATTAATTAATTATGATTAATTATAATTATTATTATTTATAAAATTAATAATTAACGATTAGTAATTATTAATTGACGATTAGTTATTATTAATTATAAAATTAATAATTAATGATTAGTTAATTTTTAAATAAATAACGATTAATAATTAAAGATTAATAATTAATAATTAACTATTAATAATTAATAATTAATAACTTTAATTAAATAATTAATAATTAACGATAATAATAGTAATTATAATTAATAATTATAAATTAATAATTAATAATTAACGATTATAAATTAATAATTAATGAATATAAATTAATAATTAATAATTAATAATTAATAATTATAATTAAGTGATAATTATTTAAGCAATAATTAATAATTAACGATTATAAATTAAGTAATTATAATTAATAATTAAGTAATTAACGATTAATAATTAACGATTATTAATTAAGTAATTATAAATTAATTAATAATTAAATAATTAAGTAATAATTAATAATTAACCATTATAATTAATAATTAATAATTAATAATTAATAATTAATGATTAATAATTAAGTAATAAATTAAAAATAAAAAATTAATAATTAAGTAATTATAAATTAATAATTAATGATTAATAATTAACTATAAATTAAACATTTTAAAAATAGTAATTATAATTAATACTATTATGATTACTAAATTATTAATTAAATTATTATAAAATATGATTCTAATTGTGATTAAAATATTATTAATTAAGATTATAATAAAATAGTTATTAATAAATTATTAATTAAAATTATAATTAATATGATTATAACAAAATTAACTAATTAACCAATTTTTTAATTAATAATACTAAACATAGAATATGATTATTAATTAATATTATAATAATACTAATAAATTATTAATTAATATTATAATAATAATACTAGTAAATTATTATTATTCACTAAATAATAAAATATTATTAATTAATATTATAATAATACTAATAAATTATTAATTATGATTATAACAAAATTAACTAATTTTTAACGAAATTATTAAAGATTAACTAATTTTAACAAAATTATTAGATAATAAATATTTTAACGAAATTATTAAAGAATAATTATTTTTTTTCCTCCAAAATTCAACCAAATCCAAGTTTTGGATTTTGTCATACTTTCCATATCCAAATCCATCTCCAACCAAACATAGAATTCCATGGATTTGTCTCCAAATCCATAAAAATTCAAATTCTACCTCCAAATACGGTTTACCAAACGGGCCCTGCGAATTTTATGAATTTTTTTCTTTCTCGGATACCAATTTTATCACTTAGTTTTATAAATAAAATCTTCTTAAAAAAATTAACAAATAAAAAGATAAATAAGTAAGTAAGTAATTGGATAAACTTAGTGACTTTTTTTTTCTAACAATCAAACAAAGCAAATAAAAACAAGATCATATGGAGACTAAAAGACAAAGGAATGTGACTTTCAATGTATTTCTTGATCTATGATTCGAACTCTATTATTGTCATTTTGGTTACTAAAACTTAATGTGTATAAATTGGTGCAGGTTCTTTTTGGCCGCCTTCGTACTAAAGTTATTAATGTTTAAGCAGGTCTAGGGTTTGTTCGGGACTTTCCATCGCAAAGGCTGGTTAGACTAGTAAGTAATCTTGGATCATGTTTGGTGCCTTGCCTAATGAGAGGCATGGAACGGTCGTCCAGCTCGCTCATCTTCTGTGCCTGCCCTGATGTCAGGTTCTGTTCTGACCATGTCCATAAAGCTTTCCAGCTACTAAAATCAGATTCCAAATAAGGGAGAGGGAACGAGAAGTCTATGTCACAATGTATCAAGCTAGAAATGGGAGTAGTTTTTCTTCTTTCAAACTAGATAAAGGGGGTAATAGTAGTGTTTGGTGCATGAATTTTTTTGGCATAAGAGGTGGAGCTATACATAGACAAAATATATATATATATATATTTTTATACATAGACAATATATATATATAATAATAATAATATTATTATTATTATTATTATTATTATTATTATTATTATTATTATTATTGTTGGAATTTTTAAACAAATTTTCGTTTTAAAACTGCAAAATAATAAACTTAATTAAGTGTTACCGGCCTTCAGAAAAGTCGCGCACGAAGCACTGCCCTAAGAGATAGTCCGGGTCTATGTGCAGACTGGATCCGAACGCTCCTAGTGGTAAATCTCCGGTCTACCGGAATCTCTTTGTCGCACACGACTTGGAGAGGGTAACTCCGACTTAGCTTTGCCCAGAGCAACAACGAAGAAATGAATTCTGAGAGCGACGAGAAATTCGAGAGAGTTTTTGTAGAGGAAAATATTCTGTGTAATGAGAATAAGAAGGAGCGCTCATTTTATAGACTTGCAATGGAGAGGAGAATTAAACTCAGTTTTAATTAGCTGATTTAATTCGAACGTTACAAAAAGTTTTCAGCACATGGTTCATTGAACCTGGACTGAATATGAACAGTGAACGTTACGGAATTAACGTTACAAAAAGTTTTCAGCACATGGTTCATTGAACCTGGACTGAATATGAACAGTGAACGTTACGGAATTAAAAAGGTTTGTAACGGTCAGAAATATTTGAAAGGAGCAAAAAATCTTTAGGGTCTCAGCCCAAATCCGATGAGAAAATCGAATCGACATTCGGCGTCCGCAGGTGTGGGCACAAGCCCATTACGCGAGCCGAGCCGAGCCGGACGGCGGCGACAGCGCACGCGTGTGGCCCATGGAGCTCCCACTCAAATGGTTTAATGAAGTAAGAAGGGAGGAGTGTATTATGCACACTTACATCCCTTGCCCAAACCGATGTGGGACTAAAGTAAAGGTGGGATTTGAGCTTTTGCTCAAAAGCTAAGCTAACAATTATTACTCTAGTTGGTTCAAACTATACCTAAAGTTAAGTTTATATATATATATATATATATATATATATATATATATATATATATAATTATTATTATTTTTATTATTACTATAGTTGGTTCAAAGTATACCTAAAGTTAAGTTTCTCTTAGTTGGGCATGCTTCTTATTTTAATTAGTTACTTAGTTACGCACGGAACTCAACTGACTTTTATGGTTAATAACTTAATAAGGAGATGTTTAACCTCTCTGACTAGACGAACGGTCTCGAAATTGAACCACAGATGAGACGGGTGTGTGTATGAAAATTGTGGACAGTGGGTTCAAATGGCTGCAACACAATGTGCATAAAGTCTTGTACGTTATGTGGGACATCGGAAAAAAAAAATTTACGCAAGTACACCGGCTGCTGTTTAATATGGGCAGATATTGCAAACCTGCATTCTCAAACTTCCGGGTACGATCCTCCTTGCGTTAATCCTGGGATTTCAGAATGTTCGTCTTCGCTTCTCGTCTCCTCACCACCCAAATTACTTACACGTACGAGCTTGAGCGGATTGAAGCAACAATTAGTTGCCAATTATTGATTAAGGTCTTTTCTTGTTACTATTATTTTGTCTTTGATCACTATGATTATAAATAATATGGTGTTGTCCACAGGTTCGTGCAGAATTTCTGGGTCTTTGATTCTGAACTTGTACAGAAGAATTAAGACACTATTTTGTTCTGTAGTTTAATGATTTGTTTCAAGATCAAATGCTACAGTTATCTGAATAAAGCCTTTTTCCTTCCCAAAATAAGGTCAGTCTTTGACTGTCCTGCAACATGGGAGAAATCATTCGGTGATCCTGTCTCACCACCTCGTAACAGCGGTGAGAATTTACTCTCCTCCATCCAATCGCATGATACACCATCACCGACGGATCTACATAGGTAGCACTGGGGGACCCCAGATTTCTTTTTAAATATATGATTTATTCAATTTTTTTATAAGACATTTATCCGAACTTTTTGTATTGTGCTCCCAATAAATTATAATCATGGATCCGCTAGTACACACCAGGAATATGCATAATTGTGTGCTCCCAATAAATTATAATCATAGATCCGCTAGTACACCCATGGAATATGCATGTCGTGTTGCTATTGGAGAAGAAAATTCCCTCACAATTCTCAAGTGTGGTGAGGGAATGTTTTGGACACCCTCTCCCTGCCTTGCTGTTTTGGAACAAACAAACAAACTATACATCGTTTATTTGTTATCATGTAGGGTTAATTAGCGATGCCATGCCTCGAACCGTTCTTGTATATGATTCATTGTCTAGGCCAAGGTCCGGATCATCCTTTATTCTTTTGCCCGTCTCAATTGATGAAAAGAAAGTCATACAAAATAGTACGTGTAGAAAGTGTTCTAAAACAGAAAATTTGTTTTGAACGATACAAATTTTAACAAATTGGTTAAAGGAAAGAAGTTTGGAAAATTAAAAGAAATACATTCCGACAACCGTCTGGCGGAAATTGGGCATGTCCATTTCCGCCAGACCGTATGGCTGAATTGAGCATTTGTTTTTTTTTTAAGTTTTTTTTTGTTGTTTTTGGTTTACTTCGTTTGGTTTTATCTTTTTGTTTGATTGATTTGGTTTAAACTTTTAGTTTATTTTAATCTATTAGTTATTTATTTTTATCTATAATTTATTATCGAACTATTATTGTGTTTATATGTGTGTTTAATAACTAATTAATTAGTTTGCGGTACAACTACTTACCTAATTAATTAATTTATATAACAATTATTTGTGTATAGTATAGATAATAACACGTTCAATATAGATAATGACAACTAATATATTAGCATACAAATAACTATAGATAACACTTAATTACAAAATAAACTAATATATACAAATTAATATATTAGTATACAAATAATATATTATATCAACTAATATAAATATGGATACACGAATTAATATAACAATTATATATACTTAAATTATAGATACAAATTATTTATTATTTATTTTTTATACATTTATTTAAATATTAAATTAATATAGTCAAATATTTTTATAAATATTTATTTATTTATTTTTATATTAATTTGTATATTAACTAATTTGGATATATTTAAAAAAATGTATAAAAAAAGTATATATTAATTTGTTTTTATCCATATTTATATTTAGTTGTATATATTATATGTATTTGTATACTATATATTAATTTGTATATATTAGTTTTTATTTTGTATATTAATTTATTGTTATCTATAGTTTATATTTAATTTATTATTATCTATATTAACGTGTTATTATCTATAATATTAATTAGTTATTATACAATAAATATATTGTACTTATATCAAATTATTTGTATATATTAATTAATTAATTAGTTATAACCACAACTAATTAATTAGTTTTAAACACCACCCCCCCCCCCCCCCCCCCCCCCCCCCCCCCCCCACAACCACACACACCACACACACACAACATATATATATTATATAATATATATATATAATATATATATATATATATATATATATAATATATATATATATATCATATTTTTCTTTATTATTTATATTTATTTATTTGTTACTATAGATAATAATAAAATCTATTACTTCATATAAATTATTATATGTAATAACAATTACCTAATTGATTAAACTACCTAAAGTTTAAACCAAAACAATCAACAAAAAGATAAACCAAACCGAAGTAACCAAAAAAAAACCAAAAAAAAAATCAATGTTCAAATTCACCATACCGTCTGGTAAATTGGACATGCCCAATTTCCGCCAGACGGTTTTCGGAATATATTTTATTTTCAAATTTTCTAACTTCTTATCTTTTAGCCAATTTATTAAAATTTGTCGGTCAAACAATTTTTGGTTCTAAAACCATACATCCAGAGGAGGCATGGAAAAAGAAAATTAAAGTAACATAAAGTGGCTTAATACATGTTTAATAAATTTGATACTTATCCGTAAGAAATATATACGAGGATTCTCAGCTGCCACACCCAAGCTCCCCGAACTCAAAATGAAAGAAGAAAGAAGAAGAAGAAGAAGAAGAAGAAAACTTGAACAAGCAATCTACTAAATTTATTCCTGGACAGAAATAAAAAAAAGTTGCTTAAAGAATATAAAGTCCAACTTAATTAATCCAAGATAATAAGAGGATGGCTAATATATAAAATACCACATTATTTGAGATACACTTGAAACGGAGCTCCTATTTTGACTGCCGTGGGCCGGTCCGCGGCCATTCAGCGTGTCGGCATTGCCTCCCAGGCCCAGCCCACATTAGCAGGGAGGGTCAATGGTTGGCCGTCATGTGGGCACGGACCAGCCCCGCGACGGTCAAAATAGCGAGATAAACTTGAAAATACCACATCAGGTTCACTTATGGTAGAAATTCAAAAGCATGTGATTGGTAAGCGAGATTAGGATTTGGAAAGCCAGTAATCGAACATTAACAGCCATCATAATTAAACTCGTCATCATCAGCAGAAAAATACAAGCAACATAACGTACAAGCCTGCAATTAGCCGTTCAACCAAATTAAGGATTAAAAGATCCTCGTAATAACAATTGAACATCCGCTTACCTCTGTAAAGAAATTCCAAATACTGAAATTCAGACATATTAACAATTATATCCTCTACCTTCGGATTGCTTACACTTATCCAAGTGAAAACTGAAAAGCAGTAAATAGCATTAGAAACCACCGGAAAATCAGTAATTTTCTTATTCTAAAAATTCCCTGAGGTTTGCTCTGCAATTGTTGTGATAGAGGTTATGAGGTGTTCCTAAACTACCGTTTATGAGCGGTGAGGGATCAGATTTTGGATGTTCTTAATTAGTAGCGTTTTTTTAAACCAACCAAACTTTTGTTTGGTAATTTATTAGCGAACGGTTTTGAAATTTTCTTTAAAAATAAAAATTATTTGTCCATGCTAACAAATGTCCTCCCAAAAACAAGACAATATCATTGTATATTGTCAAATTACAGAAGAAAAAAATATTGTCACCCTTGTCAATATATCGTTTGGAAGGAGGATATTGCACATGAGAAACTAAAGCCAAGAAAGGGAAATTAAGGTACTAAACATTTTAGGTAGTAGTTGTAATTGTGTTTTTTGATTATAAATGAAAGAAAAATAATATAATTATCAAAACCACCGAATTTTTGGTTGTTTACGAAAACACCAAAAATTACACTACAATAACTTTCGAATACTTTTGTATCACTCTTGCCAACTAATAGACTAGCCAAGGAGAAATTATTCACTGAGCCCGGCTAATCACGTGACAATAGTAAACACTTAATTTTTCTTCAATAGTGTATTGAAACATCATTTTTTTTACCTTTTTTTTTTTCCTCTAACTTGGTAAGAATGGTGTGATAATGTATTATTGGAGAAAATTCGTGTGCTGGGTTTTCTGAATAATTTCTCCTAGCCGAGTGTGGAGATGGAGGAAGGTTTAAGTCAACTTGTTTGAGTTATGAGCATTAAACTCCAATCTCGCTGTTTTTTTCCCACATCCTAGCTCCACTGACAATGAATTCTGACCACTTGGTTTTTGAAGGATAATCCCTCCTTTACTTCTAGCTATCAGTTGCTATAATCACAATTAGCTATTTTACTGTGTCCAAACTTATTTTAAGGGCAAGGAGAGGAAGAAAATAGGAGGCTTGTGTTGTGTTCTAAAACTAGGGTTCAATCTTGGATGGAATACTTCAAATAAAGGTTTTAGAAGAGTAATTGTATTGTGGGCAAATTTAGATGGGAAAAAGAAAAGACAAGAAAATCTTAAATGCACATCCCATCGAAATACCCAACTTCGTACGCAAAGCATTCTAGTTTTAGAAAATGCTAAATTATTCTAGTAGCATTCTAACTGTAGCGTTTGAACATTTTTGACATATATATTAATTTTTTAATGCTCAATTTTGACATCACATCTTTTAAATTGTTATTTGAAACATCTTCCGTCCAAATAAAAAGTTCATCATGAACAAAAAATAGTATTACTATTCATTTAATTAGAAAAATCAACACACCAAAATAGAACTATTAATGACCCAAAAATCGATAAAATGTGTTTTAAAAGATCAATTTATGTAGTTGTGATGCCAAAATAAAATAGTGAAAAATAAAAGTAAAAAAAAAATCTCAAATACTATAATTATTATGCTACTTGGATCATTTAGCCTTTTAGAAAACATGTACTTTTATCCAATTGTGTTCATCAGCAGATGTACTAGACTGCCATCCTGGTTAGGAGCCTTGTTAGCAATTCGGCAAATGAAAAAAAAATTTGGGACGGAAAAAGTAACGAGTATAAATCGGGTATGTGCAAATAAAATACGTTAAAAAATTCGGTCAAATATTTAAAAAATAGAAATAATGAGGTTAGAAACTTCACATTCTTAAATATGTTGTCAAATTTGGTTAATTAAATAGGTCACTACCACATTTTTGTGCCAAATTTTTCAATAATTTATCTGGAACACGTTTTAAAACTTCGCATGCTTAAAATTTATATATTGATTCGAATCTTTCAAAAGTACGCAAGTATTATACGTTTCTGAAAGATAAGAAAAGATTCGCATATAATACGAAATTTATGCGGGTGATTGCTAACCAGGGTTAGGAGCAATCTATTTGGCTAGTAACGGAGATTTGATTTTGATTGCGCAAGATGAGTTGAATATTCTAGTTCTAGCTAGGCAGCTGGTGCCATTAATTTCTCATAGATTTATTAATGGATTGTTCTCAACCAAGTTGAGAGACTTCCCAGTTCAGTTCCCCCACCCATTTCTTTGGGAAGTGGCAATTATTGATGATAACTGAGGAGGAATCAATTTGAATTAGGGGTGAGCATTATTCGGTTTTGGACCGAAAATCGAACCGAACCGAACCGAATAAGAGGTTCGGTTCGGTTTCGGTTTTGAAAATACTAATTTTTTTATTCGGTTTCGGTTTCGGTTTTGGGTTTCGGTTTCGGTCCAAAACCGAAAACCGAATAAGAAAATTTAATTAATTTATATATATATATATATATATATATATATATATATATATATATATATATATATATATATATATATATATGCGTGTGTGTGTGTGTGTATGTGTGTGTGTGTACTATATATATAAGTATTAATATATATAGTATATATAGGTATATACTAAATATATTTTTTTGTCTATGTATATTTAGTTACTATATATATTAACAAAAAAAACTCAAAAAATCAAAAAAAATATGAATAAACCGAATAAACCGAAAATCGAACCGATTTAATTCGGTTCGGTTTGATTCGATTTTGGGCCAATTCGGTTCGGTTTCGGTTTTGCTTATTCGATTTCGGTCCAATTCGATTTGGGTTATTCGGTTCGGTTTAAACCAAATAAACCGAATGCTCACCCCTAATTTGAATGACAGACATGAATGGTTTGGAAAGGGAGACCTTATCCTTGTTTTGCCAGTCGATCTTCACATGGCTATACTTGACATGCTGCAATTCCCTAAGTTTATTTGCTGGCTAATACTAGATTTATCCAATTAAACTAGCTAGTTAAGTTTCTGGAATTGGAAACCTTCAAGATTCATCCTTCCTTACCAATGCATATATACAGTTTAGAGTAGTTCCAATAATTCCTGCCAGTCTACTTACTAGGGTTTGTTTGGTTTGCGGAAACGAAAAAAAATTATTTTTTTATATATTTCTTGAAAAATTGCAATTTTTATTAACTTTTTTCGGTGTTTAAAAAGATCGGCTTTGTACCAAATTAATGTTTTGTTTAACTCAGACATGTAATGCAATATAACTTTTTTCGGTATTTAAAAAGATCCTCGATAAGAAGGAGGTCCCTATACCCCCTCGACGACATATGTCACAATCGCATTGCTTGAAGTATAAGGTGTTACTAGTAGAATCATTCTACCTGATTATATGTCTACATATAGTTGTCAATCGTAGTCGTTTTCTGCATCATTAAAGTTTGGTTAATGTACCTATTGTTGGAGGAGTCCTACACTCAATTGCTCCCATGATGCCCATCTCCACTCTGCCGAGGTTTTCGTAATCAACTTCTTAGATTCTCCCCCCCACTCATTTACTTGCGCTTTGCTATAATTTCCTTCCACTTAACAAAGGTTAGTTAGTATATATGTACAAGATACTAATCTTGTTGTCTAATGATGAGCTTAATTTGTTCTTCTTAATTAAGCTCTCCATCATGCTTACACTAATAACCCTAGCTTCTTTGTAAAGAGTAAACAAAAGTAGAATATTTTGGACCTTTTTTGCGTAGTGGTGGACATGATGTTAAAAGAATTTTTGGTACACTTTGAAACGATGTCCATATTTAACTAAAGTTCATATGAGTTGTGTGTGAAACCCATAAGATAGGTTGGGTATTATTAAATGATACTAAAAGTTTAAGCTCACCATACAAATATAGAGAGTTTTTGAAATTATGTGGACAATTCGGCTATAAGGATATGAAATTAATTATACTTCTTCTTTTTTCACTCTCATCATTAATCGGGAAAAAAAAATTTGTGGAATCGAACCCAGTCAGCCATGCATGATGGATTGTGTTTCCAATTAATACATTTTTTTTTCCAATTAATATATATATATATATATATATATATATATATATATATATATATATATATATATATATATATATATAAGCTCTAGTGGGTATGAAATGGACATCAAGTGGATAATAATTGTAAATAAATTGAGATAACCATATTTGTTAAAATTTGGATTTGGTTGTATTGTGTTTATTTTCTTTTTTACATCCTAGGTCTACTAAAAAATTTTTACCATGTGGTACGGTTTAATGGATCTTTGCTTCTCTATTCTTAGCTTTATTTTAAAGAGAAAAATGATAATAAATTCTACTTTTTGGTTGTATTGGTTGCAATTCTTTATGGGAAAGAAAACAAAGAAAAAAAAAATTCTAAAAGACAAAGATCTAAGAAGATCTTAGAGGACGTTTGGATTAAGATTTTGTATTTCTAAGAATCCACGTTTCGTTCTTTTCAGATTCAACATTTTATACTTATGTTTGGTTAAGTTGAGAATATATTTCCAAAAAATTAATTTTTCCATTCATATGTTTGGTTCATATAACAGTATAAATCTTAATTTGTTTAGTTTTTCATTTATATCATTTCATTAATTTCACAGTGCTTCTGTTACTCAAATTCACATGTTTTGAACATAAGTTTAATAATGAAAGTAAAGGAGGGGTATACTTTCCAAAACAAAACATTCAAACAATATTTTCAATAAAATTATTTGCTCGTATTTTTTTCTCCAATTTCCAACAATACAAATAGCAAATGTTGGTACGGAATCCAAAATCTATTCTCAAGCCTCCAAAATTTGAACCAAACGTTCCCTTATAGTCCTTCTCCGTTACTCGATCGATCAAACTGTCCCTCGGAGAACCCATAGTTGTGGTTTGGACTCCTAGATTTGCTTGTACACCATTGAAGTATGTGATTGTGTTAGAGATGGGAACATAGTGCATGTTGGCGAGCATGACGAGCCATTAGACCCAAGCACCACATTGGTTCCAACCCATCCCCCATTTCTCCCACATTACCACAGGAAATCCCAAATTGCCCTCACTCTTCCCCACACAAATGATGATGAACGCCCTACAAAATCCCATATCGATTATGTGGATATCATAAAAAGAATTTGATTCTCTATTCCATGTGAGTGAAGGATTTTGTAAAGTTAACACCAACTGCCAAATCCCACATTTTGTGGTTTCAAAAGCATGCTTCAATTTGACTCAACAGTCAACATGTTAAGTTATTTCTGTTTATTTATATGTGAGGTTTAGTCAAATGGGATGTCGGTGCTATTGAATTGAGTTTCGGTTGTGGACTGTTTTTTCTTAACAATGTAGAGTAAACCTAAAACATTGGCTACTTGCTTGGAGCACACATGGATGCAAAATAATTTAGGTTACATTTTGGTTTACATCCCTACCACTTTTGTAAATTGGTCAGGTTCTATATGACAGGTCAACTCTATGGTACATGGAATAAAGTTTCCATATAAAATTTTCAAACCACTAAGATTTTTATTTTATTTCTTATTATTCACAATTAATGTTGCTTCCTAAAATTTTGAGTAATACATAAACTCTTTTTTATTTTATTTCTTAATGTAATTTGTTGGTCATAACGTTTAACACATTGATTGATAAAGATGTATCGTCTTGTAACAAAGCATATAGAAGTAATTGAAAATAAAGAGTCCATTTTTGTTCACCTATCAAAATTAGGGTGTTTATTCAACTCTCAATAAAGGATTGACACGTGTCAAATTATTTAGTTAAAAACACTTTGAATGTTTATAAAACCACTTCCAAAGTGGTTTATGTTGAATAGATTTAACACGTGTCAATTTTTATTGAAGGATGAACAAACAATATAGTTTTGATGGGTGAACAAAAATGAACTCTTAAAATAAATGTATCATGTTATTTTTATTTAGACCTTGAATTTTATATTAGCTTAGAAAATAAACATGAGTGGAAGGAAAACAACCAACTCGTACTGAAAACGAGAGTATAATGAAAAAAAAAAAAATTCTAAAACAAAAATTCAGGGTCAAACAGTTTCAAATTAGATATATCATGACTTAAACTCTAAGTTAGTATGATTCCATGGTCTAAAAGACCGAAAAGAGGACCGCGGTTCAAACAACGGCCACGTGTTCTCCCTATTGGCTCAAATCCAGTCCCACACACGTCCAGCTCCCCTGCTAACATGAGGCACAATTTCGACTATGGGGCGGACACGTGGCACCATGATTTAAATTACGATCTCAACCCCCCCCCCCCCCCCCCCCCCCCCCCGATATGTGTAGACATATTAATTTTCTATACTACTTTTATTTGTCAAAGATCCAGATTATTTACTAATTAAGTTTCATAGACTTGTTTGGCAGTTGACTGGTAGAAAAGTTCCTAACCAGGACCTGGACCTTAACCAAGTTTGCCTATTTTTTTAGTTCCCTGCCCTCACGTGAAGATGTTTGGTCAATGACTAAAGGTTGAAGCAAAGAATAATGAGTGATTAGGATAATTAACATGTTGGACACAATGGGAATGGTCTTTCTTATGGTTGCTGAATTTGAGTGAATCGTGAAAATCAGTCAACATCTCGACACTAATATCTTATTGAGTAATGTTATTCATACCTCCAAATTATTTCTCTAAATCGTTTCTCCTTATATGATAGTTGACGTAGCATGCTAAATAATATTATGTGTTATAGGACATGGCAGATAACATGGTCAATTTTATCCTCAAAAATTAATTATCCAATTTTTTTTCATGTTAATGTTAATATTAATTTTAATTCTAATTTTAATATTAATGTTAACTTTAATATTAACATTAATGTTAATATTAATGTTATTGTTAATGTTATAATTAATATTAACATTAATTTCAATATTAATATTAACATTAATATTAATATTATTGTTAACGTTAATATTAATTTTAATGTTAATATTAATATTAATTTTAGTGTTCATTTTAATTTTAATTATAAAATTTGTCATGTCAGCTGCAATATCAATATGTCACATGGATAATTTGGAGAGACAAATAACATTATTCTATCTTATTGGTTGCACTTTCATAAAATATTTGTTCTCACTGGAACAAGGACGAATCGAAGCATGAATTTTAATTATTAAAAACAAGAAAACAAAGTATATTTTTTAAAATTAAAATTATATATATATCTGTATTAATATATAATCCAAATATAAAGAATACCACTATGTTATATACTATCATTATTATTGATATATCAAAAAATAGTTAGTCGCTCGTTGATTCTACTTTTATATTAATCTAAAATCGTTATAATCCTCTCTTTCTTTCTGTCTTTCTTTCTCTATGTTTGTGTCCATGTTCATTGCTTTCACTGAAAATTGGTTGCCTTTTATTGCACATGCTACCTCTACGATCTCTCATCTCCCACATCTACTCCGAACACCTCATTACGTATCACGCCTCTGTCCTACACTCAGACTTCATAAGAATTTGTTAACTCTTATATAGATACACATACATGCTAGATCGTGTTGGATTTATCTCGTTTCTAGTTGAGTCCTCAAAAGGGTGACAATATAGTTAAAAATTTAGTCTCATATCGGATAAAAGGTAGGATCATGAGAGATAAATAATTGAAAATGGTTTAGATCTTACATTAAAAAAAAAAAAAAAAAAAATTAAGACATATGAGTTGAGTCCAATATCGTTACTTATGGACTAATTCCGATTCGAATCATACTGCATTTCCAGCACGTAATATCGGAGTTCATGATTACGAAAATGGATTGGTCAATTTTAATTAGTTCGAGACAGATGACACTGAATGTTCATACGTATGCACGAATATAAAGACGCAATATGTTGTTCATCATAATCCTTTCCCGTTCTAAACTATGAACAAATTGGATCCACTCAGAATGTTGGGTTTATAGCCTTTTGTTTTGGTTTTTAGTCCCACATCGGCTAGAAAGGAATGTGTATCTCCATATATATGAGTCTTTACTCTTTATGGAGATGCACATATAGTGCACATGGGTGTGTGCCATGTGGGATTAATTATTAATGGTATAAAGGCTTAATCAACAATTAATAAGCTGTAAGCTTTTTGCTCTTGGGAAATTTATTTCCATAGGAGCTAAGCCCCGTTGGGGCTTAGCGACTCGGACTCGGACTTGGACTCATGAGGCGTACTTTGCGCGACCACGTTGCGCGACCACGTTGCGCGACCACGTTGCGCGACCACGTTGCGCGACCACGTTGCGCGACCACGTTGCGCGACCACGTTGCGCGACCACGTTGCGCGACCACGTTGCGCGACCACGTTGCGCGACCACGTTGCGCGACCACGTTGCGCGACCACGTTGCGTAGAGTGCGTATGTGCGTATGGCTGGCTGCATATTAGAGCGGGAACGGTTGCAGCAGTTGCTGCATGTTCAGGAGTGGTTCTGCCACTACCCTGAAGTGCAGGCAACTGCTTGGCAACCGCCCCGTGGGCTATATATGCAGGTTCTCTCCTCTCTCTCAGTTAGTAGAAGTAATCAGAATTCCAGAGAGAAAACACTAAGTGTTCTTTAACACAACAGAGTAGTGAGCGTGTTGTTTAACACAAACACTAGTACTTTTTAGTACGCGTGAGTTCTGTTACTTCAAACAGAGAGAGAAGAGTACCATTGCCAGAGGAGTTCGCCGTCTTCCGAGGAGTCAGAAGAGCAGGAGTGTTCCAAGGTTTTCCGTCAACCTTGCTGGTTCCTGGAAGCTGTTCGCAGAGGGCGAATAAAGCTTTGAGCAACGGTAATAATTTACCCCAGCAATTCCATCTCTCGCCTGTCATCCTTCTATTGCCTTTAGCAGTTCTGTCAGTATCTTCTTTTTAGAAGGCACTACTGCCAGTTTGCTACGATCACGAAAATCTCTTTAGATTATTCGTGTATTACGATATCTTTTTAGATTTCGTAATTTGCAGAATCCTTCTGGATCTCTGTTGCAAAACCTTCTTTAAGGAGTTGCATTAGAAACGTTGTCTTTACAACTGTTTCATTTTCTCAGTTTTCCATCGAAAAATTGTGCCCCGGCGTTCCCGACAATAACAATCTCAAAGCTTTATTGCTACGATGGAAAACATTAATGCTTCACTCCTCAACACTAACTTCTGTATGTTAGAAAAGTTTGATGGAGAGCATTATCAAGTCTGAAAGAGGAAGGTTTATCTCACTCTTCAACTCAGAGACGTTGATCACGTGTTGCTTGAAGAGGAACCTACTGTTCCAGATACTGGGTCTGCTGCTGCAATATCTGCGGCTACTAAACTTCAGGCCAAGTGGAGAAGAGAAAATAGCATTTGCAGGCTCCTTATCCTGAATGCTATGGAGGATTCCCTTGCAGAATCCTATTCTAAAAAAAATATCGCTAGAGACATATGGGAGTCTCTAGAAAAACTCTACGAAGAAGACAAGAACTGCAGTAAAATATTTGTGGTTGAAAAATATCACAAGTGGTTCTTTGAGGACGAAAAGTCTATGCTGCCGCAGGTGAAGGAGTTCCTGAAACTGCGACAGAAGTTGGAAGACGAGGCGATGCCCCTCCCCGACAAGTTTGTTGTTGGAGGGATTGTCTCAAAGCTCCCCGCTGGGTGGAGCAAGTTCTATGCAAACATGCATAGGAAGAAGTTGGAGATCACCCTTGAAGATCTCCTACAGGAAATCTATGTTGAGGACCAGATGCGGGCTCAACTGAAGGTGGACACACTGTCCAAGCAATTGGCTAACGCCAATCTGGTTCAGACCAAGGGACCAAAGGAAAAGCAGGCGGCTTTCCACAGCAAGAAGAAGAACCCTGACAATCTAAAAGTCAAGGGAACTTCTATCAAGAAAAAGAAGCCAAAGTCAGAAATGTCTTGCTTCAAGTGTGGCAAGAAGGGCCACTTTAAGAATGAGTGTAAAGAAAAGACCAAGCAATCAGAGCAAGGAGAGCCTAGTAAGTTATCTATGATCACTGACGTAGTTGCTATGATTGCACAGGTTGATGCAGTAAGGACTGACTCTGACTGGTGGGTAGACACTGGAGCCTCCTGCCATGTATGCTCCAGTACGGAGTGGTTCACCACCTATACACCTACTTCTGAAGTGGTTATGATGGCGAACCAGGCACAAGCTGAAGTGCTCGGGATCGGGACGGTGGTGTTGAAGCTGACTTCGGGCAAGTCTCTGACGCTTCAAGGCGTGAAGCACGTTCCTGCTATCGCCAAGAACTTGATCTCGGGAGGCCTACTATGCAATGCAGGCCTCAGGATGGACATCAATGCTGGCCAGATGGTGATGTCTATCAAGGGAACATATTTCGGAAAAACTTTTTATACCGAAGAAATGTTCAAGATTCAGCTTGTAAATCAGTCCAATGTAATTAATGTTATTAATGAAGTCACTCATTCTGCTTATACTCTTGAGTTGTGGCATAATAGGCTAGGACATGTTCATTGTAAACGAATAAACAGAATGTCTAGTCTAGGACTTATCTCCAAATATGGGGGTAAGGTAGAGAAATGTGAAGTTTGTGCTCAAACGAAGATCACAAGGAAACCCTTTCCTCGGGTTAATCGAAGTACAGATCTTCTGGAGTTGGTTCACTCCGATATCTGTGACTTCAAACAGTTCTCTACAAAGGCCGGGATGAAGTATTTCATAACCTTCATCGATGACTTCTCAAAGTATGCGTTCGTCTACTTGCTGAAGGCTAAAGATGAAGCATTCGAGAAGTTCAAGGAGTTCAGAGCTGAAGCTGAGCGACAGACTGGACAACAACTCCAAAGGATAAGAAGTGATCGAGGTGGAGAGTACAGGTCTCATGAATTCGCATCGTTCTGTAAGGAACATGGAATTGTCAATGAGACTACGGCTCCGTACTCTCCTCAATCAAACGGAGTAGCTGAGAGGAAGAACAGGACGTTGACAGAAATGATAAATTCAATGTTGTTGACTGCTGGCCTTCCTAAGTGCTACTGGGGAGAAGCTGCATTGACGGCCACTTTTATTCTACATAGAGTGCCTCATGCAACTTCTGATATTACTCCTCATGAACTCTGGTTCAAAGTCAGACCTAACTTGAATCTTATTCGAGTGTGGGGGTGTCTGACATATGTCAAGCTTCCAGATCTGAAGATTCAGAAGCTTGGGACAAGGACTACAAAGACGATCTTCTTGGGGTATGCCGAGAAGAGTGATGCTCGGAGATTTCTTGATATTGAGTCAAATTATATCATTGAATCTCGTGAAGCAGAATATTTTGAAGACAAGTTTGCAAGGCACAAGAATATTGTTCTTTCGGATGTTCCGGAGAATAATGAGGGTGCACAAGAGACTGAAGTCTTTAATGAAGATGTGGTCCAAGAAGATGTTGTTGTTGAAACAACGGTTGAACCAGAACAAGCTGAACCGTCAGCTAAGCGTGTGAGGAGGCCGAAGGACTTCGGAAGTGACTTTGTCACCTATCATGTGGAAGCAGATCCACTTACCTATGATGAGGCGATGAAGACCAGAGACGCGGTTTTCTGGAAGGAGGCGATTGACAATGAGATTGATTCTATCACCTCAAATATTGATTCCATCACCTCAAATAATACTTGGGTGTTGGTTGATCTTCCTGAAGGAGCGAAACCCATCGGATGCAAATGGATCTTCAAGAAGAAGATGAAAGCAGACGGAACTATTGACAAGTTCAAGGCTAGGTTGGTAGCCAAGGGGTTTTCTCAAAAGCAGGGAATTGACTACTTTGACACATATGCTCCAGTAGCCCGGATGACCACCATCAGAATGTTGATTGCTCTCGCAGCAATAAATAAGATGGTGATACATCAGATGGATGTGAATACGGCTTTCCTAAATGGCGAGCTGACCGAAGAGATTTACATGCAACAGCCAGAGGGATTTGTCATCAGAGGTCTTGAAGACAAAGTCTGCAAGTTGATGAAATCCTTGTACGGTCTTAAACAGGCTCCCAAGATGTGGCATGAGAAATTTGACAAAGTTATAAGGTCAAATGGCTACATGGTCAGCGATACGGACAAGTGTGTTTATACGAAGTTCGCTGATGGAAGAGGTGTGATCGTTTGTCTGTAAGTGGACGACATGCTTATCCTAGGTACGGATATTAGATGTGTCACGGAGACAAAGAAATTCATCTCAAGCAAGTTCAGTATGAAGGACTTGGGGGAAGCTGATGTGATCTTAGGGATCAAGATCATCCGGACAGACACTGGACTAGCGCTGTCACAGTCTCATTATATTGAGAAAATGATCACTCGTTATGGGTATCGGGATCTTCCAGGGATCGATACGCCGTACAGGTGTGATCTGAAGCTGAAGCCTAATTCAAGGGAAAGCGTCAGGCAGCTGGAGTATGCAAGCGTAATCGGGAGTTTGATGTATGCTACTACTGCCACAAGGCCTGACATAGCTTTCGCCGTGGGAATGCTGAGTCGTTTTACGGGCAATCCAGGTGTTGAACACTGGAAAGATGTGGAACGGGTTATAAGATATCTCAAGAAGACTCAGACATATGCACTGTACTACAGCGGAGATCCGCAGGTAGTGGAAGGCTTCAGTGATGCCAGTTGGTGCTCAGAGGTGGAGAGCGAGAGGTCCACAGGTGGATACATTTTCACAATGGGTGGAGCTGCTATATCGTGAAAGTCGAAGAAGCAGACTATGCTCTCGCGGTCATCCATGGAATCTGAGTTTTTTGCACTTGATACCGCAGCCGAGGAAACAGAATGGCTTCGGGAGCTCATGTATGATCTTCCAGTGGTTAGGGCGCAAGTACCGGCGATACCGATATACTGCGACAACCAGGCGACTGCGGCGGTGGCATCAAATGATCTCTTCAACGGCAAGAAGAGGACTGTGCGGTTGAAGCACAGGGCAGTACATGATCTTATCAAGAGAGGTGTTATTGTAGTGATTGATGTTCGGAGTCAGGAGAACCTGGCGGATCCGTTCACCAAGGGCCTCAAGCGCCAGCTGGTCGATGACACAGCTTGTAAAATGGACTTGAAGGCATTCTGATATTGTATTATTGTATTCCTACCATAAAGTTTTATGCTATTAGTTCAAAGATTTATCTACTAGGCATCTAGCTTTTGGTTCAAGGGAGGACCACTAATCGGAAGAATATCAGGAACGGTGGGTACATGTTCTATTGGGCAAGGAGAGGTTACGGACCTATAACCACTGTTGTCTACTGTTGTTTTCTGCGGAAAATAGGTCATGTGGGAGGTTGGCTTAAATGCCTTAATGAGTTCTCAGGCATTTGGAATGTCTGGTATGCTTTACAGGAAGCATGGTAGCACAGCACTACAAGGAGTGTGACTCCATGCTATGTGTGGCGGTGACTCCACCATGAGGTTCTCGAAGGAGGTAAAGCCTCGGATATGTTAGCCAAGTCACAGCGGCGTAGCACCGCAAATAGGCAGTTGGCCTAATGTTGTATATTGAATTAAAGAGGGATGTAGTCAGCACTACAAAGAGGAGGTGTTCCTCATGTTACGGGTGGCACGACACCACAATGAGGTAAACCCGGCTAGGGATAAAGTGTCACGCCCCGATTCCGTCGAATCGATAGTCGTCCCCCGGGCGTGATGCCGTGCGAACCTAATTTGCGATCGCACAAGGCCAAGTCATAAGGTAATCCGAGACATGAGATCTAAGAGAGTACGCAGACAAATTGATACACACAATAAGTAAAGGAAACTTGATCTTTATTGATAATGAACATCTTTTTTTACAGACTCCGACACAAGACTCATTGCCGCGCGGCTACAACATGACTCGATTACAAAAGAGTGCCGATGAGATAGCCGTTCCATACATTGCACACATCCCTCAATATACACAAGTACTCCATTGACCTGGATGGGAGGGACGCTGAGTCATTTTCTTTGGACTGTCGAGAGCCTTCAAAATGTGGAGTCGCTGAGAGATAGTCTTCGACGCACGGCCGAAGCTTCAAAAGTCACGAACGTCGCCTTGCTAGTTGGCGCGTCCTTCCTGGTTCGCGGGACCTGCAAAGAGCGAGGATCAGCACGAAACACATGTACTGGCGAATGGCTAATAAATCCAAGCTCTGCATTTGATTCAAGAAGTTTTATAAACATGTTTGCCAGCTATTTCAATGATCTTTCTAACCATCCTGTATGATTTGCATGTTAACATGTTTTGAGGCAAGCAACTATCATGTTCATCCCGTGTCCCGTGCACCTGTTAAGTAGTGACAGGGGTTTAAAGGCCACTGGCAATGTCAAGCCATCGCGGACTATAGCATTCGGTTAGACGACGCCCCTTTCGCGTCGGGTAGCGAGCCCTGTGCGAAAGTGCCCGCATAACTCGCGCCGATGAAGGGTTGGCGCTGCTACACTCGTTCCTCCCGGGCCGAACCGGTCCCTTGGTCGAGGCAACCGTTCGAGGAACTTCACCTTGTCGACAAGTTGTCCAATGACCGTTTTCTTTGGAACTTAGTTGATTTACTCATTTTTCCGTATCGTTGCGATAAGCGTTAATAGATTCATTCGTTGGATTGGCATAGACCAAGTGTAATTGCATAGGGAAGCACGTTTTTTATTTCCAAAATCGACAGTTCGATAACAAGTGTTTCGTGAAGTATCGTGCCACGATTTTATTGATTCTATACTATTATGACAAGCATTTATTTTACTTCACATGTTGAGTTTTTGAAGTAGAGGGACGGGACGAAGGAGGTCAGTCACTCGCCTTAGCTTGCTTCAAGCGAGCGACCGGTTGGCTGCGCTGTCGTCGCCTACGCGATCACCTGCAATCGCATAAGCAACTGATTAGAACACTGTGTGTTTCAAGGAATTTCGATATGAATGCGAGCTCGAAAATGCGACACGAAAAATCCATCGAAAGCATTCACGAAAACGAAAGCCAAAGCCAATTCAAGTGCGGCATGAAAACCAGAGCAACGGGAGGTCTCTCCCGACTCAGCCGCAGAGCCAATCCTCGAGGCGCAACCCGCTGAATATGGGACTTGGTTCCGAAGAAGCCATTCCATAACGTGGAATGGATCTTAATTCAACCGTTCCCGTTCGATCGACTCGGCCGATTCCGACCTATCGGTCCCGACCAAATCGATAGCGACAGTGTTCATTTCTCGCGCACCCCGTGGACGGAGACGGGGCACGATGTAGGGACGGGGCACTACACCATAACCAACTAATAAAAAGTTTCATCCTCGAAACTTAAAGATGAAACCTACCTCTACGAGAACAATGAAGAGAATTTATCCTTCATCTCCAATTCAAGCTCCCACGTCGACTCTTCGACCGAGTGGTTCTTCCAGAGGACGCGGACGAGAGGGATCGCTCGATTGTGCAGCAGCTTATCCTTGCGTTCTATGATTCGAACTGGTTCTTCAACGTAGGATAAGTCAGACTTTAGCTCCAGCTGGCCAAAATCTACCACGTGGCTCGGGTCGTGTACGTACTTCCGCAATTGAGAGACATGGAAGACATTGTGAACACCTTCAAGCGCCGGTGGTAGGGCAATTTTATAGGCCACTGGCGCGACCCGTTCAAGTATTTCGAACGGCCCAACGAATCTCGGACTCAACTTTCCTTTCGCGCCGAACCGACTAACTCCCCGCATGGGCGACACCTTGAGGAATACGTGATCGCCTACTTGAAACTCGAGTGGTCGACGATGAATGTCCGCGTAGCTTTTCTGGCGACTCTGTGCGGTCTTTAATCTTTCCCGAATGAGCTTGACCTTTTCCACAGTCTGTTCTACCAGCTCCGGGCCGAGTATCTGCCGTTCCCCGACTTCATCCCAGCAAATAGGAGATCTGCACTTCCGGTCGTACAAGGCTTCATACGGCGCCATTTGGATGCTGGATTGGTAGCTATTGTTGTATGCAAATTCCGCCAGCGGTAGGTGGACGTCCCAACTTGATTTGAAGTCGATAGCGCAGAGCCGTAGCATGTCTTCAAGAATCTGGTTGACGCGCTCCGTTTGGCCGTCGGTCTGAGGATGGTAAGCTGAGCTGAACTGCAACTTGGTTCCCAGCGCCGACTGAAGGCTACTCCAGAATCGCGACATGAACCGTGAATCCCGATCAGAGACGATGGATACTGGAACTCCGTGCAGCCGTACTATCTCGTCAAGATAAATCTGCGCCAGGCGATCAACGCTCCAAGTAACTTTGATGGCGATAAAGTGCGCTGACTTGGTTAATCGATCGACGATGACCCAGATGGCGTCGTTCCCCCGTGGTGTCTTCGGCAGGCCAACAATAAAATCCATAGTGACATGATTCCATTTCCACTCGGGAATAGCGAGGTTCTGCATCTCCCCGCCCGGTCGCTGATGCTCAGCTTTTACCTGCTGACAGGCCATGCATTGCGACACGAAGAGCGCCACATCTCTCTTCATCCCGTGCCACCAAAAGGTCGTGCGGAGGTCCTTATACATTTTGGTACTGTCTGGATGCAAAGTGTATTTCGCATAGTGCGCCTCCGCCAGGATCTCCTTTCTAAGTTCTGAATCGTCCGGAACGCATAGCCTACCCTTCAATCGAAGCACGCCGGTTTCGTCTTCCGCAAAGTCGGTCGTCCTGCCTGTCGAAATTAGCTCTCGCACTTTCTTCAGGTACGAATCGTCTGTCTGAGCGGTCTTGATCTTATTCAGCCAGCTCGGCTCCAACTGTAACTTTGCCAACTGCACGTTCCGGAATCTGACTCGGAGCTCGATGCCCATCTCTTCAAGGTCGCGTAGCAGTCGAGGGTCGATGGATAACGAGGCAAGGTACTTCCGACTCAAAGCGTCCGCCACAACATTTCCCTTTCCCGGCGTGTAGTCGATAGTCAAGTCGTAATCCTTGATTAGTTCCAGCCAACGCCTTTGCCGCAAGTTCAGCTCCTTCTGCGTGAATAGATACTTGAGGCTCTTGTGATCGGTATAGATCGTGCACGCCACACCATAGAGATAGTGGCGCCACAATTTCAACGCAAACACAATCGCCGCTAACTCCAGGTCGTGCGTGGGATAATTTTTCTCGTGCGGCTTTAGCTGTCGGGACGCAAAAGATATCACCTTGTTCCGCTGCATCAGCACGCACCCCAAGCCCTGACCGGACGCGTCGCTAAATATCTGGAAACCCTCAGTCCCTTCTGGAAGTGCGAGTATCGGGGCCGAGACGAGCCTCTGCTTCAACTCTTGGAACGCAGCTTCACAGTCGTCTGACCATTCAAAGGCGACTCCTTTCTGGGTAAGGCGAGTCAGAGGCGATGCGATCTTCGCGAAGTCTTTCACGAAGCATCGGTAGTATCCAGCTAGGCCAAGGAAACTTCGAATCTCGCCGACGGACGCTGGCCGCTTCCAATCGACAACGGCTTCAACTTTCTTTGGGTCGACCGCAATGCCTTCAGCAGAAATGATGTGTCCGAGGAATGCGACGCTGCTAAGCCAGAATTCACATTTGCTTCGCTTCGCGTAGAGTTGATTTTCTCGAAGGGTCTGAAGCACGGTCCGCAGATGCTCAGTATGCTGCTGCTTATTCTTCGAATAGACGAGTATATCATCGATAAAGACCACTACGAACCTGTCGAGGAAGGGTCGGAACACCCGATTCATTAAATCCATGAAGGCAGCAGGGGCGTTCGTTAGGCCGAACGGCATTACCAGGAACTCGTAATGGCCGTATCGAGTGCGAAAGGCAGACTTCGGCACATCGTCCGGCTTGATCTTGAGTTGATGATAACCCGAACGCAGATCAATTTTAGAGAACACCGTGGCTCCTTGGAGCTGATCGAACAGATCATCTATGCGGGGCAGGGGATACTTGTTCCGGACGGTGGCTTTATTCAGCTCGCGGTAGTCGATACAAAGACGCATAGAGCCGTCCTTCTTCTTGACAAATAGTACGGGCGCTCCCCACGGCGAGACGCTGGGTCGGATGAATCCCTTGTCGAGCAATTCCTGTAACTGCACCTTGAGTTCTTTAAGCTCTGCAGGGGCCATTCTGTACGGGGTCTTCGAGATCGGTCGAGTGTCGGGGAAGGTATCGATAGTGAACTCAATCTCTCGATCGGGCGGCATGCCGGACAACTCGTCCGGGAACACATCGGGGAATTCTGCCACAACGTCGGTCTGACCCGCGTTTGCACCATCCTGTCGCATGTCTCGAACGGAAGCCAGATAGCCTTCGCACCCGGAATGCAGCATCCGTCGAGCAGATATCGCAGAGATCACCATGCAGGTCGGCGACGCCTCACCACACGAGTAGCAGAATTCAGGCACTCCCGGTATGCGGAAAGTGACTTTCTTCTCAGCGTAGTCTATGGTTGCGTTGCACGGACCGAGCCAATCCATCCCCAGAATGATGTCGTAGTCTTTAATGTCTAAAACTATCGCATCAAGACTGACCTGTTGACCACCTATACAGATGATTCCGTCTCCGCAGACTAAATTTGCAGCTAGTGGTATGCCCGACGGGATATTAACAGTAAGCTCAAGACCGAGCGGTGTCAGGGGAAATTTGTGTTCGGCGACGAAGTCCGCCGATATGAAACTATGCGTGGCACCTGAATCAAACAATACACGAGCAGGTTTATTATTGAATTGCAGTATACCTGTCACAACTGTGTCAGATGCGAACACTTCGTCTCGGGTCATGGCGTAGACACGGCCCTGAGCATTGGGGCGACGGTCTTGGCCATTCTGTGGTGCGGTCGGTGGAGCCCGAGGTGCTTGGCCTCGGTTTTGTTGATGTTGTGGGCGCTGGCTCGACGTAGCTTTCGGACAGTCCCTTACGAGATGATCTCTTTTGCCGCATGCGAAACAGACTCTGTTCTTAAGTCGGCAATCGGTGTCCAGGTGCCCGTCCTTGTGGCCGAAATTGCAGACCATCCGTTCCTTCGTCTGGTTGCCGCGATGTTGACGCTTATGTGCGTTGTTGCCTCCCGCATAACTATGGCGTTTGTTATTAGAGTTAACAGCGCCGGTAGTAGTAGGAGGATACTCGGACTCCAGACGGATGGCGTGGTTGAGTGCCTCGCCCACAGTTTTGTATTCCGGCACCGAGACATGTGCACGGATAGTGGAACGCAGGCCCACTACGAATCGCTTTGCTCGGCTTGCAGTAGTAGGTAGATAGTCACCAGCGAACTTGGCCAGTTTGTTGAATTTGGCCGCATATTGTCGTACAGTCATATTCCCTTGCGTCAGCTGCATGAACTCGTTCTCCTTTTCCTGTCGTACGGCTGCAGAAAGATATTCGTTCTCGAACGCATTTCTGAATGTCGCCCATGAGATCGCCGCTGTCTCGTCTTCACGTCGAATAGCCCGCTTCTGCACAGCCCACCAATCGTGCGCGTTCATTCGAAGTAATAGTTGAGCACACGCGACTTTCTTCGGGTCCTCGACATCCAGAAGCTCGAACTTGTCTTCCAGCTCCTCCAACCAGTCGATCGCCACCGCGGGATCTTCTGTGCCGTTGAAGGAAGTGCGGCAGCTTTTAGTGAACTTTGACACGTCGAAGTTGGAACTTCTCGGTGCTGCAGGTGAGAGCACGGGCGCCTCTGGTTCGGCTTCGTTGGATCGAACCGCAGGCTGGGTCACGGCAGGTGTCATCGTTGAGTTGTTGTTGCCGACGACCGACTGTACGATCTGCTGGAGGGTATTCAGCTGCTGCTGCTGCAGCTTGAATTGAGCCTCGAACCGACTCTCAAATTGAGCCTGACGAGCCTCTGCTTGCTGACGATGGAGCTCGTTTTGACGTTGCTGTATTTCAAGCATTTGCAGCATACGTTGCATCGGGTCGCCGGAAGATCCGGCTACAGTAGGCGTCATTCCCGTTGGGTTAACGGAATGCTCGGGCCTAGAAGCACTCGAGCCGCTCGAAGCGCTCGTCTCGTCTTCCGCCTGAGCTCCCGTAACTGCAGGGAAAAAGGAAGGCAACTCTCGTTAGCTTCAGAAAATGTCCTGGGTTCAGCGTATGGAACAACTCTTCTCATCGACACGAGGTCAACGGTCGGAGACTAGAATTCGACACGAGAGGCCAAGGACGTAAAGCCGTGCTCTGATACCATTATGTCACGCCCCGATTCCGTCGAATCGATAGTCGTCCCCCGGGCGTGATGCCGTGCGAACCTAATTTGCGATCGCACAAGGCCAAGTCATAAGGTAATCCAAGACACGAGATCTAAGAGAGTACGCAGACAAATTGATACACACAATAAGTAAAGGAAACTTGATCTTTATTGATAATGAACATCTTTTTTTACAGACTCCGACACAAGACTCATTGCCGCGCGGCTACAACATGACTCGATTACAAAAGAGTGCCGATGAGATAGCCGTTCCATACATTGCACACATCCCTCAATATACACAAGTACTCCATTGACCTGGATGGGAGGGACGCTGAGTCATTTTCCTTGGACTGTTGAGAGCCTTCAAAATGTGGAGTCGCTGAGAGATAGTCTTCGACGCACGACCGAAGCTTCAAAAGTCACGAACGTCGCCTTGCTAGTTGGCGCGTCCTTCCTGGTTCGAGGGACCTGTAAAGAGCGAGGATCAGCACGAAACACATGTACTGGCGAATGGCTAATTAAATCCAAGCTCTGTATTTGATTCAAGAAGTTTCATAAACATGTTTGCCAGCTATTTCAATGATCTTTCTAACCATCCTGTATGATTTGCAAGTTAACATGTTTTGAGGCAAGCAACTATCATGTTCATCCCGTGTCCCGTGCACCTGTTAAGTAGTAACAGGGGTTTAAAGGCCACTGGCAATGTCAAGCCATCGCGGACTATAGCATTCGGTTAGACGACGCCCCTTTCGCGTCGGGTAGCGAGCCCTGTGCGAAAGTGCCCGCATAACTCGCGCCGATGAAGGGTTGGCGCTGCTACACTCGTTCCTCCCGGGCCGAACTGGTCCCTTGGCCGAGGCAACCGTTCGAGGAACTTCACCTTGTCGACAAGTTGTCCAATGACCGTGAAGTATCGTGCCACGATTTCATTGATTCTATACTATTATGACAAGCATTTATTTTACTTCACATGTTGAGTTTTTGAAGTAGAGGGACGGGACGAAGGAGGTCAGCCACTCGCCTTAGCTTGCTTCAAGCGAGCGACCGGTTGGCTGCGCTGTCGTCGCCTACGCGATCACCTGCAATCGCATAAGCAACTGATTAGAACACTGTGTGTTTCAAGGAATTTCGATATGAATGCGAGCTCGAAAACGCGACACGAAAAACCCATCAAAAGCATTCACGAAAACGAAAGCCAAAGCCAATTCAAGTGCGGCATGAAAACCAGAGCAACGGGAGGTCTCTCCCGACTCAGCCGCAGAGCCAATCCTCGAGGCGCAACCCGCTGAATATGGGACTTGGTTCCGAAGAAGCCATTCCATAACGTGGAATGGATCTTAATTCAACCATTCCCGTTCGATCGACTCGGCCGATTCCGACCTATCGGTCCCGACCAAATCGATAGCGACAGTGTTCCTTTCTCGCGCACCCCGTGGACGGAGACGGGGCACGATGTAGGGACGGGGCACTACATAAAGCCTCGGCCTTGCAAGCCATGTCGTAGCGGCGTAACACCGCACAGATGCGTAAGGCTTCATGCTGGGTAGTTTGGCACTACAAAGGGGCTAGTCCTCATGCTACGGGTAGTATGACACTACGATAAGGTTCCCGGTGATTCGGGGTAAGGTCCTCGGCTTAAGGCCATGTCATAGCGGCGTAGCACCGCAAAGGAAGCGTTGGACGTTTCATGCCATGTCTCTTTAATAAAGAACTCACCTATAGTGTATGGACAAAGAGATATCAGGCCGTCTCTTGAGGGTAAACTTGTAGACGCCCAATATTATACACTGAAACCAGGCTGGCACACGGCCTTAAATGTGCAGCCAGAAGCACATGTAACTACATTATGTGAGTGGAAAGAATTTCAGCTATGATGCAGAATTCAAGGCTTAGTCTATTCTTGTATTATAGTTTGATTTTTGACTCACGTGGGAAGATTCAAGTCTTAAGTGGCATCTATCCTAAAAGCATAATGGACAGTTACTGTGAGGAACACTCGTACTCATATATATAGAGATATGTGGGGGATTGTTGGGTTTATAGCCTTTTGTTTTGGTTTTTAGTCCCACATCGGCTAGAAAGAAATGTGTATCTCCATATATATGAGTCTTTACTCTTTATGGAGATGCACATATAGTGCACATGGGTGTGTGCCATGTGGGATTAATTATTAATGGTATAAAGGCTTAATCAACAATTAATAAGCTGTAAGCTTTTTGCTCTTGGGAAATTTATTTCCATAGGAGCTAAGTCCCGTTGGGGCTTAGCGACTCGGACTCGGACTCGGACTCGGACTCGGACTCGGGCTCGGGCTCGGGCTCGGACTCGGGCTCAAGGGCTCATAAGGCGTAATGTGGCGTTTTGTTGGCGCACTTTGCACTTAGCACGTCAGCATCGTCGCTAGGCACATAGTGCGCTTAAGTTGCGCTCGTTGCGCGAGCCACTTGCGCGACCACGTTGCGTGGCCCGTTACGCGAGCCCAGTTACGCTGGCCCAGTTACGCAGCCCAGTACGCTGCCCAGTGCGCGCAGTGTGCGCAGCGTACGCTGCGCAGCGTACGCAGCGTACGCAGTGTGCGTAGAGTGCGTATGTGCGTATGGCTGGCTGCATATTAGAGCGGAAACGGTTGCAGCAGTTGCTGCATGTTCAGGAGTGGTTCTGCCACTACCCTGAAGTGCATGCAACTGCTTGGCAACCGCCCCGTGGGCTATATATGCAGGTTCTCTCCTCTCTCTCAGTTAGTAGAAGTAATCAGAATTCCAGAGAGAAAACACTAAGTGTTCTTTAACACAACAGAGTAGTGAGCGTGTTGTTTAACACAAACACTAGTACTTTTTAGTACGCGTGAGTTCTGTTACTTCAAACAGAGAGAGAAGAGTACCATTGCCAGAGGAGTTCGCCGTCTTCCGAGGAGTCAGAAGAGCAGGAGTGTTCCAAGGTTTTCCGTCAACCTTGCTGGTTCCTGGAAGCTGTTCGCAGATGGCGAATAAAGCTTTGAGCAACGGTGATAATTCACCCCAGCAATTCCATCTCTCGCCTGTCATCCTTCTATTGCCTTTAGCAGTTCTGTCAGTATCTTCTTTTTAGAAGGCACTACTGCCAGTTTGCTACGATCACGAAAATCTCTTTAGATTATTCGTGTATTACGATATCTTTTTAGATTTCGTAATTTGCAGAATCCTTCTGGATCTCTGTTGCAAAACCTTCTTTAAGGAGTTGCATTAGAAACGTTGTCTTTACAACTGTTTCATTTTCTCAGTTTTCCATCGAAAAATTGTGCCCCGGCGTTCCCGACAATAACAATCTCAAAGCTTTATTGCTACGATGGAAAACATTAATGCTTCACTCCTCAACACTGACTTCTGTAAGTTAGAAAAGTTTGATGGAGAGCATTATCAAGTCTGGAAGAGGAAGGTTTATCTCACTCTTCAACTCAGAGACGTTGATCACGTGCTGCTTGAAGAGGAACCTACTGTTCCAGATACTGGGTCTGCTGCTGCAATATCTGCGGCTACTAAACTTCAGGCCAAGTGGAGAAGAGAAAATAGCATTTGCAGGCTCCTTATCCTGAATGCTATGGAGGATTCCCTTGCAGAATCCGATTCTAAAAAAAATATCGCTAGAGACATATAGGAGTCTCTAGAAAAACTCTACGAAGAAGACAAGAACTGCAGTAAAATATTTGTGGTTGAAAAATATCACAAGTGGTTCTTTGAGGACGAAAAGTCTATGCTGCCGCAGGTGAAGGAGTTCCTGAAACTGCGACAGAAGTTGGAAGACGAGACGATGCCCCTCCCCGACAAGTTTGTTGTTGGAGGGATTGTCTCAAAGCTCCCCGCTGGGTGGAGCAAGTTCTATGCAAACATGCATAGGAAGAAGTTGGAGATCACCCTTGAAGATCTCCTACAGAAAATCTATGTTGAGGACCAGATGCGGGCTCAACTGAAGGTGGACACACTGTCCAAGCAATTGTGCCCCGGCGTTCCCGACAATAACACAGAATACTTCCATTCCCACATCTAAGTAAGACCCTCATCAAGTTGACTATCCCTCATGTCCATCCATGTCTTCAGGTGTGTCATCGTTATCCTCCACTTTCTTTTTTTTTTTCCAAGTTTTCTCTTAACTTGGAGGTTCTGCACCGGAACATTTTACTTTGAAGTGGAGATGGCGGAAACGCGTTGTCAAAGAATGCCTTTGAGTCTGCTCTCATCTAGAGATGACTGGACAACACATAGGATCGGCCTTGGAGTAAGTTAGACAAGATTTCAAACTTGGACAATCCACTTCTGTATAGGACAATCTCCGGACTCGTTTCTATTTGGTTCACTGTAATGTAATCGTAATCGCAATGTAATCAACTCTTTTTTTTTTCTTTTTTTTTTTCATTTGATTACATTACGATTATAATTATATTATAGTGTACCAAATGATGCCCAGTGTGATTCCTATAGAGGTCAGAATTGCGAGTGATCTTTCATAATTGACCTACAATAAAGAACAACCAAAATTAGTTTCGGATAGGATAAGCCAATCCTGTGGGCCGATCCTACCTCGGCGACTGCATGGACTTGTTGCTAATTGTCATCTCCGCTGATTAAAAAATGGAAAAAAAAAAGAGGAGAGGTAGATTGTGATGATCAACGTAAGTATCAAACTGCGGAATTGGGAGACGAGGCATTGGATCTTGAGCATTTTAGTTGCGACAATCTAACGGCACCGTGCGCGAAGTACAGAGTAACTACGGGTGCACCATCCTAAGATGTTAGAATGATGCGTGGTGCTGACGCAGGCCGTAAGATCTACGTAAATTTGTTTTCCTGGAAGTGAGTGCTGAGGAAGTCGGTCGGTGTGAACTGAAGGAAGTGAAAAACCTTATTTTAAGTCAATGTCGGTCACGTTGACATTTCTATTGAAAGCCATGATAAACGGATGCAATTAGCATTAAACAAGCGTTTTGTACTTCCGTAACACTCATTCACACAATGGGGCTATCGGGTGCGGTCTACGTCTTGAATACGAGTCCTACTTGGTTCATGTACTGATTGAGTCCAAGTTGGGTCGGGTTGTATCCAGATTTTTCTCGTCCGTCCACTACAAATTCAGGAGAAAAAAGTTATGACAACCCACACACATATACATTTTCACAGTTGGAGGATTCGAATCATGTCGGCCGTCTGGTGCCCATGCTGATTTTTACTTGAACTACGAGTGCTAGACTCTACAAATTCAGGTTAAACTCTCTTAGTTGGTGACAATTTATATAAAAAAGTATGAAGAAAATAAAAAAAATAGATCTGATTATTACATGTAGGCGATCATATAGGGGGGCCATACTCTTCAAGGAAGTAGTCAAATTTTTGTTGGTGTTTTATTCTATGTGTTGTGTGTGTTCACTGTTGGAAAAGAAACGCGAAAACCTTTCCCCAAACCGGAGAGTACCTGCGAGAGGACCGAGCAATACAACGCACGAACCCAAAAACAATCACACAAAAACAATCCACGCAGACACAGAGAATTTTTGACGTGGAAACCATTGCGGGAAAAAATCACGGGACGATCGGAGTCCAACCCTGAGAAGTCTCCACTAATGGAATAGAAGAATTACACCCTCTACAAACTCCTCCCGATCCAAATCGGATCCCCACAACACTCAGAGATAAGAACAATGATTACAAGGCTACGAAGAGCGAGAACGACGAGTAGAGATTACCCGAACACGATCTCCTTCGAACAGCGACCTTCAATCCTCCGTCTTCTTCTCCGAAGTTGTAATGGCACTCTTGCCTCCTTCCTCTCTCACACTTGTGTTGTCCAATGCGTTGCGATCATACGATAATGAATTAGGGTTGAGAAAACTCAACTTAACTCCCTAATTCCGCAACCAATCTGAACCGTTGGATTAGATCCAATGATGAAAACTCATCCTGAAATTCGCTTCAGCCCCCGACGACACAGAGTTCGGCCAGAACTCTGTGTGGGGCAACCAGCACCTACTGGCCAAACCCTGGAACGGCCAGACCGAGTTCGGCCAGAACTCGGTCTGGGACCGAGTTCGGCCCGAACTCGGATCCCCTGCTTCCAGCAGCTCCAGCAGCAGCAGCAGCAACTCCGTCGCCTACTTTCCGAGCTTCTCCGACATCGGACGGCGCTCGTCGCACTCCGGGGTCTTCTCCACATAGGTTGGAAACCCCACCCACTCCAACAAATCTCCCCCTTCACAACTATGGGGAGGATGTCGTCATCCCGACGACCTGCCTGCAGTACTCAAACTTCCCCCTTGGTAGAATCTTCGTGAACATATCAGCTCCGTTGTCGTCTGTATGCACCTTCTCAAGCTCCGCGTCCTTCTTCTCAACCACATCCCGTATCCAATGATACCGGGTCTCGATGTGCTTGGACCGGCTATGAAACGTCTGATTCTTCACAAGGTGGATCGCACTCTGACTGTCGCAAAGCAAAGTATACTGCTCTTGCTTCAGTCCCATTTCCTGCAGCAGCTTCTTCATCCACAACAGCTCCTTGCAAGCCTCCGTTGCCGCAATGTACTCTGCCTCTGTCGTCGACAAGGCAACACACTTCTGCAACCGCGACTGCCACGATACTGCTCCTCCCGCAAACATCATCACGTAGCCCGAAGTCGATCGCCTCGTGTCTACATCTCCAGCCATATCAGCGTCGGTATACCCAACCAGCTTCGGCTCGTCACCACCAAAGAAAAGTCTCCAACCAGCAGTGCCCTGAAGATAACGTAGAATCCACTTGACCGCACTCCAATGTACCCTTCCAGGATTTAAAAGATACCTGCTAACCGTACCAACTGCATAAGCAATATCTGGCCTCGTACACACCATAGCATACATCAGGCTTCCCACAACTGAGGCATATGGAACCCGCTCCATATCTTCCTTTTCGTCCTCGGTAGATGGACACTGTTCCTCAGTGAGCTTAAAGTGAGCCGCGAGGGGGAAACTCACTTTCTTCGACCCGTCCATCCCGAAACGCTGAAGTACCCGGTGAATGTACTTCTTTTGGGACAAGTGTAGCAGCTTGGACTCTCTCTCTCGGCTGATCTCCATCCCAAGAATAGTCTTTGCTGCGCCCAAATCCTTCATAGAGAAGGCCGCGCCCAGCTGGCGCTTCAACTCCGCTATCCTAGTGGCATTCCGACCCACTAATAGCATATCATCAACATAGAGCAATAAGATGATAAAATCATCATCGGCAAAATACCTCACAAATGCACAATGATCCGACGTCGTCCGTGCATAACCATGCTCCCCCATAAACGACTCGAACTTCCTGTACCACTGCCTCGGAGCCTGCTTCAGACCATACAAGCTCTTCCTCAACCGACAGACCAAATGTGACTTGCCCTTCTCACAGAATCCCTCCGGCTGCTCCATGTATAACTCCTCCTCAAGATCACCGTGGAGGAATGCCGTCTTCACGTCCATCTGCTCGACCTCCAAGTCGAAACTGGCTGCTAACGCTAGCACCACCCGGATAGACGAATGCTTGACGACAGACGAAAAGATCTCATCATAATCCACGCCTTTCCGCTGACCGTAGCCTTTGACTACCAGCTTCGCTTTGTATCGAGGGCGAGTAGCATCATCCGTCTGCTTCACTCTGAACACCCATCGATTCTTCAAAGCCTTCTTGCCCTTTGGCAACCGCACCAGATCATAAGTGGAATTGGTGTGCAAGGAACTCATCTCCTCCTACATAGCCACCATCCACTCCTGCCTGTGTTCGTCTTCCATAGCCTCTGCGAAACTTTCGGGCTCCCCCCCGTCAGTCAATAGCACATACTCATCCGGTGAGTATCTCGTAGATGGTCGACGATCCCTGTCACTCCTTCTCAGTGAAGCCACTGGTGCTGGCTGTATACCGACAGCCTCCGCCCCTTCAGGAACTACCTCTCCGGCATGCTCATCCTACTGAGGGACACCCTGACCACCATCAGCAGGCTGATGATCAAGGTTGGGAGCAACTCCATGTACCGGCTCCTCCATAACTGGATCCTCTGTAACGACCCGCTCCGCCCTAGCGGAACGCCGATTCCAAACGGCAAGTGCAACGACTCAAACGAGCCGTCGACCCGAAGAGTTGCCTCGATCCGATGAAGTATCGATCATGTTACGTTTCGAGCATGTTCATGTTCGGGACGTTACTTTGCAAGCATGTTCAGGAGTGTTATAATTCGAGCATGTTCAGGAGTGTTACATTTCGGGCATGTTCAGGAAACACTTCATTTAGTTAACTTAGACTACTTTAATTTCAATGCAAGAACTTGCACGTGGATTGCCACCAGCATAGTCCACTTAATCTACATGCACGGGTCGCTGGCTTTACAAGCCATTTAGGACATTCCCCTGTGGCAATTCTCAACTTAGCGTAGGGTGATGGCTGGTACACCCCGTTAAGTCTCTTGAATATACCCTCCTACTTACGTCTCTTGGTGCCCAAGCCCGCACCCAAGCAGCCCGTAAGTGCGTATTGATTCTGCCTAGGCCGGCCACGGTTTACCCCCCCAACGCCCGTGCCGCAGAATCCTTCCACACGACGGCCACGGTATTCCCCCCCATCGCCCGTGCCGTTTGTCCACGACCATTTCGTATTGTCTTGTCATTTTAACTTAGCGGCTATCTCCGAGCCGTAGGCTAACCCTTAGCCATAATGCGTTAACGACCAGGTTGGCGTCCGTACAGCGCGGGTAGCGAGCCCCGTTGCACGTGCCCGTCACACCTGTCGCTAGCGTCTTCCATGTCTTATCTTTCATGTATTCTTTCTTTCATTTTATTCTTTCACTTGTTCGTATGTTCATTCATGTTTTCACGTATTTATTCATTCGTTAATTCATTCATTCACGCATTACGCAACTCCCAGTGCGGGAGTCGCCTTGGCGACCCATCGGTCCCATAGCCTTTCAATGTTGCTATACTATACTCGGAGCGACTATGTTGATAGCCTTCCCGTTTCATTATTGTAAACCATTCATTGTTTCATTGTTTGAACGTATACGGGACATGAACGTGAGCTTGTGCCGTAGCACGAGCGTAGAGCGCGGTGCGAGCATTTCTATGATTTCCAAGTTCTTTTCCATGTTCTAAACAAGCATGCAAGATGGGATTATTCCCTTAGCTAGGTGCGTTGAATCATTTATTAGCATGCAAGATGTTGTCGCCTAGCGATTCTCGTGAATGTGTCCGTTTTGTTATGTGTCTAGGCTAAGCACAGACGGGTTCATCGGAGCCACCCACCTTAGCGATGTTCGCATCGGCCGAGCGATCCTCCGAGCGCGCCTTTGCAAGTCTAAGTCTGGATTCTTCTTGACGGGCCAATGCAAGTCTTGCATCGATTTGCATCGATACTTCATCGGGTCGAGGCAACTCTTCGGGTCGACGGCTCGTTTGAGTCGTTGCACTTGCCGTTTGGAATCGGCGTTCCGCTAGGGCGGAGCGGGTCGTTACATAATACACCACTCAAAATAAGTCTCGTCCTCGAGACTTTCTGAGTGCAGGTCATCCTACCATTTCTTAATTCGTGTTTTCGTGTTTCTTAGACAATTTCATCGAGCGGTCCTATCGTTCGACGACATCGAACCATACTTGATATCTTTCTAAGTCCCGTGTCGCACGCGTTGTGTCGATTTATCGAATTGCCTTTCATTCATTTTAGTGTTGATTGTACTTATTCAATTCGAGTATTTCTTCGTCTTGGTTGCCATTTCGACATGTCATGGAACTGGAATGGCTGCACGAGGCACGTTGTAAGTCATCAAATGCGAGGGTCGCAGGCTAAGGCAAATTCACTTTCGTTTATCTCGGTCATCGAGATGGCCCGATTCGCTTTTCAAGCGTTCGTGTCCACGAAATCCGTATGATTTCTACTTAACGGGGTCGACCAAGTCAAGTAAATTTTCGTCCAATTCAAGACCAAGTATTGCACTATCGTCGAGCATAACTTCCTATCAATGGTTCAATTCGTTGTACCAACTTTTACTAGCACGATTTCACGTTCACGACACTTGTTCACTCCCCAAGTCGTGCTAGAACTCATCGTATCACTTGGCTGGATCGTGCACGCATTTCAGGCGTCCCCAAAATACCTGCATTCAGCCTAGCCGCATGATAGAGAATTTGTCATTCTCACTCGAGTCGCATCGTGCACATACCCAGGCGTCCCTGAAATATATGCATGTCAGCCGAGTCTCGTGAGTAGGGTTTTCCTACATTCGTGGTTCATGCTATCCGTCCAGGCCAATCCTCAAGATCAATCTTTTGATTGCTAACACATGAAACAGGGGCGTCTCGCCTAACCGCTAGGCCATCTTTTTCGAGGCTAAGTCAATGTCAGGATTGGAATCATAGTTCCCCAACAATAATGCCAACACTGACCCCAATCCTAGGGTCAAACCAAAGTCGGTAGTACGGGATTTTCTACCCAAGCTCGCGTCACTCAGATTTCTAAACATCGAGCACGATCACCTATTCTCGTCAAGGCATTCGCCGCGTATATCCGAATTCATTCTGATCACATACTTCACATATCCATTCTTTCCAATTCATGTATTCGATCACGAGTTCATCTAGCTTGACAATACGTTGCGCCCCAATCTCACGCGAGTCCGATTATCCACGGTGGTTCATGAATCACCATGCAACGCTCTCGCGGAATAATCATTCTCATCGGGGCGTAACTCTTGCTTACGTCTAGACTGATTCATTCTCGATACGCGGATTGGACCTACTCAATCCTCAAACTTCATCATTCAAGCACACCGAATCATTCTCAAGTCATCTTCGCGTCAAACCACAAGTCGAAGCAATCGTATTGCCACGCCGTGTAAGTTTGATCACCCCCGCTGGATGAATCACCATACCAGCGCTCACGCGGAGTGATCGCCCTAATCGGCGCGACGCATGTGCGAGGCTGGAGTTGCGCTCGCATAAGACAAGAATGTCGACGTTGGGGTTATCGTCGAAGTAAATCCAAGCATTTCATTTCATTCAAGTCAGATTTCAATTCGATAGTTTACCCGTCATTTGTTCAGCCAGAAAATCCTCGAGCCAAGTTTGTCCTTTTCCTCGACACATTTCAATATCCTGATTATAACATCCATCGGAACAATGACATTTGCACGATCGTCATTTGCCGAGTCAGAGTACCCCCGAGTTATCGCATATCGATCTTTGATACGCCTCAATACCATCGACGATATGCGTAACCTGACGATCTTCCTTTGCAACCAATTTCGAGTCGTGCGTTGATGCTGTTGTCCGAGTTGGATATTCCTCAATTTTTCTCGATACTCAAGATCAAGTTCAGCCGCTTTTCCCTCAAAGCTCGTTTCAAGATCGTTATTCAAAACTCAAGTCACATTTCATTTGCATCAATTCGACATCGCACGCACGTTCCTCTAAGTTTCCTCGATCAAGACCATCTATTTTTATCCCTCGTTCCGAATCATTTCTAACACGCGTTACCCATTCACAAGTTGTCCAGCGATATCTCGTTCGGGACTTTTAAAGTCACGGTCAACTAAACGTGACACGTTCTAGAGCTTTGCGCGATTGCATCGCTTCGCCGACATACTCGTTCTATCCGTTAATCCTTTAGTCTCGCTCGAACAATTTCTATAACGTCCATACACCACTCAGGGTTCGAGCCACTCGACTAGTCGTTGACACTCATTCTTATTCTTCTTCGAACCTATCACATACACCACTCGGGTTCAAGCCATACGGTCTAATCCTCAATCACGTTCGCGCCATGCACTAAGATATCCTTCAGATTCGTTCGACGAATCTCTAGCGTACTCGCTTACGTCGTCTCGACGTACTAAGTCGTTCACACGAGTCCTCAAAATCCAAGTCAATCATTCGCGTACGCCTAAGCGTTAACTCGATAGCGTTCCTATCGATATACACTCAAAGTGTATCTCCGTTCTCGATCGAGCGATACTTGATATCGCTCGCAACCCGATTGCACCCAAGAGTCGAGGTGCGCGACACGCGGACTAAGTTGTACCGCTTAACCATCCCGCATGGACTATATTCATGTTTTGCACGCTCAGTTGCTAGGGTCAACGCAAGACTAGTTAGGCACGTACGAGACATGTTAACTTTACATGTGTTCTCAATCGAGTCATGTTTAACGTCATCCGGCACAAAGGCCTTCGCCTATCGATCCCGTGGAACCGAGTACTTGTACGAGCTTTTGAAAGTATTAGACTTATTGTATGGAACATCCCAAGGCACAATGAGAGAGAGCGTACACTTCCTTATTTCCAACCGAGCTTTCAAAACTGAGATAATCGAAATGAAGTCCAAGGACGTAAAGCCGTGCTCTGATACCAAACAGTCACGCCCCGCTCCCGTAGGAGCGATCGTCCTCGCTAAGGCGTGATGCCGCACGGGCCTAGGTTGCGCCCGTGCAAGGCCAAGTCCAGAAACGGCCGATTTGAGTCTAGGCCACAGAGTCGCACAGAGTGTCCCCATTTGCAGCGGAAGTAAAAATGAACACAAGTAGAATACGAAATCAAACTCTTTATTGAATTTCACGAAGTTTACAAGCGGCGCTAGGCCGATATTACAAATCGCTCAAGCTCTCTCTCTGAAACATAAAAGGCGTGCCAAGTGGCTTACAAGATGGAATGATACATGGCGATGTTCCGATACATTATGTCCTGTATAGGGTGCTTCAGCTTCTTGCAACGTTCCAAGGCCCCAGAGTTGGCTCCGCGCCTTGACACGTTCGACGGAAGCTCCGCACCCGCCGGCGTCTCCTGCTATCCTGCAAGCATACTGTGGGGTTATCAGTACATTGTTATGCACTGGTGGGGAGGCTGGCTCGCCCACAATGCCATCATTACCAAACACGTTCTATAATATTTTGTGCATCTCTATCATTCATTGTCTTTCTAATCTTGCCTTAGGATCAATTTCATGGCATATTGCATAGCCTATCTCGTGTTACCGAACTCGAGTGTCGCATGGAAATACATGTATGACTTACCCATACTTACCGTCCGGCCTTCCCTGTTCAAGGTAAACCAAGTTAAACCACAATTCATGAATAATAACATAACACGATTCATGTACGCATTCAATATCGAGTGTGTGTCCATGTCTCGGGATTCTAGCACGTCGTGGGCATGTTCTAGTGTTACGTTTCGAGCATGTTCAGGAGGCACATTTCAAGCATGTTCAGGGTGGTACATTTCAAGCATGTTCGGGCATGTTACGTTTCGAGCATGTTCATGTTCGGGACGTTACTTTGCAAGCATGTTCAGGAGTGTTATAATTCGAGCATGTTCAGGAGTGTTACATTTCGGGCATGTTCAGGAAACACTTCATTTAGTTAACTTAGACTACTTTAATTTCAATGCAAGAACTTGCACGTGGATTGCCACCAGCATAGTCCACTTAATCTACATGCACGGGTCGCTGGCTTTACAAGCCATTTAGGACATTCCCCTGTGGCAATTCTCAACTTAGCGTAGGGTGATGGCTGGTACACCCCGTTAAGTCTCTTGAATATACCCTCCTACTTACGTCTCTTGGTGCCCAAGCCCGCACCCAAGCAGCCCGTAAGTGCGTATTGATTCTGCCTAGGCCGGCCACGGTTTACCCCCCCAACGCCCGTGCCGCAGAATCCTTCCACACGACGGCCACGGTATTCCCCCCCATCGCCCGTGCCGTTTGTCCACGACCATTTCGTATTGTCTTGTCATTTTAACTTAGCGGCTATCTCCGAGCCGTAGGCTAACCCTTAGCCATAATGCGTTAACGACCAGGTTGGCGTCCGTACAGCGCGGGTAGCGAGCCCCGTTGCACGTGCCCGTCACACCTGTCGCTAGCGTCTTCCATGTCTTATCTTTCATGTATTCTTTCTTTCATTTTATTCTTTCACTTGTTCGTATGTTCATTCATGTTTTCACGTATTTATTCATTCGTTAATTCATTCATTCACGCATTACGCAACTCCCAGTGCGGGAGTCGCCTTGGCGACCCATCGGTCCCATAGCCTTTCAATGTTGCTATACTATACTCGGAGCGACTATGTTGATAGCCTTCCCGTTTCATTGTTGTAAACCATTCATTGTTTCATTGTTTGAACGTATACGGGACATGAACGTGAGCTTGTGCCGTAGCACGAGCGTAGAGCGCGGTGCGAGCATTTCTATGATTTCCAAGTTCTTTTCCATGTTCTAAACAAGCATGCAAGATGGGATTATTCCCTTAGCTAGGTGCGTTGAATCATTTATTAGCATGCAAGATGTTGTCGCCTAGCGATTCTCGTGAATGTGTCCGTTTTGTTATGTGTCTAGGCTAAGCACAGACGGGTTCATCGGAGCCACCCACCTTAGCGATGTTCGCATCGGCCGAGCGATCCTCCGAGCGCGCCTTTGCAAGTCTAAGTCTGGATTCTTCTTGACGGGCCAATGCAAGTCTTGCATCGATTTGCATCAATACTTCATCGGGTCGAGGCAACTCTTCGGGTCGACGGCTCGTTTGAGTCGTTGCACTTGCCGTTTGGAATCGGCGTTCCGCTAGGGCGGAGCGGGTCGTTACATCCTCTGCGATGTCCTCTGGAAACTGCTCGAAGTAAAATGACTCTAACTCAGGCAATTCCTCAGCCTCAGAAGGCGTCTCGGAATCCTGAGTATTGGTCATGGTCTGATCCTCGACGAACACCACGTCCCTGCTTCTGTAGAGCTTTCCTTCCACTGGGTCGTAGAGTCTATAGCCAAACTCATCCTGACCGTAGCCGACAAAGACGCATCGCCTCGTCTTGGCTCAAGTTTGGTCCTCTCGTCCTTCGGTACATGCACGAAGGCTTTACAACCAAACGCCCGCAGGTGATTGTATGACGGCTCTTTGCCGTACCATACTTTGTCAGGCACATCACCCTGCAAAGGAGCACTAGGAGACAAATTAATAATATAAGCAGCTGTGAGAAGAGCCTCACCCCAATAACTGCCCGGTAAGTTTGCTTCTGACAGCAAACACCACACCCTCTCCATCAGTGTCCTGTTCATGCGCTCCGCTACACCATTGAGCTGAGGTGTCTTTGGCGGAGTCTTCTGGTGTCGTATCCCTTGCTCTCTGCAATACGCATCAAAGGGACCGATGTATTCGCCGCCATTGTCGGACCGAACACACAACAACTTCTTGCCCGTCTTCCTTTCAACAGAGGCCTGAAACTCCTTGAAAGTAGGAAGCACCTGATCCTTGGTCTTTAAGGCATAGACCCAAACCTTCCTGGAACAGTCATCAATAAAAGTCACAAAGTAAGAAGCACCACCAAGAGATTTTACCTTCATAGGACCGCAGACATCCGAATGAATCAACTCGAGCAACGCCGGCTTCCTCGAACTTGGGTGACTTTGGAAAGACACCCTATTTTGATTTCCAGCTAAACAGTGCGTGCAGTTCTCCAACTTTGTAGACTTGAGCCCCGGAATCACTTTCCTGTTCACCAAGTAGCTCATCCCCTTCTCGCTGATATGGCCGAGCTGCCTGTGCCACAACTCGGTAGACGCATCACTGACTGCGTTCACCTCCTGTGCCCCCTCTGCGCTCCCCTCCATATAGTAGAGACCGGACTTCTTGCTTCCTCTGGCAATCACCATCGAACCTCTGGAAAGCTTCCACTGACTGTTCCCGAAGAGACTGAAGAATCCCTCGTCATCCAACCTTCCAACCGACACCAGGTTGAAACGGATATCAGGGACATGACGAACATCCTTGAGAACAAAAACCGCACCCGTCTTCGTTCTCAAATGCACATCTCCAACGGCAACTGCCTTCGACACATCTCCGTTGCCCATCTTCAACACGCCGCAGTCTCCTGTCGTGTAAGTGGCAAACAGTGCCCTATTGTGAGATACATGTGCTGAAGCCCCTGAGTCCACCAGCCAAGAATTGTCGTCGCAGGCGAGGTTAGTAATGACCTCATCACCTACGACGATCACATCGCCTCCATGTACCGAGGCCGCCGCTGTAGTGTTCTCTTCTTGCTTCCCCTTGTCGCCCTTCTTCTCTCTCTTCCAAGCGAAACAATTCCGCTTGATATGGCCCTTCTTACCGCAATGGTAACACTCTGAGTCCTCGTAACGACCCTTGAACTTCCCCCTGCTCTTGTCTCTGCCACCACCTGGACCCCTGCTTTTGTCCCTTCCGCGGCTCTCTGAAACAAGTGCCTCTGAGTGGTGGGATGTGGATGAAGTGCCCTGAGAACGTCTTCGCATCTCTTCATTCAACACCCCGCTCTTGGCAAACTCCAGACTGACCACGCCCTCTGGAGCAGAAGCGATCATAGATACTCGTACGGTCTCCCACGAGTCTGGCAAAGTACACAGCAGCCACAGTCCCTGAACTTCGTCGTCGAACTTGACTCCCATAGAAGATAGCTGGTCAACCACGCCCTGGAAATCACTCAAGTGATCCGTAATAGACGCCCCATCTTTGTACCGCAGACCCATCATCGTCCGGATCAGGAACAACTTGTTTACCCTGGTCTTCTTCGCGTACAAAGATTCCAGCTTATCCCATAACGTCTTCGCGTGCTCAATATTGGCAACGTGGTTGTACACGTTCTCGTCAACGAACTGCCTGATGTATCCGTACACCTGTATATGCTCGAATTTCCAGTCCTCCTCGGATTTATCACTGGGCTTCTCGGATGCAAATATGGGCAGATGCAGCTTCTTGACGAACAACAAATCCTTCATCTTGCTCCGCCAATAATGATAGTTTGTGCCGTTCAGATTCACCATGCGCACCGGCTTCGCGTCCATCTCTCCTCTCTGGTTCCTCTGTCAACTCCTGACACCCTTTGAACCCAAAGCTCTGATACCACTCTGTTGGGAAAGAAACGCAGAAACCTTTCCCCAAACCGGAGAGTACCTGCGAGAGGACCGAGCAATACAACGCACGAACCCAAAAACAATCACACAAAAACAATCCACGCAGACACAGAGAATTTTTGACGTGGAAACCCTTGCGGAAAAAAACCACGGGACGATCGGAGTCCAACCCTGAGAAGCCTCCACTAATGGAATAGAAGAATTACACCCTCTACATACTCCTCCCGATCCAAATCGGATCCCCACAACACTCAGAGATAAGAACAATGATTACAAGGCTACGAAGAGCGAGAACGACGAGTAGAGATTACCCGAACACGATCTCCTTCGAACAACGACCTTCAATCCTCCGTCTTCTTCTCCGAAGTTGTAATGGCACTCTTGCCTCCTTCCTCTCTCACACTTGTGTTGTCCAATGCGTTGCGATCATACGATAATGAATTAGGGTTGAGAAAACTCAACTTAACTCCCTAATCCCGCAACCAACCTGAACCGTTGGATTAGATCCAATGATGAAAACTCATCCTGAAATTCGCTTCAGCCCCCGACGACACAGAGTTCGGCCAGAACTCTGTGTGGGGCAACCAACACCTACTGGCCAAACCCTGGAACGGCCAGACCGAGTTCGGCCAGAACTCGGTCTGGGACCGAGTTCGGCCCGAACTCGGATCCCCTGCTTCCAGTAGCTCCAGCAGCAGCAGCAGCAACTCCGTCGCCTACTTCCCGAGCTTCTCCGACATCGGACGGCGCTCGTCGCACTCCGGGGTCTTCTCCACATAGGTTGGGAACCCCACCCACTCCAACATTCACAACATTCTATTGTTAAAAGATAGTCCCACATCGGAAAATCACACCAATATGTATCTCTATATATTACTTATGAAGGAATAGAGAGATGCACATGGGTTGAGGCCCAATGGAGGGTGCCATGTGGGGGGATTTTACATAGAGGTGAGAATAAGAAACCAACTTTTGGCCAAAATGAAAATAGATTGGGGCTTAGCGACTCGGACTCGGGCTTAGACTTGGGCTTTTGAGGCTTAATGTGGCTTTTTGATGGCACTTTGCACTTAGCTCGTCGCTAGGCGCATTGTGCGCTTTAGTTGCGCTCGTGCGCGAGCCTCTACGCAGAAAATAATCAGAGAATTTTCAGAGAGAGAGAGAAGTGCTGCTGCTATTCCGAGGAGTCGTCGACATTTTTGGCCAGCGTTCTAAAGTTCTCTTCGAACTTGCTGGTTCCTGGAGGCTTGTCTGTAAGGCGGATATAGCTTTGAGCGCCGGTGATCTTTCACCCCAGCAGGCTTTCTTCTTCCTCCGTTGCCTTCGAGAATACCGTCGCTTCTCTTTAGAAGTTATACGGTTCTGTTGCCTTCGAGAATACCGTCGCTTCTCTTTAGAAGTTATACGGTTCTGTTGCCTTCGAGAAATATTACGAAATCTCTTTAGATTCTCGTATTACAACATCACCTTCTTTAGGGTGTTGTTGCTGGAAACATTGTCTTTACAATAGTTTCTGAAAACGTGTTTTTCCATCGATTGTTCGCCAAGGGACTAACAATTTTGAGAGCAGAATCCTACTAGTCCAAAATCATAATCCAACTAACATCTCTAATTTTTAATCCCACCTACATTTATTCACCCTTTATTTATCTATTTTGTTAGGCGTGCATGAAAGATTTTCTTCCTATAATTTTGATTTCAAGAATAATATGTTGTATATGGCTCGTATTCCACTTCACCTACGGGAGTACTACGAGCTAGTGTCATCCGATGAACGGATAAGTCCGGAGGACTGAAATGAAATTTGAAAGAACCAAGAGTATCAACATTGGTATACTGATGATATACCACCGATGTGCCATCAGATACTCTTTTTTTTCCAGAAAATTTGTGCACATTTTTTTTTGCATCTAGTATACAGGAGGCATGTTGTCGGTACATCGTTGGCTTCAGATTCATGTTCAAAAGATAAAACGATTCACATTTCATGAGGAGTTGCATTCGACTGTCAATGTTGCTCCCGACTTAGGGATTTGGAGGAGATCATATTTAAGGTCTTATCCAGAGTTGGTTGATTTTGGAAGTACAATGATATTATGTAAGAGAAGATTTGGAGACAATTAAATGAATTGTGTGTGTGTGTGTGAGAGAGAGAGAGAGAGAGAGAGAGAGAGGAGGAGGATTGAAGGAAGCTGGTTCAAGATATTGTAATGTTAGGGTTTCAAATTACAATTTGTGCGAGTAATCTTTGTAAGATGTTCTCTTTTACTGTTTCAATAGAGTTAATTTTCTTTTATTCCCTGGAGTATGTCGAATTTAACTAAACCACATTAAATAATGTGTGTATTTGTGTTGTTCGGTTATTTGCTATTTATTATTACTGTCATGGTCATTTATTATTTGCAAACACAAGAGGGTGGGGAGCAGATATGATGTCCCAAATATTAGATATAGTATATAGTTGCTGATTATTATTATTTTTAAATTTATTTATGATTATTAGAGTTGTTGATTATTCTCGAACAACAAATCTACTACCGGGAGAACATGTGACATCATTCTTTGCTCATGACTTATGACTTGAAACTTGCTTAGATAGGGGTCTACCAAAATGATGGTACGGGTCCATGTCTAAGTCCAAGATTTGGTTCTTTCTCCACCCCCATAGTCTTAGATTACCAAATAGATCTATACTATGGGGGGTCATGATGGAAAGAAGAAAAGGTTGGGATGATGGACATGAATGAAAGCTCATCCTCCTCATGTGATGGACCACCCATCACCAAACCTGAATCATCAAGGAATGAATCCACAAATATATTTATTAATTTGTAGTTGTTCGTTTGGCATGATGGTGAACATAATTAATTGTAATATGCATTGGGTTGTTGAAGAACCTTTGTCGTCACAATAGCTAGTGCCGCTACTCATGAACAATGAACGAATTTGTTAATTTGGTGCGAACTGCCCAACCAAAGAAGTCTATTTTCTTAGCTGTGTGTGATTCTAACTACCACTTGATTGATTCCGTTGTTCACGGCTTTCTATGTTCATTAGTTATAACTTACAAGTCAAAAAAATAAAGTCTGTAACAAAAAAATTGTCGAAATATAATTTCTTTTATTTATAATCATGATAAAAGTTGGAGAATAGTAAACCTAAATTTTTTTTACAATACATTGTACACAAAATCATGTACCTATGATAAGATGTTTAGGTATAAAAGCACTTTGCATATATGATAAGTACTTAAGAAAGCTAATCACATTGATAAGATGTTTTCATCAATATGTTACGCTAACAATAGGGAATTGGGATAGCAAAAATTTATAGAGGAAATCAGGAGTGCCAGTTTTTTCAAACCCATCAATTACAACTTATTGTATTACATGCATCTCATTCCATAATTGTAAGTTCCTAAAATATTAAAGGTCGAAATAGAAAATTTTATTTACATGTCATAGCCATATTATAAGTTACTATTTTAGTTTATAGTTGAACTATTGGGATAACTACACATGTTTGCTTCCCAAAGTATCATCACACTTAATCCATTGGTCTGGTAAATTTGTTTTATGTGTTATTATGAGTGAAATCGATACAACTTATCTGTTGTTTCTATCTTTGAATTTTGTTAACATGTGCTGTAAATTTTGATTAAATATAAGAGATATATCTTAAAATATTATTTGTTTTCATACAAAGGAAAGAAAACATTTGCTAGATTTTGAAAAAAGTGGAAGAATATACTAGTTTCTATAATTTGAATGAAAATATTTGATAAAATATCCATAAAATTTTACATGAAGTCATGAAGGCATTAGGACTCTTACGACTAAGTCCATCCAATCCTAGCTCAAACCAACCTCAGCCAATTGTCACGGAGAAGAGTGGAAATATCAAACCCACAATAATAATGTTAAACAATATCATTACCAAGACTTAAGTACAAGATTAAGTAGTTTTCTAATCAAACAAATCATTAGAAAGGGAGGAAGAATGAGGACACATGACATGTGTATAATAGAAAAAAAAAAAAAATTTACCATGTAAATTTGTTTCTTCCAAAAATATTCTTATATGTATTTATTAAATAAAATTGCTCATTAAATTTAACATAAATGATTAACTAATTGTGTATAGGAAAAAAGAAGAAGATATGTTATTTACTCTTATCAAGTGATACAAAATTAAAAGTTTTAATTTTGTTTCAAATTGTATTAAATACGTGCAATGTACGTTCATTTTACTAGCTCCAATAGAGAGACATTGTGCCGGTTAAGCCCTTCCATTAATCTTTGCCACTCCACTAATCAAAGTTTAGGCTTAAGGATGTACAAACCTAAGTAGCAAGTGAAGTCAAAACCACCCAAATCATAAAAATTAGGGCTTGGGAATCTAGGATTGAGGTGACATTTGGCAAAGTTGGATCGAGTGGCGCACCCCCCTTTGAACCGCGATGGGAGTTGAGTGGGGTTATGGAACAACACATCGGATAACATGGAATTTTGGGGTTACATCCATCGATCCAACCCCACCCCCACTATATATGTACTAAAAGGTGCTTTATGGAGGACGAGTTGAAGGAAAGTGTGGTGTCGTGTTCCTCTTCCTTTCTTAGTAAATTTTATAGTCCAAAATGTGCAATCTTACCCACCATGCCTCTAGATAGGGATACAATTTGGACGGGCTAAATGCCTCTAGATAGGGATACAATTTGGACGGGCTAAATTCGATTCGATCGGATAAATCCGTTAATAGAACGGGTTATGATCGAAGATACTTGAGTTCGGGTTTGAATTTTGGTTAAAATATTTGAATCAGATAAAAAAATTGGGTTGGACTCGGGTTCATGGAATGGATTACCCGAAGAACCCAAAACCCGACTTACATATAATTTTTATACATATATTGTTTCATATTTCTTAAATAAAAAATTTAAATCCTAAATTTCTCCACTCAAACTCTTGAAGTCCATATCCTAAATCTTATTTCAGTTTGTATTCTGTAATGATCAAGACTTGATTGCTATTTAATTATGTGTTTAATATTACTTTTGTTTAAAATTATTTCAAATATTATATTAGAGCCCGATAAATCCGATGGATCCGACCCAACCCGATCCTCCGGACTTGGTATTGGACTTCATATGTTGAATCCGAGGCCGGGTCAGGCTTAGGCTCGGACTAGACTTATGATTCATCGGATTTGGCTCGGGTTGACCTCAAGTCTGACCCCACCCGTCTCAGTTGCACCCCTACCTCTAGATTTGTGGGAAACATTTATTCATGCACTCACACTATACAAAGGAGCGGGATGAGATCTGTTGTTTCCATTCTGATATCCCTAATCATGTTCTCTCTTATAAGTAGAGGTGGACTTCACTAACTTTGAATATTATTTTTCTCTAAAATTGGTGGGATCCAATCAACTTGTTAGAGAGGATACTGTTGTAGAAACAGCAGATTTCATCCCTTGAATGGACGGGTTAGTGTTGACCCATGTCATCTCCAGGGATCTCTCTTAGTCTCTTATCGTGCGTCTTCATCGTCTAGTGCACTACCTTCTCTTTTCTTTATTTTACAAATAAAATTCAACACAATCTTTCATTAATTAATTTTTTATTTAATTAATTCATGCTTTCCTTGTCGCCGGTGTCAACCCTTGTTAGCAATTCGGCAAACGGAAAAAATTCAGAACGGCAAAAGTACAAGTATAAATCGACACAATATAAATAAAATACGGTGAAAAATTCGTCTAACGAAAAACATTCGGATTAGATTTAATTCATGTTTAGTACGTTTCATATGAACCAATTCGGCACTAAAACTTTGGCATATATATAGGGCCCACCCACCTCTACTCCTTCATAAACAAGGGTTCAGTGTGAGAATAAGAAGAGGTTGGATGATGGAAAATCGAAATGTTTTCTTTGATTGTTACAAGCAACATGTGCAAAGACTCTTGGATTTCTTTTTTTAGTTACTGTGAGACTTTTTCTTCTTTTCTTTTGATAAATTTTTAGAAATGTGCCGGTCTTAATATCTAATAGCAGCAAGAGTCAAGAAAGTTAAGACTGTTGGGTTTCTTGGTAACATTTTTTCGGCAAAATTTTTTAAAAATTCGTACGGTACATGTTTAAAACGTCACAGACTTAAAATTTGCGTACAAATTCGAATTTTTCAAAAGTACGTAAGTATTATACGTTTATGTAAGATACGAAAATTTTTGCATATAATACGTATTTTATTCGGATGATTGCTAACAAGGGTGTCAACGACGGTAGTCATCTTCATCAGCTTATCTATATCCATCTAAAACCACATATCTATTTTAAGCTGTTTCTAGTGACCACGGTACTGCTTGATAATTACTTTCTAAAATAAATCAATAGAAATTATTCAAAAAAAAATTACTAAAATTATTTATTCTTTCTGTGGACGCTTCTATTACTGAACATGAGAGGAAAAAAAAAAAAAAGGAAAGAAGAAAAAAACTCGAAATCCTAGTTCTATCTGTCATCAAGCGGTACAAAAGCCAACCATGTCCCTGTGTGTTATCATGGAGTGTTGTCAAATTACACTTGATCAGTCGGTCTTGGTTGTTGGAAAAATTATAATAAAATCTATTATACAAAACACAAAGGTTTTTGAATCCTAGGGCTGACTGTGCCAAGATAAAGAGTTGTTGGGATTTAATCTTGGTGAATCAACGGTTGTGGGATTTTATGGGGAATCCAAAGAGTGGGATTTGCACTCATAATGGTTGTGGATGAGCATTATTGAGAGTGGGATTTTATGGTGAATGAGCATTATTGAGAGTGAGATTTTATGGGGAATCCAAAGAGTGGGGTTTGCACTCATAATGGTTGTGGATGAGTTTAAAATTGGGGGTCCAAGATTTTGAGGGGGAATACCTTAAATGAACCATGTCCTATGGGCACGGGTTATGACTAGTTAATCATTATGTCACGCATTATACTACAAACACTAAACGCATCTCCAATGTGGATTTCTATCCTATTTGTCATTGTACTTTATAAAAATATTTGTCTATTTTATTAAATTTCTATCTAGGAATTATACCTACATAAAAATACTTTCCAATAATTCTCATTTTTTATCCTACGTGACAACAAATGAAAAGATCAATTTAATGACGTGGAATCCAATAATAATTGGTACAAGAGATGAGAGATGAAGAATTTCTACGACATTTTCTACAATCCTACATCACAGCCACATATGATAGAAATTGTTATAAAATTATAATTTTTATTGGAAGGTGTTTAAAAAAAAAAAAAAAAAAAGATTTCTACCATTGAAATAGGGAAGATAGAAATCCCCATTGGAGATGGCCTAAATAAAGAGAATTTATTTCTCAAGAATCCTCTTGACACAATGATCCTAGTGAAATCGTCGTGACAAAATAAAACACTGGATCCGACATCAACCTACCAAAAAATCAACTAAGAAAGAAAGAAAGGGAAAAAAAAAAAAAGTCAAAAGAGAATGAGAGGAAAGAAACAAAAGTATTTCTGTAAAAAATTTCCCCTTATGATAACCCTTTAAATATGTAGTTACTTTTTTCTTGACGATTTCTTGGTCATCTGTCCTATTCGCTATCATGTACTTAGAGAAATTATTTAATGAGTGGGATTCGTTGTTCACTTTCTATCCACAATAGTCCTCCTCGTAGAAGGAGGACCAAATTCTAACAATAATTTGACCTACCATGACTCATTTATTATACCACTATTTGTTTAAGAGGGACAATTTATAAAATAAATATATGTTCAAAACTATTATATTAATATCGATTTATTTATAATAAGATAACAACAATTATATCTTCCGAAGAATATTATGTGTTATACTAAACCCAATATAACAAAATATCTAGGAATTAAAGGACAAATGAATATTATTTCACTAAATATGAAATTTCTGGCCGAATCCGGATGAACCTTGTGGTCATCGGAGAGAGGGATAAAAATGTTAGTCTCGGGACTTGACCAAAGATGGTAGACTCTATGTCGAGATCAGAGGTTCAACAAACATTCACCTTCTGATAATTCTCGAGATCCAAGAGGAACACTATTATATGAATCTGATTACAAAATCAACAATAATCAGAAAATAAATCTCACGCTCGTAAGACAATATTTGAGACTTGAACGGGATTCCTGGACTTTACAGACTCCCTTAACTCTCTTCTTGGTGCCTCTTTCAAAGGAGGCCAAGGGGCTCTATTTATAGAGCTCTCTTCTTGGTGCCTCTTTCAAAGGAGGCCAAGGGGCTCTATTTATAGAGTGGAGTGAGACTTCACATCTTCTCATATCCGATGTGGGACTAAAATACCAATACTCAAAAATAGAGTTTGATATTTTAGATCATCCCACAATCAGCATAGAAGTGTGCCGGTCCACGCCTACCTGAACACTTCCGTGCATGCACGAGACATCCTGGAGTCCGTGTCCGAGTCCGAGTCCGCACAACAAAAATTAACTTGCATCCTTGTTGGAATTAATCATTTTTTTTTCTAGGAAAATACTCCCACATGGTACACACTTGTGTCCCACCACACCTCATGTGCACACCTCAACACAAACAATGCATTATATTGAGATACTCACCATTTGGTGTAGCCGATGTGGGACTATTTTTCCTAATCCAAAGTCAAAAACACCAACAAAAAATTCTGGATGGATGGTGGAAAATCGGTGGATTGACCTACAGAAGCGTACTATTTTTTTCCATTTATGATGGAAGTTGAAAACAATCGGTCCAAAAGACATACAATACAGTGTGAACAAAAAGTTTCGAGTGTTACTCTGAATATCCTAAAAAAAAAAAACGAAATTTCTGAAACATCTCAATGTACCAAACAACCCCAAAGCTATAAAAAAATGACCCCGTGTAGAAAAGTTGATTTAATAAATTAAGGATACAAAGGAATTATTTGATACCAAACCTAGAAATGGAGAATACAATCAGCTCAATCTAGAAATATTTACAGATGGAATATTTGACTAAATCAAATAATTCTTCGGTATGTCCGTGGCGCTTCAGATATATGTGTTGAATGGTTATTTTATATGTGACACCAATCCTTATTTTATGGGATAATTTAACAAATGTCCATAATCCAAATGTTGAAACTAGTATATATTTTCACTATTTTTTTTATTTAGAAAATACCTCCACTCTTATGTAAAACAGAAAAAAAAAATGAGGATATATTTTAATTTTTTTACTATTCCATACTAAAAATAGAGACATTTGCTCGTTGAAAAAATATTGAAAGTATATACTAGTTTCAACATTTGAAATGAGAGTAATTTTTTTTTTTTTTAAAGAAGCCTCCCTGCTCACTTTGATTTCCAGACTGTGGGAATAAATTAATTAGTGCCCTGTCCTTGTAACTGAATTCTCAAGAAATCCAAATGCAAGACAAAGTAGAGGAATTAAATTATTTTTTAGCACATATTGAAAATGATACATGTGTACTTTGAAGCCATCCACAGCAGTATTCCTTTACATAGTTCCTTTTTTTTTTCCACTAGATTTGAAGAATAAACATCTTCGCACTCCAAATCCAAACCTAATAATAATTTTTTAAAGTAATCCATCTTCATTGATCTCTTTTTCTACCTAATCGTCAACATAGATTTTGATGTAGTCTTTAAAGTGACTTAGAAGATGGTTTTTTAATCTCGTGGCAAAATGTACCTAATTTACATGGTTGTCGTAAGGTTATCAGGACTTGGAGAATTATTACGGAGAATATTCTTACGCAACTGAGAGATAATGGTTTTTTTTATACAGACAACATGAGATAATGACTATTAGTCTTGGGATATAGATTCCTCCACGAAGACATGAACATGAGTTTCAATTCAATAATCAGAGTATACAAATTGTTTTAAAAATTTAACACGAGTAAGCAAAAATGGTTTATTTGGATAATATAATATCATATTTATTTGTATTTCGAACACGAACAAATTTAAGGTGAAAATTCTATTGTCATGCTTGGTTTAAGTTTTTTTTTTTTTTTCTGAAAATTTTGAATGTCGGAACAAATAATAACTCTATGAATCATGGAAGACCCATCCTCCAAAAAAGGAAAATATATTAATTTTTCATGGAAATAAATTGGGTTTGGGTCCGAGTTCATTCGGGTCGGGTTTAACTCATGGGCATATTAATTGTTGGTATTTTATGTTTTCTAATTTTTTACTTTTACTTTTTTTCTTCTCAACTTTTAAATTATTTTTTATTTCTTTTCATTAATAAAAAAATGTTTTCCCCTTTATTATATTAGAAAATTGCTTTTCTTTTTTTGGGTTTATTAAATTGTTTTCTTTCACTCTCCTCGTTTTAAAGTTTTTTCGTCTTTTTATTGGTTTGCTTTTACATTTTATCTTTTTATTTATTTCTCATTTAATTTACTTCCTTCTTCCTTTTTTTTTTTTTTACCTTTTATCGTTCTTTTTTTTTTTTTTTTTCGTTTTCTTACCTTTTCTATAAACAACTTTTTCTGTTTTTTCAAATTAATTTCTTTTATGTACAATGCTTTTTTTTTTTCCGTCTTCTCTATCTTTTTTTGCAAATTATTTTTTGTTCATTTCGATTTGCGCCAGTTTGAGTTTGGGTTATGTTCAATTTGGACTGAATCGTGAAAATTAATTTATAAGTAAAAAAAATATAATGTAGATATGATTGAACATTATTCTCTCGAATATTTAACCAACATTATAAAAAATCATGAATAAAATGAAAAAAATCGTTAAATATATTTAATAGTCAATCGAAAGTATTATATATATTTTTTTATATAAAATACGTTCTCGAATAGATTATATGTATATTTACCAATGATGGGAATATAATTTTCCAAAACATAATCTCAACAAAAAATAATTTTCGAAACTATAGTATAAAGTATTCAGAACATGCACTCTTAAAAAAAACTATATAATTAACTTTGTTATATCATATATTATAACATGAGGTTCCCTAATAGAAGTTCGCAGACTTCAGATTGCTCATACATAACTTTAACTGGAAATTGCTGAGAAACCCAATTTCGGGGTTGATTTTTATGAAAAATCCACTCGTAGGATGGGTTTTATGAATTGCCCAGAATTATATATGTCACGACCCGCTACCCAAATTGTTGGGCCGGGCCGAGTCATGTCCAGCCTACGCTTGGTTAAGGTGTAGTAAGCTGTTCTAAGTATAGACAATAAAGGATCTAAGCTGCTAACAGTTCTAATATCACATTTAAAAGGTTCATCACAACGCAGCATCTATAAGCGAAAGTAAAATAAGTACAGACTTAATAATACACTTCCAAAGTATCAAACTGGAGACAAAGTCCAGTGACTGCAAAATATAGTCTAAACTGTTTAATAACTTAGCCAAAAAGAATCTAAGCGAGACTACCAAGCGAGGTTCCCTGCGGGGACTTCCTCGGGGGCAAAAGCCTGGTCCTCTGTAGTGGGTCTATAGAAAAGATCACATAGCAAATCTTCCTCCGAAAGTATGCCTACAACGTTATCCTGTCAGGACGGGAGCAAGTACTGATTCTACAAACTAAACATACTGAGCATGGAATGAAAAGATATGTAATAAATAAGAATCGTGTCATATCTCATGTCGTATCACAATCATGTCATATCACAAATCTATCATGTAAAGGATACGTTTCATCATGGCAATATATGTTTGTTTTAAAGTTTAAAACTGTAGCATGTACGTGATCGGTCAATAGGTAAATAGGATGTACAGTGGTACATATCAATTTTCTGAAGTGTACATACGTACACTTAACGGCATCGGTATATATCCATACACAAATGCGGGATCAGACATACGAAAAAGTTGCATATAGAATGTAACAGTGCACGGTAAATACATACGGAGAAGGGGGGCATGATCACGTACTCTACTAACAGTTTCTCCATAACCCAGATTCTAACATGTGAGAGATACGAGAACAGTTTAAAACATGTGAAAGATATCGGAAGCAGTATAAGCATGGTAGGTACTGAGAGCAGTATAAAAATATGGTAAGTACCGAGTGCAGTTTAAAATATGTGGAAGATCATGAGTGCAGTATAATTAAAACATGTTAAAGATCCTGAGAGCGGTATAATTAAAGCATGTGAAGCATACGCTAGATATATAGAAACCTGTAAGATATAGTTTTCAGTTTAAATCACTGTATTAACATAGTTCATACGCAATTCATTATCATATGCAGTAAAATAAAGTTTGTAGGGGTACTCGCCTCGAGCAAAGCAATGATAAGAATATGTAGCTATAGATGTCCGGTGTCTTGTCAAAATGATACACAATCTCGGTCTCTAAACTATGTTCAAGATTTTACACTAGTGGTGTGACACGACTCCTAACTGGACACTAGCTAAGTGGTGACCTAGCATAAAAGTCCAATGTGGGGTGATACTATATCTAAACCAACACTTAGGGTCCTTAGAAATACAAGGATTACTTTAGAGTTTCCCAAAAACCAAACATATAAATATATACACTAATAATAATAATTAATTATAATTTAAGGATGATACACAAGAAAAAATCTACAGATGTCGTCGGATGTAGTGCCCCGTCCCCACATCGTGCCTTGTTCTCCGTCCACGGGGTGCGCGAGAAAGAAATACTGTCGCTATCGACTCGGTCGGGACCGATAGGTCGGGATCGATCGAATCGATCGAACGGGAACAGTTGAATTAAGATCTATTTCCCGTTATGGAATGGCTTCTTTGGAACCAAGTCCCATATTCAGCGGGTTGCGCCTCAAGGATTGACTCTGCGGTTGAGTGGGAAGAGACCTCCCGTTGCTCTGTTTTTCATGCCGCTTGAGTTGGTTTTGGCTTTATTTTCTGAATGCATTTTCGTAAATATTTTCGATGGTTTTTATGGCTTGCATTTCGAACTTCGCATTCATATCGAATTTTCTTGAATAACACAGTGTTCTAATCGGTTGCTTGTACGATTTCAGGTGATCGCGTAGGCAACGTCTAGCGCGGCCAACCAGTTTCTCGCCTCAAATAAATACTAAGGTGAGTGGCTAACCCTTCTTTCCTCGACCCTCTTCTCTAATACATTATCGATACTAGACATGTGCTATGCTAGATGTAATGCAACGACATAAATGATATTTCGATGAACGGTCACACGACGTCCTACGAACACGAACTATACAAATGCTTGTCGTATAACCTTATCGTGCTTGCAATTACCGTATTATATAGAACCGTGCTAAGAAAGGATGAATCGATTAAATGAATGTCGCAACGATACTATAAGATGTGCCTTGAAATAATAATTAACTTAGCACGGTCATGGAGAACTTGTCGACAAGGGCGATTGTTTCTTCGGACGATATTACGAGGCCACGTGACCGTTCCGGCCTAGGAAGAAACACGGATAGCTATGCCGGATGCATGTCACGGTAGGCAGTGGCTTTCAACGGGGCTCGCTACCTGCGCTGGGGGACCACTGTCTACCAAGCTATATGTCCAGGATGGCTTGTCGTGCCAGTGACCTTCACAAATGCACTCTATTATGTCTTATTATTATCAACATGACATGGAAGAACATGGTAAGTTTATGCTACAACGGCGCGCTCTGCCGGGGGTAAGATCTATCATCGTTATACGGTTGTGCCTATGAATAAAAGTTTAAATTTAGTAGGACGGCTAGAAACTTCACTAATCAATTGCATGCACGCTCACTTAACTTCTTCAACAAGTGAGAGCACAGAATTTAATGTAATGACCGGCTCCGCCTTAGCGGAATGCCGATTCAAACGGCAAGTGCAACGACTCAAACGAGCCATCGACTCGAAGAGTTGGCATCGACCTGATGAAGAATCGATGCAAGGCTTACATTGGCCCGTCAAGATGAATCCAGACTTAGACTTTCAAAGGCGCGCTCGGAGTATCGCTCGGCCGATACGAACATCGCTAAGGTGGGTGGCTCCGATGAACCCGTCTTTGCTTAGCCTAGACACATAACAATACGGACACTATTGCTAGAATCGCTAGGCGATAACACTGGCATGCTAATAAATGACTCAACGCACCTAGCTAAGGGAATAATCCCATCTTGTATGCTTGTTTAGAACATAGAAAAGAACTTAGAAAATATAGGAACTCTCGTGCCGCGCTCCACGCTCGTGCTAAGGCACGGGCTTACGTTTTGAGTTCCCTATGCGTTCAACAATGAAACAATGAATATTTACAACAATAAAATGGAAGACTATCGACATAGTCGTTCCGAGTAGATTATAGCAACATGGAAAGACTACGGGACCGATAGGTCGCCAAGGCGCCTCCCGCACAGGGAGTTACAAAATGTATAAATGAATGAATGAATAAGTGAATGAATCAATCAATGAACAAACGGACAAGTGAAAGAAAGGAAAAGAAAGAATGAATGAAAGATAAGAAATGAAAGAATGATTAGCGACAGGTGTGACGGGCACGTGCAACGGGGCTCGCTACCCGTGCTGCACGGATGCCAACCTGGTCGATAACGCATTATGGATAAGGGTTAGCCTACGGCTCGGAGACAGCCGTTAAGTTAAAATGACAATAAAATACGAAATGGTCGTGGACGGATTCGTGTACGAGTGAAAAGGGATTCCAAGGGCAACGAACGACGATTTCGTGGCCGGCCTAGGCGGAATCATAGCCTACTGGCGGACAGGTGTGCGGGCTTGGGCACATAACCAAACGTAGGGCCGGTTATTCAATAGTCTATCAAGGTGTACCAGCCATCACGCTTGATAGATGAGAATGCCACAGGGAAAAATATCCAAAATGGCTGACATGCCAGCGACCGGTACATATAGATTTAGGTAGGCTTTGGTGGTGGCAATCCGCGTGCAAGTCCTTGCATTAAAATCAAAGTAGTCTAAAGTTAACTGAATGAGACGCCTTATGAATAGGCTTGAAATGTAACGCACCAAATGATAAGGAGTACTTCGTGCAAATGAATTTGAAAACACGCCTACGACGCGTTAGAATCTAAGGCAGGAACACGCCCTTGGCACTAAATGTTTACGTGAATCATGTTAAGTTGAAATATATGAATTGTTGACTAACTTGATTTACATTGAACAAGGAAGGCCGGACGGTAAGTATGGGTAAGTCATGTATGTATTTCCATACGACACTTGAAATTGGCAACACGAGATAGGCTATGAAATATGCCATGAAATTGATCCTAAGACAAGATTAGAAAGACAATGAATGATAGAGATGCACAAAAGTAAATAGAACGTGTTTGGTAATAATAGCATTGTGGGCGAGCTAGCCTCCCCACCAGTGCATAATAATGTACTGATAACCCCACAGTCTGCTTGCAGGATGCAGGAGACGCCGGCGGGTGCGGAGCTTCCCTCGAATGTGCTAAGGCGCGGAGCCAACTCTGGAGCCTTGGAGCGTTGCAAGGAGCTGAAGCACCATATACAGGACATAATGTATTGGAACATCGCCATGAATCATTCCATCTTGTAAGCCACTTGGCACGCCTTTTATGTTTCAGAGAGAGAGAGAGAGCTTGAGCGATTTGTAATATCGACCTAGCGCCGCTTGTAAACTTCTTGAAAAATCAATAAAGAGTTTGAATTTGCTTCAACTTGTGTTCATTTACTTTCCGCTGTAAATGGGGACACTCTGTGCGACTCTGTGGCCTAGCTCAAATCGGCCGTTTCCGGACATAGCCTTGCACGGGCGCAACCTAGGCCCGTGCGACATCACGCCTTAGCGAGGACGATCGCTCCTGCGGGAGCGGGGCGTGACAGATTGGCACGGCTCTACGTTCTTGGACTTTATTTCGATTATCTCCGTTTTGAAAGCTCGTTTTGAGACAAAAGAAGTATACGCTCTCTCTCATTATGCCTTGGGATGTTTCATATAATAAGTCTAATATTTTCAAAAGCTCGTACAAGTACTCGGTTGAACGGGATCGATAGGCAAGGGCCTTTGTGCCAAACCACGACGGACTCGAGTTGGAAGGAACGCATGCTAAAAAGTTAGCAAACGCAAGGCGTGCTTGAATAACCTTATGCTGACAATAGCGAACGAGTATGCGAGACCGAAGTATGGTTCGAAGGGGATAGCTATGCACACGGCCTTCTGGCTAAGTTGTGCCGCATGTCGCGTACCTCGACTTTTGGGTGCAATCGGGTTGCGAGCGATATCAAGTATCACTCGATCGAGAATGGAGATACACTTTGAGTGTCTATCGATAGGAATGCTATCGAGTTAACGCTTAGGCGTACCCGAAAGATTGGCTTAGATTTTGTGGATTAGTGCGAACGACTTAGTATGTCGAGGCGACGTGAGCGATTACGCTAGAGATTCGTCGAACGAATCTGAAAGATGTCTTAGCACATGACGCGAACGTGATTGAGGACTAGATCATATGGCTTGAATCCGAATGGTGTATGTGATAGGTTCGGAGAAGAATAAGAATGAGTGTCGACGACTAGTCGAGTGGATCGAACCCTGAGTGGTGTATGGACGTTATAGAAATTGTTCGAGCGAGACTAAAGGATTTACGAATAGAACGAGTACGTCGGCAAGCGATGATATCGCGTAAGCCTTAGAATGAGTAACGCTTAGTTGGTTTCGACTTCGAGAGTCTCAAACGAGATATCGTTTGGACGAATTAAGAATGCGTAGTACGAATCATGAAACGAATGGAGGTCTTGGTCGAGGAAACATAGAAGATCGTGCATGCAATTTTGAATTTAGTTGAATGGATTGAAACTTGAGTTAAGGTGAATTACTCATGGACGAGATCGGGAATAGCAAGGTCGGAAGATAGCGTGCATAGGAAACGTTGATTTGAAGATACAAGAATGACTAAGGAATTGAAATTGATGTTGCTCGATGAAGAGTTAGCACGCAACAATGTGAATTGAGGAAATTAAGTTGTACGACTTGGAATTCGTTACAAAAGGAAGATCGTCAGGTTATGTACATCATCGATGGTATTGAGGCGTATCAAAGATCAATGTACGATAACTCGGGGATACTCTGATTCGACGAAGGATGATTGTGTCAGAAGTTATTGTTTTGAAGGATGCTATGTTGGAAATGAATATTTAGAATGAGGAAGGAAAGTGACTTGATTGTTCGGTGATAACCACAACGACAACGGTCTTGTCTTGCACGAGCGCAACTCCAGCCTCGTACATGCGTCACGTCGGATTTGGAACGATCGTTCCGTGTGAGCGTTGGCATGGTGATTCATGTCCAGCAGGAATGGTCGAACTCAAAATATCATGACATGGCAATTTTGATTGCTTCGACTTGTGGTTTGAAGCGAAGGTGAATTCGAGGATTGTTAGGACTTGCAATTGAAGAATGAGAAAACTTGAGGATTGAGTAGACCCAATCCGTGTATCGAAAATGAGCAAGTCTAGACGCAACGCAAGAGTTACGTCCCGATGAGAACGATTATTCTGCGGGAATATTGACTTGGTGATTCATGTCCGCCATGGATAATCAGACTTGTGTGAGATCGGGGCACGACATATTGCAAGGCTAGACGACCTTGTGATCGACTACGTGAATTGGATAGGATGGATAGGTGGATTGTATCAAACATACTGAAGAGATAGACTATGAAAATTTTTAGTATGGACATACGATATTAACATATCGAGGATTGGTTGAGGATAACCTACGAGCTCAAACTTGGAGCAGAGAATGTGTTGATGAGAATAGGGTGAACGCTGCTTGATGTTTAGAAATTTGAGTGAAACAAACTTGGGTAGAAACTCCCGTACAAGCGAACAAATGGTTTGACCATAGGAATTGGGGCGAGCGTCGTGCAACGGCCTTACACGATGAGCAACGAACTTGACTTGTAACTATGACCTTGTGAGCTGACCTAGCGGATAGGCGGACGACCCTATGCCGAGTTATTGAACCTGTGCGATGGCATTTACAGTATCGTCTGGACGGACGATAGACTTGGGGCAACAAGACTTAGAGTAGGACGGGGAAACTGGGAGTGTGCGTGAACGACGACAAGATTGGCCCCAAACGAAGGGAATGATAGGAATGGATGATACACAAGTAAAGTTGGGATAACGAAATGAATCATTGATAGGAAGATATACTCGAGGATGGTGCAATACTTGGCCTTGAATCTGTAATGCCTGTGGTTCGTATTACGTATCTGTGGGATACATGTACGTATTTTATCTTGTATTACATGCTTCCTTGCTTAGTTTCCTTCATGGCTTGGTTTATTCTTGGTTCGGGTTGGCTTGGTTCGGTTGGGATTGCTTTTGGTTCATCATGGACCAAAGGGTGAACCCTCTACCTACCACTATCACTACCATTTATTAACCCTTCTCCTTTCTCTCTCTTCATTACTCTTTTTCTTTCCTCCATTACTTCCTTACCTACCAAAGAGAGGAAGAGAGAGGTCTAGGCAAGTACAACTTGCTTCATGGAGGAACTCAGATTTTATTGCTTCATTCTCTTTCTTACAGCATTCTAACTTACTTTAGAACTTGGCTTTTTCACTTTCCATGGCTAGATTCTTGTAGATCTATATTTATATTATTTTTGGATTTCTTGGGTTTTGATCTACTTAATCTTGTTATTTTCGAGTTTTGATGGTTTCATGTTGTAGAGAATTTCGTTCTACCCCATTTTGACCTATAGAAGTTCGGATTTGGGCTCCGGATGATAGAGTTATGCAACTTGGAAGCCATGGCTTATGGTGTACTTTTTCTCGGAAATTTGGAGAAGAAGCACAGTCCCGAGCCGCATAGTAGCACTTGACCGCATGAACATTCATGCGGCAAGTCAGTTCCAACCGCATACACTATTGCCTTGACTTGACCGCATGACAAGTTCATGCGGCAAGTATTCCTTCTAGCCGCATGAAGTCCTTCTTACTTAACCGCATGACTGAGGCCCAGTCCTTCATGGCCGCATGGATTTCCAGTAACCCCGCAGCCGCATGAACTCAACACTCGCGAGCCGCATAGACCGCAGTCTCCTAGCCGCATGGGTTTGCTTCCCTTGACCGCATAGTCATTACTCCCCGCAGCCGCATGGGTTGCTCCTCCCCGGCCGCATGTACCTGATTGGTCAGCCAGCCGTATGGACCCATCCCCCGCCAGCCGCATGGGTTCTCTATCCTCCTGACCGCATATGTCTTGCCTTTCTCAGCCGCATGACCGACTGGATCTCCGAGCCGCATATGACTGATACCCCTTTGACCGCATAAGCCTTTTCCTTTTAGCCGCATGCGCCTGACCCTATTCAGCCGCATGGGCTGTTCTCTTCCAGCCGCATGAGATCATTCTTTTTTTTATGAACTTGATAATCACGGATTTACTTAATATGTTTGGACGTGGTAATTGAACATGACATGATAGTGGCCCGTCGTGGCGCACCCCTGACAAGTACACCTGACATGATAGTGACCCATCGTGGCACACCCCTGACAAGTACACCTGACATGATAGTGGACCGTCGTGGCGCACTCCTGATTAGTACACTTGACATGATAACCTGACATGAATTATCTTGAACAGCTGTTGCGACGGCTACATGACATGACATGACCTGTATAATTAATCCTGGACACCGTGGGCGATTGTGCTTATACAAATAATCCAGTCCTGTCTTGCATCATGTCTAGGATGGGACTCCTGAGTACCACGGTCAGGAGTACCTACTGAAATGGACTAAGACTAATAACTAGATTAATATACTAGTCATAAAGAGATCTCCCAGCTACAGGCAATCCCGTTACCTGGGCACGCATTGGGATCTGTAGCCTGTCGTCGAGTAGGGCACATTTCCAGCATACTGTCATATGTTGCACCCTTCAAGCTACCTAAGGGTACATTCGTTTCCTGGACGATGTACCCACCTGAATTCATCTCTAAATCTTTTAACCCGGTAACCTGGATGGTCTGCAGGGCTTGTGACTGTGGAGTAATCTCACTGCATCTTGTTAGTAATTAGGCCTGTGACAACCCTAGTTAGTTAAAGTATCAAGCCGTAATTCTTTCTGGGCCGTGAAATGATTGGATGGAGTCTAACCAGTCTAGTCTTGTCCTGATCCCGTTCCAGATTACTGCATGACTGGAATGTCTGTATTTATTTTACCGATAAATGGTGAGAATTCCAGGTTCTGTTCAGACGAAGGGTTACAACCCCGGTCCTTGTTTGGTTTACGGGTTGTAACCTGGTTATCTGAATAGTTCCATGGTTATCTCGTCGTATATCATCATGATGTATTTTCTTTAATTCCAGTTATTACTTTATTTATACTCTTGTGCTGATTGCTGGTTGTAGTTCCTAAGTGAAGCTTCCTTTGTGGCACTTGTTCTTTCTGGGATCTGACCCAGCTGGTTTTGTATGGCCAGATTTCGGAGCAGCTCCAGAGGATCTACCGCTTTTCCAGTCCGATGGTGAACACCAGGCGTAACCAGGGCAACGAATGGGTTATTTTTGGCTCTCCCACTCTATTGTAAAAATATTCTTTTGAGGCGTTTAGCCGACGAGCACCTGTTTAGCTCGATTGTACTTACTTGCTGTCTGCCTACGGGCTGTAACATGATTGACAGATCCTAGGGTTGATCATGTATGACTAAACTCTTGCTAGTCCTAACATTTTGTAACGACTAGCTTCATGATCAGCTGAATATGTAATATTTGGGATGCGTTATTATTGTATATTTAATGATCATACATCTTGTAACATTTACTTACTTGCTTGTGATTGAGACACTAGGCTTGTTCATGACCATAGGAGACTGTTGGCTTGTAGTAAACCCTCATGTATCTAGACAGCTGTGACCGTATAGCGAGATGGAATCCATTTCATATACGTAGCTGGCTATGTCTGCCTCCCGCTCTCCAGTATTCTGGTTCTGGGGCGTGACAGAATCGAATGGAAACTACTTAGACTTGGTCGACCCCGCTAAGAAGAAATCATACTGATTTCATGGACAAGAGCGCTTGAGAAGCGAATCGAATCATCTCGAAGATCGAGATAAACGATAGTGAGATGCACATAAGTTCGGTTTTAAATTGAAGTTAGTGAAAAGATCGACAAATCGAGACTATCACGCGTAGCGCGTCCGACTTCGCTAATCGCTAAGCTTGGTTGAAATGTACGTATTCGGGGGACGCCTTGAATATGTGCACAGTCCCCACGCAGCGATATAATGAAGTCGAATGCAACTGCAAGTGGGTGTTAAGATGCGCATGAACGACAATTAAATAAGTACCATCAAGTCTAAAATGAATGGACAGTCATTCCATAAAATTCACCAAACGCATGCAACATAAAACTTGAAAGAATAACCGAGCATAATTCGATGCCATCGAACGATAGAGCCGTTCGATAAAAATTGTCTAAGAAACACGACGACACAAGCTAAAGAAATGGTAGGATGACCTGCACTCAGGAAGTCTCGAGGACGAGACTTGTTTTGAGTGGTGTATTATGTAATGACCTGCTCCGCCTTAGCGGAATGCCGATTCAAACGGCAAGTACAACGACTCAAACGAGCCGTCGACCCGAAGAGTTGGCATCGACCTGATGAAGAATCGATGCAAGGCTTACATTGGCCCATCAAGATGAATCCAGACTTAGACTTTCAAAGGCACGCTCGGAGTATCGCTCGGCCGATGCGAACATCGCTAAGGTGGGTGGCTCCGATGAACCCGTCTTTGCTTAGCCTAGACACATAACAATACGGACACTATTGCTAGAATCACTAGACGATAACACTGCGCATGCTAATAAATGACTCAACGCACCTAGCTAAGGGAATAATCCCATCTTGTATGCTTGTTTAGAACATGGAAAAGAACTTAGAAAATATAGGAACTCTCGTGCCGCGCTCTACGCTCTTGCTAAGGCACGGGCTTACGTTTCGAGTTCCCTATGCGTTCAACAATGAAACAATGAATGTTTACAACAATAAAACGGAAGACTATCGACATAGTCGTTCCGAATAGATTATAGCAACATGAAAAGACTATGGGACCGATGGGTCGCCAAGGCGACTCCCGCACAGAGAGTTAAAAAATGTATAAATGAATGAATGAATAAGTGAATGAATCAATCAATGAACAAATGGACAAGTGAAAGAAAGGAAAAAAAAGAATGAATGAAAGATAAGAAAGGAAAGAATGGTTAGCGACATGTGTGACGGGCACGTGCAACGGGGCTCGCTACCCGCGCTGCACGGACGCCAACCTGGTCGATAACGCATTTTGGCTAAAGGTTAGCCTACGGCTCGGAGACAGCCGTTAAGTTAAAATGACAATAAAATACGAAATGGTCGTGGACGGACTCGTGCACGAGTGAAAAGGGATTCCAAGGGCAACGAACGACGATTTCGTGGCCGGCCTAGGCGGAATCATGGCCTACGGGCGGACAAGTGTGCGGGCTTGGGCACATAACCAAACGTAGGGCCGGTTATTCAATAGTCTATCAAGGTGTACCAGCCATCACGCTTGATAGATGAGAATGCCACAGGGGAAAATATCCAAAAAGGCTGACATGCCAGCGACCGGTGCATATAGATTTAGGTGGGCTTTGCTGGTGGCAATCCGCGTACAAGTCCTTACATTGAAATCAAAGTAGTCTAAAGTTAACTGAATGAAGCGCCTTATGAATAGGCTTGAAATGTAACGCACCAAATGATAAGGAGTACTTCGTGCAAATGAATTTGAAATCACGCATACGACGCGTTAGAATCTAAGGCAGGAACACGCCCTTGGCACTAAATGTTTACGTGAATCATGTTAAGTTGAAATATATGAATTGTTGACTAACTTGATTTACATTGAACAGGGAAGGCCGGACGGTAAGTATGGGTAAGTCATGTATGTATTTCCATGCGACACTTGAAATTGGCAACACGAGATAGGCTATGAAATATGCCATAAAATTGATCCTAAGACAAGATTAGAAAGACAATGAATGATAGAGATGCACAAAAGTAAATAGAACGTGTTTGGTAATAATAGCATTGTGGGTGAGCTAGCCTCCCCACCAGTGCATAATAATGTACTGATAACCCCACAGTCTGCTTGCAGGATGCAGGAGACACCGACGGGTGCGGAGCTTCCCTTGAACGTGCTAAGGCGCGGAGCCAACTCTGGAGCCTTGGAGCGTTGCAAGGAGCTGAAGCACCCTATATAGGCCATAATGTATTGGAACATCGCCATGAATCATTCCATCTTGTAAGCCACTTGGCACGCCTTTTATGTTTCAGAGAGAGAGAGAGCTTGAGCGATTTGTAATATCGGCCTAGCGTCGCTTGTAAACTTCTTGAAAAATCAATAAAGAGTTTGAATTTGCTTCAACTTGTGTTCATTTACTTTCTGCTGCAAATGGGGACACTCTGTGCGACTCTGTGGCCTAGCTCAAATCGGCCGTTTCCGGACATAGCCTTGCACGGGCGCAACCTAGGCCCGTGCGGCATCACGCCTTAGCGAGGACGATCGCTCCTACGGGAGCGGAGCGTGACATTTAAACTGCCATTGACCAGCACAAAGTGTAATGTGCTGACCCTCGCTTTCAACAGGTACTCGAAACCAGGATAGCGTGCCAAGGAACTGAAGGCGATGCTCCTTTCTTTTGAAGCCTTGCTAGCGCGAAGGCTAACTCTGCAACTTTTGAAGACTCCAACCCAACTGCATCATGAGTCGCAAACTCTCGTCGATCCCAGGTCTTAGAGAGTCATTTTGATGTTTTGTAAAAAGGGATGTAAATATATGGAATGACTATCTCATCGATGTCGGTTGTAAGCCCGAGAGGCCTCTTTTGTAATCGAGTCTGTAACCTAACTTATTATCAATAAAAATGCAAGTTTCCTTCCCTATATAAATGTGTTCAAATTCTCTGCGTACTCTTTTATATGCTATTGTTTCGGATAACCTTATGAACCGTCTTGTGCAAGCGCAATTTAGGCTTGCACGGTATCACGCCCGGGGGACGACTATCGATTCTACCGAATCGGGGCGTGACATAATAGTATCAGAGCACGGTTTTACGTCCTTGGTCTCCAGTGTCGAGTTTTTAGTCTCAAAACCGTTGGTCTCGTGTCGATGAGATATGTCGTTCCATACGAGTGAGCTGTAATAAGTTTTGTGACTAATGTAGTTTGCCTTCAAAAATCATAGAAGGCACGGCGGTAAGCGTGGTGGCGAACGAAAAAAGTGCTTCGAGCGGCTCGAGTAGCTCGAGACCCGGACCCTATAACGATGCCATAGAGCAGATGTTGCGCAAGCTGGAAGCGCAACAACGACAAGCTGAGGAGAGTCAACGCTAGAATGAGCAACATCGACGGCAGACGGAGGCACGCCAGACTCAGTTCGAGGCCCGATTCGATGCACAATTTAAGCTGCAGCAGAAGTAGCTCGACACTCTTCAGCAGATCGTTCAAACAGTGGTGGCCAACAACAACAACTCCGCGATAACCCATGCCATAACCGAGCCTGCGGCCAGACAAAGTGAAGTCGAATCGGAGGTACCCGAGCCTATGCCTACAGCACCGAGAAGTTCCAACTTCGACGTGTCAAAATTCACGAAAAGCTGCCGCACTTCCTTCAACGGCACGGAAGATCCCTCCATGGCGATCGACTGGTTTGAGGAACTGGAAGATAAATTCGAGCTTCTGGGTGCCGAAGAGTCCAAAAAAGTTGCATGCGCTCAACTTCTACTCCGATTGAACGCGCACGACTAGTGGGCCGTGCAAAAGCGAGCGATCAGACGTGACGACGAGACAGCGACAATTTTTTGGGCCACTTTTCGAGAGGAATATGACGGTAAGGTAAGGAAAAATGACGGTACGGCAGTATGCAGCAGAGTTCAACAAGTTATCCAAATTTGCTGAAGAATTTCTGCCCTCCCTGGCGAGTCGTGCTCGATGGTTTGAAGTGGGTCTGCGGCCATCTATTTATGCCCATGTGTCTGTTTCCCAATACAAAACGATGGGGGAGTCTCTCAACCATGCCCTCCGCCTTGAACGCCAATACCCTCCAGGTGCTGCCGGCGCTGTGTATACCTACAATCACAAATGCCCTAGCCACGCGGAAGGAAACAACGTGACCAAGCGTCCGAACAACGGGCACCAGGGCGGACATCAGGCACGAAACCAGGGACCTCACTGCACAAAATGCAACCAGAACGGACACCTTACCGTCGACTGTGATGTTCAGAATGGCGGGTGTTTCATCTGCAGAAAAAGGGGTCACTTTTATGGAGACTGCCCGAACCGTAGAAAAAATAACTTGAACACGCCTCAGCATCAACAGCACCGTCCGGGGAATCAAGTTTCGGCGCCTCGAGCACCTCAACCCGCACCGCAAAATAGCCAAGACTGTCGCCCGAATGCCCAGGGCCGCGTCTATGCCATGACTCGAGATGAAGTGCTTGCATCAGATACGGTCGTGACAGGTATACTAAGTTTCAATAATGTGCATGCACGTGTACTATTTGATTCAGGTGCTTCGTATAGTTTTATATCAGCGGACTTTGCCGCCGAGCACAAATTTTCGATAATATCATGAGATCTCGACCTTAGCGTAAGTACACCTTCGGGCACACCAATACTCACTAATTTAGCCTGCGTCGACGGGATTATCTGTATCGGCGGTCAAAAGATCGGTCTTGACGTGATAGTTCTAGACATGAAGGACTATGATATCATTCTGGGAATGGATTGGCTCGGACCGTGCAACGCAACCATAGACTGCACCAGAAAGACGGTCACCTTCCGCATACCAGGAGTGCCTGAATTCTGCTTTTCGTATGGTGAGACGTCGTCGACCTGCATGCTGATCTCGGTAATTTCTGCTCGGAGGATGCTGCATTCTGGGTGCAAAGGCTATTTGGCGTCCGTTCGAGACACGCGAAAGGATGGTACAAACGTGGGTTAGACCGACGTTGTGGCAGAATTCCCCGATGTATTCCTGGACGAGCTACCCGGCATGCCCCCCGACCGAGAAATCGAGTTCAGCATCGATACATTTCCCGATACTCGACCAATTTCCAAGGCCCCGTACAGAATGGCTCCCGCCGAGCTGAAGGAACTCAAGGTCCAGTTACAAGTGTTGCTCGATAAAGGGTTTATTCGGCCAAGTATTTCACCGTAGGGAGCGCCTGTGCATCGATTACCGAGAGCTGAACAAGGCCACCATCCAGAACAAGTATCCATTGCCTCGCATAGACGACTTATTCGATCAGCTGCAAGACGCCTCGGTATTTTCGAAGATTGATCTCCGCTCGGGCTATCATCAACTCAAGATTAAGTCAGACGACATGCAAAAGTCAGCCTTTGGTACTCGGTACGGCCACTATGAGTTTCGGGTAATGCCATTCGGCCTGACAAACGCCCATGCCGCCTTCATGGATCTGCTGAATCGGGTATTTTGACCATTTCTTGATAAATTTGTGGTAGTCTTTATTGACGATATTCTCGTCTACTCGAAGGACAGGGTACAGCAAGCAGAACATCTACGGGCCGTGCTCCAAACACTTCGAGAGAATGAGTTGTATGCAAAGCAGAGTAAGTGCGAATTTTGGCTAAGCAGCGTATCCTTTCTTGGTCACATCATTTCGTCCGAAGGCATTGCAGTCGGTCCGAAGAAAGTGGAAGCCGTTGCTGATTGGAAGCGGCATGCGTCTGCTAGTGAGATTCGAAGCTTTCTTGGTTTGGCGGGATACTATCGACGCTTCGTGAAAGACTTTGCGAAGATTGTAAAGCCATTGACTCGCCTTACTCAAAAGGGAGTCGTGTATGAGTGGTCGGATGACTGTGAAGCTTCTTTCCAGGAGCTAAAATATCGACTAATTTCGGCCCCTATACTCGCACTTCCGGATGGGCCAGAGGGTTTTCAAATATTCAGCGATGCTTTAGGCCAGGGCTTGGGATGTGTGTTCATGCAGCGAAACAAGGTGATATCCTTCGCCTCCAGACAGTTGATATCGCACGAGAAGAACTATCCTACGTACGACTTGGAGTTAGCGGCTATTGTGTTCGCGTTGAAATTGTGGCGTCACTATCTTATATGGCGTGGCGTGCATGATCTATACCGACCACAAGAGTCTCAAGTATCTCTTCACCCAGAAGGAATTGAACTTGCGACAGAGGCGCTGGCTCGAACTGATCAAAGACTATGACTTGATGACCGACTACACTCCGGGCAAGGGAAATGTGGTGGCGGACGCTCTGAGTCGAAAATATCTTGCCTCGTTATCCATCAACCGCAGACTTCTACAAGATCTCGCAGAAATGGGTATCGACCTCCGGGTTCGATTCAGGGATGTACGGTTGGCGCAGCTGCAGTTAGAGCCGAGTTTGCTGGAAAAGATCATGACCACTCAGAAAGATGATCCGTACCTGAAGAAAATATGCGAGCGAATTTCAATAGGTAGTGCGATCGACTTTGCGTGCTGAGATTGAATGGCCGACTATGTGTTCCGGATGATTCAGAACTTCGAAAGGAGATAATGTCGGAGGCACATTATGCGAAATAGTCCTTGCATCCAGGCAGTACCATGATGTATAAGGACCTCCGCACGACCTTCTGGTGGCACGGGATGAAGAAAGATGTGGCACGCTTCGTGTCACAATGCATGGCCTGTCAGCAGGTGAAAGCTGAGCATCAGCGACCGGGCGGGAAGATGCAGAACCTTGCTATTCCAGAGTGGAAATGGGATCACGTCACTATGGACTTTATCGTTGGCCTGCCGAATACACCACGGGGGAGCGATGCCATCTGGGTCATCGTCGATCGAATAACAAAGTCAGCGTACTTTATTGCCATCAAAGTTACTTGGAGCGTTGATCGCCTGGCACAGATTTACCTTGACGAGATAGTCCGGCTGTACGGAGTTCCAGTATCCATCGTCTCTGATCGAGATTTACGGTTCATGTCGCAATTCTAGAGTAGACTTCAGTCGGCGCTGGGTACCAAGTTGTAATTCAGCTCAGCTTACCATCCTCAGACCGACGGCCAAATGGAGCGCGTTAATCAAATTCTCAAAGACATGCTACGACTCTGCGCAATTGACTTCAAATCAAGCTGGGACGTACATCTACCGCTGGCGGAATTTGCATACAACAATAACTACCAGTCCAGCATCCAAATGGCACCGTATAAAGCTTTGCACGGCCGGAAGTACAAATCGCCCATTTGCTGGGATAAAGTCGGGGAACGGCAGATACTCGGCCCGAAGCTGGTAGAACAGACTCTGAAAAAGGTCAAGCTAATTCGGAAAAGACTGAAGATTGCACAGAGTCGGCAAAAGAGCTACGCCGACACCCATCGAAGACCGCTTGAGTTCCAGGTGGGCGATCACGTGTTCCTAAAGGTGTCGCCCATACGAGGAGTTACTCGGTTCGGCGCGAAGGGAAAGCTGAGTCCGAGATTCGTTAGGTCGTTCGAAATACTCGAGCGGGTCGCCCTAGTGGCCTATAAAATTGCCCTACCGCCTGTGCTTGAAGGTGTGTACAATGTCTTCCACGTCTCGCAGCTGCGAAAGTACGTGCATGACCCTAGCCACGTGGTGGATTTTGGCCAACTGGAGCTGAAGTCCGACTTGTCCTACATTGAAGAGCCAGTTCAGATCTTAGAACGCAAGGATAAGCTACTGCGAAATCGGGCAATCCCTCTCGTTCGCGTACTCTGGAGGAACCATGCGGCGGAAGAGTCGACATAGGAACTCGAGTTAGAGATGTAGGAAAAGTTTCCTTCATTATTTTTATAGAGGTAGGTTCTGTTCTTAAGTTTCGAGGACAAAACTTTTTCTTAGTTGGTTATGGTGTAGTGCCCTGTCCCTACATCGTGCCCGGTTCTCCGTCCACGGGATGCGCGAGAAAGGAACACGGTCGCTATCGACTCGGTCGGAACCGATAGGTCGGGATCGATCGAATCGATCGAACGGGAATGGTTGAATTAAGATCCATTCTTCGTTATGGAATGGCTTCTACGGAACCAAGTCCCATATTCAGCGGGTTGCGCCTCAAGGATTGACTCTGCGGCTGAGTCGGAAGAGACCTCCCGTTGCTCTGCTTTTCACGTCGCTTGCGTTGGTTTTGGCTTTATTTTTTGAATGCATTTTTGTGAATGTTTTCGATAGTTTTCATGGCTTGCATTTCAAACTTCGCATTCGTATCGAATTTCTTTGAATAACACAGTATTCTAATCGGTTGCTTGTACGATTTTAGGTGATCGCGTAGGCAACGTCTAGCGTGGCCAACCAGTTTTTCGCCTCAAATAAATAGTAAGGTGAGTGGCTAACCCTTCTTCCCTCGACCCTCTTCTCTAATACATTATCGATACTAGACATGTGCTATGCTAGATGTAATGCAACGACATGAATGATATTCCGATGAACGGTCACACAACGTCCCACGAACACGAACTATACAAATGCTTGTCGTATAACCTTATCGTGCTTGCAATTACCGTATAATATAGAACCGTGCTAAGAAAGGATGAATCGATTAAATGAATGTCGCAACGATACTATAAGATGTGCCTTGAAATAACAATTAACTTAGCACGGTCATGGAAAACTTGTCGACAAGGGCGATTGTTTCTTCGGACGATATCCCGAGGCCACGGGACCGTTCCGGCCTAGGAAGAAATACGGATAGCTATGCCGGATGCATGCCACGGTAGGCAGTGGCTTTCAAAGGGGCTCGCTACCTACGCTGAAGGACCACTGTCTACCAAGCTATATGTCCAGGATGGCTTATCGTGCCAGTGACCTTCACGAATGCACTCTATTAGGTCTTATTATTATCAACATGACAGGGAAGAACATGGTAAGTTTATGCTACAACGGCGCGCTCTGCCGGGGGTTGTTAGGGTTATATACTAAAAGCATCACTTTTGTAGTAACCTTATTTTCTTAAATTTTGAATGAGAATCATATGGGCAAATGTTTGCATATTGTGTTTGTTGCAAGTGTTAATACAAATGTCTGATATTCTATATTGTAGATAATATGGTGTGTGGTGTCACACAGAAGATCATATTATCAGTTTCCTATGGAGTATATAAATAGTTCACAACCTAGATGGACTTGGACAATCTATTGGAAAGGTTGTAGTGTAATCTGGTATTAGTCTATCTTGACTATAGGTTTACACTAGTACACTTTGTGTATATTGAACAGGACCACTTGAGGTTGTTCTCTTTGTACTGACTACATAAGAGAACAAACACCTCTGTTATTATGGATGCTTGTGCTCTTAATCCGGATATGATAACGTACATGTATATGCAGTGTGCATTACTTTGACTCATAAAAGAGTGAGATTCATTATGGATCAACAACCTCTATGAATTGGGTAATAACATTGTATGTATGATGGGATGTTGATTATAAATGGAATCCATGTCCCGATACATCGGGTTGATGATGTCCTCTTAAGGAGCTCATAAGGATTGTCATGTAAACCCTGCAGGTGGATTATATCCGACATGACAAATAAAGTTGAGCGGTACTACTTAAGAATAAAAGTTGTCGAATCAATATAGTTGTCAGTAACTTAATTTGATCAACGGACATACGATATCTTAACATAGGGAGCCAAACGAGCATATAATAAAAGGAGCCCACAAACATAATTTGGGATCAGGGAGGTAGTGCAACAATAGCTCATTAGTGGATCGAGCTATTGTTAATGGGCCTGGATTGTGTGTTCGGGCTGAACACGGGATATCCAGATCCGTTAGGAGGCCTAACTCTAATTTCTCCTCATGGTCCCTGCCATAGTCTATATATATCCTCTATTCTCTGGCCGCCAGATTACTGATCAGAAATCTGAAATTTTCTCTAAATTCGTGATTCACGTAAGGAGAGAAAGAGAGGGCTGCCAAGGAGAAGAAAAGGTTGGGAGATCGTGTCACTCTCCGTTCCCAGAATGCGTATTTTAATACGTATATTGCTTGAATGTATTTATTTAATATTTATCATGTATTGTCCTGTATTTAAATTCCTATAACTTCATGTTAATTAATTATCCGCTCTTTAATTTTTATGTTAATTAATTATCTGCTCTTTAATTTTCATGTTAATTAATTATCTGTATTTTTTTCCTGTATTTAATTTCCTGTAATTAATTTTCTGTTTTTTTACCTCTTTGCCTTGCTTTCGGGTTGGCCTTGGATGAGCCCCCTTAAACCCGGCCCAATAGCTCCCACCTACCACCCCCTTCCCTATTTAAAGCTTCCATCTCCTTCTCTCTCCTCATAAGTCTCATTCTCACCATTACTTCTTCTTCTTCCTCTCATCACTCTCCACCAATCCAACAGCAGGCAAGTGCAATCTTGCTTCTTGCTTGGAGAACCATTTTTATGGTTTATTACTCTTTCTCTCATGATCCTGAGAGAGTTTAGTGCTTGGCATTTTTGGTTTCTGTGGCATGTTTTCTCTAGATCTAAGTTTGTGTATTTCGGCTGTTCATGGGTTTTGGTCCACCAACTTAGCGTGTATTTCTGGCACTGGAACGAAGGCTCCATAGGACTTGGAGTTCGGGAGATGTTGCACGCACACGTTCTTACGTGCTCGCGTAAAACATCAGCCCAGTCACGTACACGTTCTTACGTGTCAGCGTGTATTTTTAGTCACGCACACGTTTTTACGTGCGTGCGTGTTTTTTTAGTCACGCACACGTTCTTACGTGTCTGCGTGTATTTTCAGTCACGCACACGTCTCTACGTGTTTGCGTGAATTTTTAGTCACGCACACGTCTCTACGTGTTTGCGTGTATTTTCAGTCACGCACACGTCTCTACGCGTTTGCGTGTATTTTAGTCACGCTCACGTCTTGACGAGTGTGCATGAATTTTTAGTCACGCACACATCTTTGCACGAGTGCGTAGATTTTTAGTCACGCACACGTCCTTACATGTCAGCGTGAATTTTTAGTCACGCACATTTCTGCGTGCGTGCATGAATTTCTTATCCCGCTTTTCACGCTCACGCTGTTTACACGCTCACTCCTACCTACTTGACTTGGCGTGACTTTTGGCCTTAAGCCTAGACTTGTTGGCGTGACTTTTGGGCCTTAGCATAGACTTGATTGGCGTAACTTTCTAACCTGGGTGTTTTTGCATGAACTTGATAAATCATGATAGGTTAATATTGTCAATACAGATTGTTATGTGGAATGTGTCATGTGTCTTGATTGATCCATGGATACCTAGTAAGACTGGAACTTAACCTTGAGAGCTATAGACTCGACCCCATGTAATACTAATTGACTTTCATGCCTTGTCACCATTGATAATGATTGTGACATTGACTAATAATTGATCATGCGTTCCTAGTTGGAACTAAGAGACTGGCTAGTCGTCTTATTGAATTGAATGAATGAGACACGTTCATGTAATGAACTATTGTACTCGGTTAGCCGATCCCGAATATTGGCATACAGGCACATGCAGGCACATGCAGGCTTCAAATTATTTATTTATTTATTTAGTTATTTATTTATCTTACAAAACAACATGTGTACTTTATGGTTAAGGCATGATTACTCCGTGGTTAGATTTGATTGTTGCATTACGCTATGTAAGACCTACAACATAGCCGCACGGGTATCGTTGTAGAGTTGCGCATATCGTACCCCGTACAAAAGTACTCATTTGAATGACCATGACCCACGGCATGGGATTTCACTCAACGTAGAGACTATTAAGTTAAATAAAATAATGATTGCATGGAGAAAATAGATTCCCGAGTTCTTACATGGCAGCCCCCTTGGGACTAGTAGTGCCCGACGGGTCGACTGGTTCCCACAGATACTGTAAATCTATCAAACGGGCAGGGCACGGTATCTGCTTATATTATTGTACATGCTATATTAACGGCGGGCGTCCCGCTGGGACTCGTCTAATTACATGATTGGCGCAATTGATTGACTGGATAGACTAGCCTTGCTCGCACATAGTAAGAACTGAGGAATCCCTATTTGCATAATTCCAGGATAACTTGGAACTCACATTAGCAAGCCGTAGTAGTTGATTGGCCGTTCAAGATGATTTGTTTGTGTACTGCACTACTCTGTTACCTAACTGGGATGATCAGAATGTCAGGACATGACGGGCCAACTTCTGTCCTTGTTTGGTTGGGAGGTTGGTTCGAAGTGTCGTGATGTAATGTAAATCCTAGTGGAAAGCAGAGATCTATTATAATTATATTCTTTTACTTACTGGTTTAGTCCTTCATATCGTCCTTCCTTGCGGTACTTGCTATTAGAGGTCTAACCTCTCTGGTTTTGCATGGCCAGATTTAGAGCCGGTTCCCGAGGATTCGGCTTACTTCCTCCTCCAAGATGGTCAATACTAGAGGAATGATCGCAGGAGGACTCGAGTGGGTCCCTTTCTTCACCGCTCGTTTTGCTATTCACTTTATACTTAGCCGTTTGGCACCGACATGTTAGTCGGATTGTCTTGTACTTACTTTTGCATAATTGTAATTAAGTCAGACTGCAGCTGATAACAATTGTGTACACTTTGCTATATCATCTGGCTATGTTTTGTAAAGCCAGATCTCAAAATATTTTGACTGAGCGTTTGGGACGCCTTACTGCTTTATCTTACACGTTCTCTATTTCTGTTTCCTTGTTCGAATGCTTGAGACGATAGATGTGAAGTGACCATAGAAAGACTTTTATGTAGTATGCACCCCCTCGTCTGGTTAGACAGCATTGATCGTATTATACGGTATTCATCTATCCGTAATACGTAGCTGGCTGAGTCATTCTCCCGCTCTCCAGTATTCTGGTTCTGGGGCGTGACAAGGTTTTAGTGGTGGCCCATGCAGGTCTGATTTCAGACTTGTGGGGTGTTTTGATTTATAGGATGTCTCAATCACATGTGTTCCCCCTTGATCTCATGATTCATTGTTCTCAACCCTTGCTTGACATTCCGGTATCCTTTGACTTCATTGATCCTTCATGTCCGGTTGTTTGATTGTTCTCTTGTCCCTTTTCTTAGGGGTACTTCGTCCGCATTGGTCAGAGATGGACAGCAACAACAAGAGCAACATGGGCAACATGACCAAGTTGGTCAGCAACAAGGGTCAGTCTCACCTCAGGAGGCTACCCAGGAAGAAGTGATAGTAGAACCAGCAGCTGGATCGCAGTATTCGAATGTTCCACCACCACCAACAGTTCCACCTACTCCTGTGGAAGTGGACACACCAGCCCTTCTGGAGATCATGAGAGAAATGATGGCTACTCAGCAACATCAGATGTTAGTCCAACAACGCATGCACACTCAGCTACAAGAGCAGAATGTGTTGCTCAACCAAGGACTGCAGACGGCTTTGGAAAGAGGAGTGAGGACTGATTCAGGAGCATCAGCCAGGTTTTGCAAGTATAACCTCCGTCGTTTCAAGGGCACGGAGGATGCCATCTCAGCAGATGCATGGCTTAAGGATATGGAGGCTATTCTGACAGCAGCTAAGGTACCGGCAGAAGAACGTGTGGATCTAGTGAAGTTGTTACTTCAGGATCTCGCACGTGATTGGTGGGAATCAGAGGAAGTGGGCATCAGACGCCCTGTGGCTTGGGACGATTTTACCGCAAGATTCAAGACCAAGTACTATGGAGTTGTGGCGCAGTTTAAGCTACAACAGAAGTTTATCAACCTCAGGCAGGCCGGCAAGACTGTAGATGCTTATGCAGCGGATTTCTGCAGATTGAGTAGATTCGCCCCAGAGATGGTAGCAACAGAGAGCCAGAGGGCTATGAGGTTTCAGCAAGGGTTTCATCTTGAACTCTTGCAATTGATAGAGGGGCACAATTACCAAACTTTTGATGAAGTATTGACGGCGACTCGAAGGCATGAGATCACTATTCAGAGGCTTGCGACCAGGACTGGGGGTCAGAAGAGATCCCACAGTCAGATTGAAGGAGGAGGGGGAGCAGTGCCCCGAACAACAACACCATCCGCTGGCATTCGTACCCACGATGTGGCGATACGAGGACCAGCACCACCCAGGCAGCAGCAACAGCAACAGAGAAAGAACCAGCAACCTCCGGCGGGCTGCACTTATTGTGGGAAGATGGGACACACTAGAGATGTGTGTCGGATATTGAATGGACTGTGTCTGATATGTGGAAATCCAGACCATCGGGTTACCACATATCCCATGAATTCGAGGTCAGGAGGACCAGGGCAACAGTTCCTTGCTCTGCCAGCACCAGGGACAGGCCAGTATCGAGGACCAGCGATGGCAGTAAGGCCGTTGGCACAACGTCCATTAGTACCGCAGGCTCAGATGTTTCGGCAGCAGGGACCGCCGATGCAGCAACACCAGCATAGACCACCCCAGCATCATCAAGGAAGGGGCCAGCAACAACATCAGGCTAGGCCGCAGCATAGAAACCAGCAAGGAGGTCGAGGGCAAGCATTCACTTTGTCAGGAATTACTTGTCTTCTTTCCGCCGCAGGTATAATTCATGAACCCTAGTTTCCGCCTATGAAGGGTTGGAACACGTATTAGATCTGTTTAACTTTCTATCGATCAATACGCACACCAAAGGAAGGGTCCTGGGAATCCCCAGTTCCATCAGGGGTAAGATCTATCGTCGTTATACGGTTGTGCCTACAAATATAAGTTTGAATTGAGTAGGACGGCTAGAAACTTCACTAATCAATTGCATGCACGCTCACTTAACTTCTTCAACAAGTGAGAGCACGGGATTTAAACTGCCACGCACCAGCACAATGTGTAATGTGCTGACCCTCGCTCTCAACAGGTACTCGGAACCAGGATAGCGTGCCAAGGAACTGAAGGCGACGCTCCATTCTTTTGAAGCCTTGCTAGCGCGAAGGCTAACTCTGTAACTTTTGAAGACTCCAACCCAACTGCATCATGAGTCGCAAGCTCTTGCCGATCCCAGATCTTAGAGAGTCATTTTGATGTTTTGTAAAAAGGGATATAAATGTATGGAATGACTATCTCATCGATGTCGGTTGTAAGCCCGAGAGGCCTCTTTTGTAATCGAGTCTGTAACCTAGCTTATTATCAATGAAAATTCAAGTTTTCTTCTCTATATAAATGTGTTCAACTTCTCTGCGTACTCTTATATATGTTGTTGTTTCGGATAACCTTATGAACCGCCTTGTGCAAGCGCAATTTAGGTTTGCACGACATCACGTCCGGGGGACGACTATCGATTCTACCAAATCGGGACGTGACATCGGATGATAAAATAAATATCACCAACGTGTCCAGAATGATCAAATTAGCTAGGATAGCCTACCCATAAGTCCAATTTGGTCACAGGAGCAAAATGGTAATTTAGGATCAAAATAATGACTGTCGTTGGACACACTTTGCACCGAAAAATATGTCAAGATAGAAGTTTACAAAATCTAACAAATTATATGTCCACGAATCCAGAATGATGATACGAACCCAACGGTATGTCCGAAAGGGGATTCCGATGACCCGATCACAAAATGGTCCGTTGACCTGGATATTGGTATCCGATTTACACGAAAATGCGTGTCGAAGCCAAAGTCCACTAAATCTAACAAAGTATATGTCAACGAGTCCAGAATGACGACACGAACTCAACGGTATATCCGGAACTGGATTTCGATGAGCCGATCTCAAAATGACACATTGACTCGGACATTTGGAATCTGGTTTGTACCGAAATGCGTGTCGGAGCCAATGTTTTCAAAAATCAGTAAATTATATGTTAACGAGTCTAGAATGATGATATGAACTCAACAGTATATCCAAAATTGGATTCCGATGAGCCGATCTCAAAGTGATCCGTTGACTCGGACTGTGGGGCCCGCTTTGCACCGAAATACGTACCAGGGCCCACGTCCTCCAAATCAAGGAAACTTTATATGAAAACATGCCAGAACGATGCCACGAGTCTACTGGTGGTGTCAGAAATTAAATCCGGAGTTGCGGGTTCAAAAATGGAATTTTACTAGTACAAAATTAAGAATTCGGACGACCAACTTTGGCGTCGAATTCGACCAACCAAACGTGCTCACAATGAAACAAAACTTAAGGGACAGAAAGAGGGTTATACCAGCTACGCACAGGATTTGGTGGCATGCCAAATGGAGCTGCGACGGTGGAGTTACGAGCCTTGTTAGCAATCACCCGAATAAAACTCGTATTATACGCGAATTTTTCTGTATCTTTCATAAACGTATAATACTTGCGTACTTTTGACAGATCCAAATCAGTACATAAATTTTAAGCATACAAAATTTTAAACATGTTCTGTATAAATTATTGACAAATTTGGTACAATAAACATGCTAGAAACCTGTTTAATTAACCAAATTTGACAACATATTTAAGAATGTAAAGTTTCTAACCTCAATATTTTTATTTTTTGAACATTTGACCAAATTTTTGAACGTATTTTATTTGCACTGAGCCGATTTATACTCGTACTTTTGCCATCCCAAATTTTTTTCGTTTGTCGAATTGCTAACAAGGGTTACGAGTCGACGAAGTCGGCTCCACAAAACTGTCCAGAAACAGTATAATTTAAAGTATCAACTTGGTGGCCGATTTTGATATATCAAATGACAAAATTAACGGATGAAACTTGAGGAGAGTGAAGAGCTATATACCGAGATTGTGAAGGACCAAAGAGTTCGTCGATCCAACGGTCGGATTGTCCAGAAAACACGTACAAAGTTGCTGCGACGGAACGCCATTTCTGAGTTCAAGACTGGCGCGTCACGACGGAATTTCGTGCAAAATGCACGAATAGCCTACGTCGTGCGACTGGGGCGATGCACCCACCATGAGGGTGGCCAGGGTGGTTCGCCGGAGCTACGGGGTGCTCGCGGTGGCGGGGACCGGCCACACGGTGGTGCACGGCAGCGCACGGCGGTGCACGGCCGTCGGCCGCTGCTGCGGCAGGGTACTGCAGCTGCTGCTGCTACTGCGCGGCCTGCTTCTGCTGCGTCGCACTGTCGGCCCGACGCAAGCGCGTGACGGTCGTCGACGGCGGCGGAGGCCCGGTGGGGGTGGTGGTGATGGTTATGGAGATGGTGGTGATGATAATGGTGATGGTTATGGAGATGGTGGTGGTGATGATAATGGTGATGGTTGTAAGCTCCCTGAATTTCAGGGTCTATTTTAAATTTTCTAAATGAATTATTTTCGATAAGTATTTTATTATTTAATTGTTTTGGATTATTAATGTTCCTTTCCGTGACTTTGACTTTTGGAGCGTCAGGGATGCCAATCTCTGTAAACTCTCTTTACGAGTTTTGAAGTAGACAAAATTATCTTCATTTTGATATATCATGCCCCACTTAAACTCGTTCCCTAGTGCTCTTTTTGTATCGCACAATTTCGGGTCAACTTAGACCAATTAATCGTTGAATAATTATTCCCACTTTTATCTTTGATCATCGTTTGCACGTTACCGTGACTTTAAATTTAGAAGCACAAGACCAGTCGTTTTCTCAGAACCAACTTCTCATAAATGATCTACTCGAGACGCTCTTCACCCATGACCTTCGTGTCCCACTCAAACACTCCATTTTGTGCTTCATTTCCTTCACACAACTTTTGGTTCAATTTAGGCCGATTAATTATCTACCGTAAAACCTGATTTAATTTCCAATTTAATTTTGGGACCCGACATCGATCCAACCTAGTCGACCCAAAGTATGGACATAACCCACATGAAGCCTACTACCCACATGACGCTTGTGTCCCATTTATTTGAGTCCCCGCATGTTACTTATTTACCCCTGATCATAAATACCTATTTAATTCAATTATTGTACCCTGTCCGATTTTGACCCGACCCGGTGCAGGTCCTAAAATATCAAGTTGCACACATCAACAAAGTCATGAAGATCAAGAAATGAATCTTTCAAATGAACTGCGCAGACATCAGATTGCGCAGCATATAGATTGCGCATACTAGATTGCGCACACTATCAAGTGTGCAGTCTGACGTGGCAAATCGTCATCATTACCTGACACAAATCAAATCTTCTGACAGCTGACAGCACGGAGAACGAGGCGACTATTTGTTTAATCGTGCAACACGGCGCTCGAGGACAGCTGGAAGCGCAATCCATTCCTGCGCAGTCCAAGCCTGCACAATCCAATGCCAGCGCAATTCAGGTTGCACGTTTCATCAACACAACTGACAAAGTACGTGTGGCGTTCATGCCATCAATTGCTCATTACGTGGCAACTGTCTATGCACGATCATGCACATTTCAATCAAATAATGCCATGTGTCCCAGACAGTTGGACCATGATCCAACAACTGCCTACGCAGTTCATATTTGCGCAATCCAATTGCTGCACAATCCATCATGCGCAGTCCAGAATAACTAAAAGTTAGTTATTTTTCAGAACTCTATAAATAGAGTTTCAAGTCTCCATTCAAGGGGATCAGAGATCAGATCATAGAGAGATCAGACTTTAAAGTTCAGAGAGTCCAGGAGTTCTTGCCCAAGTGCTGCTGCATTCTTCCGAGGCTTTTGCCTTCAACTTTCGAGGCTTTTTTGTCTTCAATTCCAGAGTTGTTTTCAACTTCAGAGGCTATCGTCTTCAAAGTTCACATCGTCCAAGGGATAAAGCAATCGTCTTCTAGATTGGATTCCTACAGTTGTACTTTCCCAGAATTCAAATTGTAATCTTTTACAAAGTTTGTATCAATAAAGTTCTACACTTTTGTTTTTGCAAACAAAATGGCGACTCTGCTGGGGACGACTTTTTCCTCCGATGAGGAAGTGACAACTCAATGTGACGTAGCGTCTATCGGAAAGACGCAGAAGACACTGGTTGTGAAGATCAACCAGACAGCCTACGAGGCTATGATCAACTCCAAGACCACTCCTCGCACTGCAACCACTTCTGCCACAAGCAAAGTGCGCCCAGTGTGGGTCCCAAAGACTGCTGTGCAGTCTATTGATGCTGCCAACAAGACTTCTGCGCAGTCTGCTAGCAAGACAGCTGTGCAGTCCAAAGCTTCTGTCATCAAGCCTGCTGCACACTCTGTCTCAATTAATGCTGGGCAATCTGCTGTTGCCAGTATACAGAGTACTTCATATGCTGCCTTGGCTAAGTACAAGACTCCCATGCCTCTGACGCAGTTGGCTGTCAATCTCTCTGCGCAAACCAACACTCCAGCAACCAGAGTCCACCCTAGGCACTCTGTGACAAGAACTCATGATGCGCAAACCACAGTCTCTGTGGCCAGAACCAGTGCGCCATCTACTCATGCGCAAAGCATGCCTGCGCAATCCAAAAGTGACAGCCTTTTGGCTAAACTCTCTTCTTCTCATAATAAAGGGAAAAGCTCTGCTCCTCCTCCCAAACACACTGTTGCTCCGAAGCAATCCACTGGAGGTAGTCTTTTGGCTATTCCTCCTCCTCTCCAGAACAAAAGAAAAGGCCCTTTGGTCTTTTCTCAAACTTCCTCATCCCATAACTTGGAAGACAACAGAGGAAACGCTCTTTAGCTAACCCTTCTTTCCAAAACAAAGGAAAATGACCTCTGGTCTTTTCTCAATCTTCTTCAGTTTTTACTGTAGAAGATCAATCTGAACGTGCCTCGACACCAATCAGTACTAGAACTCTTTCAAATAAGGATTCTTCTTTCCTTCATGACAAGAAAACTTGTACTGATCAAAGAGGTATTCTGCCTACCCCGGTAACAGAGTTCCAGGACCTCCCAACTCTCAAGATATCCCGCTCAAGACAAGGAAAATTGTTGGTATCTCAAACAGAAACCCCTGGGGGTGAGTTTGCAGATTTAAGAACTTATCTTAACAGGCCTACTTCAGCAAAACGCAAACAGCCAATGCCGAAGATCAAACATCAAAGACAAACTTCCAGGGTTAAAGATCCTGACACTTATGCCAATGAAGTGAGCACTTCCCTGTACACTCAAGGGACTAAACATTTAAAGAATCAGAATCATGTTCCGAACATTATCAAAGAACAGATCCCTCAGAGTTTTCCTCGTCCTACTGCTGTTCCCGATCTTCGAGAACATCTCAGGCAAAAGCGGGACAACGTCTCAACACCTCCAGTTCAACCATCTGATCATCATTGCAACCACAAAGTCATCATCCAATGTTGTTGTCAAACAACAAAACGATCTGTCTTCGATCGTTTGACTTTTACAAACTCTAAAATAGTGTCAGAGGAAGAAGAAGTCTTGTATGCTTCTATCAACATGACTTCCCGAGACACTGGGGGTAGAAAGTGCTCTAAGCACGGCAAACCTCGTAAATCAAGCCAACGGTATCTAGATTTACTTCAAGAATCTTCTGAAGGAGTATTTCGACATACCCGATCCCGAAGCCGAGATAGAATCGGTCAAAGGGATTTTCTTCAAGATCCTTCGGGTTATTTTCCTACTTCTCAGTCAGGAGACGACTCTTTCTCCGACTATGATGCATACAGCGAAAGCTCTGAACAGATAGTGTCTTCCACTGTACCAAAAGAAGTGACAGCTTATGTTGTCAATGAAGATCCAGATGCTTCAACTTCTACAAATTAGGAACAGCGAATTGCTGCGCTTGAAGACAAGTTAAAAACTATGGCTGAAATGGTTGCTAGTATGCATTCTATCATAGTGGCACAACATGCCACACCACCGACTGTACCTACTACTAATCCTGAAATCATAGCATCATCGGTACCTATCAATGTTGGGCTGGGGGTAGTGTCTCCTCAAATGCCTCCTGTACAAGTATAAGTTCAAACTACACCTAGTCAGTCAGGAGCTGGGGGTAGTGCTTACAATGCTGTTCATCCTCCTACTACTCTAACTCAACCTGCTCCTTCTTCGTCATCTGAAGACGCTAATGAAGCTGTCAAACACTTACGAACCCAGTTCGAAGCCTTCAAAGAGAAAGACAACTTACAAAGATTGGAGATCAAGCAGCCCTATCCAGTTAAATGGAAAGAAGTTCCGTTCCTACCAAAGTACAAGATTCCAACGATCTCTTTGTTTGATGGCAGTACTTCTCCTAGTCAGTTCATCAATCATTTTGAGGTAATGACCGTTCAACTCCAGCCAAATGACGCTCTTCTTATCAGAGTGTTCGTCGGTTGTTTAGCCGGCGTAGCATACGACTGGTACAGAAGTTTGCCCGATGGTTGTATCACTTCCTTCTCAGGTCTCAAGCAAATCTTCCTGGAACGGTTCTATGAAGGATTCAACGACATGACTATGTCGGCTCATAACAAAATTAAACAGAAATACAATGAAACTGCTGAGAGTTTCATCGAACGGTTCCGCCGTGAAGCCTTGAAGATGCCTCCCGGAACTCCAGCTGCTGTCACTATTGATACTTGTAAGGCAAATCTTTTGCCTATCATCAGTATGTGGACAGGATCTACCCAGTTCCAAGATTGGCCCTCATTCATTGTCAATGCCAAAGCTGCTGAAGTGAGTGCCGAGAAGTTTAAGCAATTGGGGGTACAAATGTCTAACCCCGACCGAAATAAACACCAGACATCAGGTGGTGGCAATCGCCAGAACAACCGCAAAGCAAAAGAGACTTTAAACATCAACTTGAACAAAAATAAAGAATCAATGTGGCTCCGCCTACATCCACTTCTACTCCTTCAGCACCTCCACCGAGGGAACCTCGTCCGAAAGTAGAATATTCCTTCGACGAGAATGACACTGCAAGCATCTTTGATTGTTTACTCAAAAGCAACAAAATTCAGCTCCCAGACCCAAAGAAACCTGATGAAGTCGGTAAGACAGATCATCCTAAATACTGTGTCTACCACAGGTTCATTGGACATCCTACTCTAGCGTGCTATGTGCTCAAAGGCAAAATTTAAGAGCTTATCAATGCTGGTGTCGTCACTCTGCAGCAAGACGAGAAGACTGTTACTGCAAATATGGTTTCAGTCCAGTTTGGTGACTTCCCACCTCAAATGGTATCGCACGGTGTCATTCTTATTCCTAAAGCTACTCTTGAGATTGAGAATCTTCCACCTCCACCAAGTGAAGGTCTTGTTCCCTTGTCTCTTGACAACGGCGAAGTTATGTGGATCCATCCAGATCTTATTTCCGAGTTCGAAGTTTTCTCTTCTTCTAAGAAGAAAGACCGCTCCAAAAGCAAGACAAAGATTTGCAACATGGCGTCTTTTGACCCCATAGTTGACGAAGAAATTCTGTTAGGCACCAGATCAGGAAAAGCTTACTTGAAGGAGTATCCTGATACTCAAGAGAATCCTACCTCTTCTTCTGAACCTGTTCCAGTACAATCTACTTCCTCTGAAGAGATTCCTTCCACATCCTCACCAGTTGTAGTGTCTATTCCTCCCAAGCCGGTGGTTGCTGACAAAGGCAAGCAACAAGTCCATTTTGATAAACCCCTAAAGAAATCATCTCCTACAGGACTTGAAAAGCCGTACAACTTTGATATATTGGCTCAACTAGCCAATACACCGGCCAGACTATCAATCTTCGAGCTCTTGCGCCTTTCCAAAGAGACTCGAAAAACTTTAAGTGAAGCTCTGATGCAGGCTGAAACTTGCTTAACTCTTCTCTAAAATCCGGAATCAGAACCATTCTCTTGCCATCACTGTCATAGTGTTCTGGAGTTGATTCCAAACATCACTTTCACTCAGGATGATATGTTGCTGGAGGATAATAGACATGATCATCCTCTCTACTATACAGGATATGTCGATTCGATGAAAGTCGATCGTATCTTGATAGATGCAGGGTCTGCTCTCAGCATCATGCCAAAGACGATGCTGGATGCATTAAAGATACCAGTACATAGTCTTTCAAGCACAATAACTACTATCTTGGGATTCAACCAAGGAAGGAGTGAACCTTTGGGTAAGATTCGCCTAAAACTCCAAATAGGCAATCTTCGCACAAAGGTGACCTTCTATATCATCGATAATCATGGTTGTTCTTACAACGCTCTTCTGGGAAGACCCTTCCTCCATGAACACAATGTTGTTCCATCAACTCTTCATCAATGCTTTAAATATGTTGATGACAAAGGACAAGTTCACAAGAAAGTTGCAGACCTTTATCCTTTCAAGGGTGTCGAAGCATATTGCAACGACGCTCGTATGTACAAGGAGGAATTTATGAAAGTGGTATTAGCCATGGATACTGAAGAAGACCAAGAAGCAGTACCCAATGACACTCTTATCATACCTGTCAAAGGGCGTGTTTCTCATCCTCAGTCTTTTAAACCACTGGCTATTCACTTGCCAATTCAGAAGAAACCGGTTGATGGCGATCAAGATAAAAGGGAGCTCACCTCTTCTGAGCCACTTGTTATCGACTTACGTCGTAACAAGGACAAAAAGTAGCTCACTTCCTCTGAGCCACTTGTTGTTGATTTAACTCACAACAAGAAAAAAAGGGAGCTCACCTCCTCTGAGCCACTTGTTATCGACCTCCGTCGTAACAAAGCCAAGCCTCCTCCACGTTCTTCTTCTCCTCCTCTTGTAATCAATTTGACTAAGCCTGCTAAGGCTAAAAGTCCTGCTGTAAATACCAATGTACAAATCAATAAAAAAGCACCTACTTTCCAGTATACTGATGTCATTTATCATGCTAAATGCTATTTGAATATGTTAGATAGCTATCAGTCATTTACAATGGGAGTTGTGCAATCTTTTCAAATAGAAGTTTCATGTGAACATCCAAAGGATTCATATCGTATTGTTCCCGCTCGTAAGAAAGGCGAACGTCCAATACTTTTTAGTAAAGGACCGGAACAACAATTCAGTTATACGGATGATAGTAAAGTTAACGACACGGGTCATCTTCAATTCCGTCGTTACAGTCAACAGTCAAAAGATATCGTCCGAAAGATGGGTTATGACTTCAAGAGTGGTCTCAACTACGGTAAGGGTAGAAAAACTCCTCTCCGTACCGCTGTTCCACAAGGAAAGTCAGAGATGTATTACAGCAGAACCAAAAGAGGTCTCGGATATGCTTCTCCTCCGCTGTTATCCCCAGCAGGCTCTGAATCTGATAGCGAGGAGCGTTCTAACTCTTCTGATTCCAGATCATGGAATTCTGACACTAGCATTGGTAATGTTCATCGACTGGTCGTATCTTCCAATATGGTCTCTGCTGAACTTTTAGAAGGTTATGACGGAGACATTGAAGAAAGTTCTGAAACAGATCCTTGGGCTCAACAGATGGACAATCAGTGGGTACTCCGATTCGAACAAAGAGAACCTCCTACCGAAGATCAATTGGTTCAAATTGATGTAGGAGAGAATGGGTCACCTCGTCCAATATTCATTAGCAAGAATCTTCCAGAAGAGGACAAACAAGAATTAATTCTTCTAATTAAAGAATACATTGATGTCTTTGCCTGGAGTTATGAAGACATGCCAGGACTAGATCCTAAAGTCGCTACTCACAAATTGAATATTCTGCCGAATGCAAAACCAGTCAAACAACAACAACGGTGATTCAAACCAGAAATGATGGATGCAATCGATGATGAAGTCAAGAAGCTCATCGCTTGTGGCTTTATTCGAGAAGAACAACATCCTGAGTGGGTAGCCAACGTTGTTCCAGTCCTGAAGAAAATCGGCAAAGTTCGAGTTTGCATCGACTTTCGGGATCTAAATGAAGCATGTCCGAAAGATGAATTTCCTCTCCCTATTACGGACGTCATGATTGACAATACCTGTGGGTTCGAGCGAATATCTTTTATGGATGGATTCTCTGGATACAATCAGATCAAGATGAATCCCAAAGATGAAAAACACACATCTTTCCGCACTCCTCGTGGAGTCTACTGTTACACAGTGATGCCATTTGGTCTCAAGATCGCTGGTACAACTTACCAACGGGCTATGAGTACTATTTTTCGAGATCATCTTCGCAAAACTGTCGAATGTTATGTTGATGATATCGCTGTTAAAAGTCGTCTGAAAGAAGATCACATCCAAGATTTGAGAACAATCTTCAATCTCATGCGCCAACATCAGCTCAAGATGAATCCTACCAAGTCATTCTTGGGTGTTTCTAGTGGTAAGTTTCTTGGCTTCGTTATTACCTCTAAGGGTATACACATGGATCCCGAGAAAATCAAAGCCATTCAAGAGATGCGTCCTCCTCGCAACCTAAAAGAGCTACGAGGATTCCAAGGTCGACTTGCATACATCAGGAGATTCATTTCGAACTTGTCTGGACGCTGCAGACCATTCACTCAACTGATGAAGAAGGGTATATCTTTTATTTGGACTGAAGAATGTCAACAAGCATTCGATGACATCAAATGATATCTCATGAACCCACTAGTCTTGGTGCCACCAATCTCAGGTATTCCATTCTTAATGTATGTCCGTGCTATGGACCATTCATTGGGTGCTCTACTTGTCCAAAAGAATAAAGAGGGTTATGAACAGGCCATCTACTATCTCAGCCGCACTATGATTGGTGCTGAACACCGTTATAGTCCGGTCGAAAAAGAATGTCTAGCCCTTATGTTCGCTGTTCAAAAGACAAGATATTACATCATTGGTCAAACTATTCATGTCATATCCCGAGTTAATCCTCTTCGGGTACTCATGAAGAAGCCTAGCACACTCAACTCTCGGCTGGCTACATGGGCCATCTTGCTAGCCCAATATGACATGGTGTATGTTCCTCAAAAGTCTGTCAAAGGTCAAGCACTGGCAGATTTCTTAGCGGCTCATCCTGTGCCAGAAACATCCAGCTTTACGATGAAATTCCAGACGAGACGTTGGAAGTCGACATGATCTCTGAAGAATTTCTAACCTGGCGTCTATTCTTCGATGGTGCATCCAGAATCGGACCAAATGGTGCTATTATAGCAGGAGTTGGAGTTGTCCTCGTTTCTCCAGACGGATCGACCATTCAAAGAGCTTACTCTCTAGATGAATCCTGCTCCAATAATGTAGCAGAGTACAATGCTCTACTCATCGGTCTTCAGTTAGCCAAACAATTGGACGTCGAATATCTCGAAGTCTACGGTGACTCTAAGTTGGTTGTTAATCAAGTTAGAGGAACCTAAGAAGTTCGACATCAAGATCTGGTACCTTACTTTGAAGCAGCAATCAACATGGCTACATCATTCAAAGCTTTCTTCATTGAATATGTATGCCGAGCATGTAATACTGAGGCAGATGCTTTGGCCAATCTTGCAGCTGTCTTAGCCATTCCCATCAGAAGACAACAAGTGGTGGTTATCTCTAATCGAGAATTGTTTTGTGTCGAAAACAATTGTAATATCGAGTTCAGTAATCTTGCTAAAGTCAATGTTATCAGTGAAGATTGGAGAACTTCCTTCATTGACTTCGTAGTCCATGATATACTCCCTAAAGATCTAAAAGAAGCTACGAGTATTCGTCGACGATCTCTATAATTCTACTACAATTAAACCACTAAGACTCTCTATCGACGGACATATGACGGTCTTCTTCTACGTTGTCTAGCTGGTGATGAAGCAAAACAAGTACTGCGTGAAGCTCACGACGGTGTCTGCGGAGCACATCAACCCGGTCCTAAGCTACAGGATCGCATCCGACGCATGGGTTATTACTGGCCCTCTATGGTTTCTGACGCCATTGATTATGCAAAGAAATATCGAGCTTGTCAAATCCATACAGATTTTATTCATCAACCCTCTGAGTTCCTTTATCCGACGGCTGCTTCCTGGCCTTTCGAAGCTTGGGGCATGGATGTTATAGGTCCTATCAATCCTCCTTCTTCTAGAGGACATCGGTTCATATTAGCAATAACTGATTACTTCTCCAAATGGGCTGAAGCTATACCTCTGGCTGAAGTCAAGACCAGCAGTGTCATCAACTTCGTCAAACACCATGTCATCTATCGATTTGGTATACCTCGAAGAATCATCCACGACAACGGACCTCAATTCATCAGCCAGAAGTTTACCAGATTCTGCGATAATTACCGAATTAACAATGTCGCTTCTACAGCTTATAATCCTGCTGCTAATGGATTAGCTGAAGCCTTCAACAAAACCATTATCAAGCTCCTTAAGAAGTTTGTATCTACTAACAAACAGAACTGGAGTGAAAAGCTCGGTGAGTATTTATGGGCCTATCGAACTACGATCCGCAATCCCACAGGCTTTACACCTTTCTCTTTGGTGTACGGTTGTGAAGCAGTTCTTCCTCTGGAACTTCAAATTCCTTCTTTAAGGATTGCTATTGCTAATGAACTCACTACAGAGAACAACGATCTTCTTCGACTTCAAGAATTAGAGGCACTCGACGAGAAGCAGCTAATGGCTCAATAGCACATTGAGCTATATCAAGCCCGCATCTCGAAGACTTTCAACTGCAAAGTCAAAGTCAGAGTCTTCCAACAAGGAGAACTTGTTCTAACGGTCAGACGTCCTATGACAATGACTCATATGAGCAAAGGCAAATTCGATGCAAAGTGGGAAGGACCCTATGTTGTAAGCAAAGTCTTCTCAAATGGAGCCTATCAACTCTCAGAGTTAGACGGTCGAGTTGCTATGATGTCTATCAATGGCAAATTCCTTAAAAAGTACTATGTATAAATATAAATGCTTGTAAATCATCAAACAATTTCAAGTTCATAAATAAATTCAAATTTTATTTCTTCATGAATGATAGTATATGATATTAAGGGAGATCACTATCATCTTTTTCGACATTGGGACGCGGACCACTGCCGTCCTTCTCAAAGACGCGATTAGCAAAAGAGCTGAGAACCTCCTTGCTGGAACCCACGAGGAACTTGCAAGCAGCCATCCTCATGGCCTCTTCTTCTTCAGTCTTTCCTGGTTCAAGCAGGAAGTCCAGAATATCTCGCAGTGGTTTGGGTACAGACGAACCTTCGCCTGCCTTTGCCTGCTTTGGCTGAACCAGTTCAGCCGGACGTTCTTCAACGCCCTCTTCAACCTCTGGAGCGAGTTCAGCCTTCTTAGATGCATCTCCAGACGACATTTTTATGTTGGAAAGATGGAAGTGCTCATTTCTACCAGATTTCTGCTCTATTTATAGGCAGAGGTTCTCCAAATAACGAAGCGACGCATTCATCCGACGGTTCATCTGTTCATCATCATCATCCGACGGTTCATCCGTTCATCATCTTCATTTGACGGTTCGTCCGTTCATTATCACTATCATCATCATCTGACGGTTCATCCCTTCATTCATTACCATTTGACGGTTTGTCCGTTCATTCCACCATTCGACGGTTTACCCGTTCCTTTTGACGATTTATTTCATTCACACCTTTTTGACGATTCGTTATCGTTCATCATCCATATCAGCAACTTATCGTTCTTGATTAAGTTGTCAATTGAAATAATAATATTTGATATATTCTGCCACGTCCATATTACCTCTGAGCAGATATAATGAATATAATTATTTTCCTACAAAATTCAGAAATATATCATGTCCTGTACCTCTGAATATATTTTCTATATCTATTATTTATATCTGAACAAGATATGCAATAAATGATAGAGCCACAACAAAATGTCTTTTATTAATCAAAATATGAGACATTACAAAAACACATGTGCTAAAAAAGAAAATACAAAAAGTTCTTTCTAATGAGGTGGAGGTGTTATCAGACTAGCAATTTGTTGTTTCAGAGTCTGTAGTCGCTCTTCACGAGATGACATCACTCTTCTCCTGGCTTCTTCCGTCCCCGTTTCTTCATTGAAAATAGGCATGGCCACCATTCGGCGAGTAATCTCAGCATCATGAGCTGCTACATAATCATCCCTCTCCTGGATCAGTGCATTGAATTGCTGAACTGTAATCTGATGATCAGTGACTTCATTTTCTAATTCCTCCTGGAGACGAGCAATCTCTGCCCTCAATTTAGCAGCTCTCTTCTCTTTTCTTTTAGCTATCAAGGAAACTGATTCCAGCTTGGATTTATATTCAGCAGATTTTGTAGAGTAAGCTTCCAAGAGGTTCTGGAGATTCACCCTTTCAATGTCAGCTGCCTGAGCCAGTTGTTCGAACTCTGCCTGCAATAGAGACTCCACTTCTCCTTGGTTGAGCTCTTTATAGTTTTTGATGGAAATCTCTAGCTCATTCAAAATATGATCCAGGAAAGTGGCCTGAACCTCGTCACCTTGTTCTCGGATAGCCCTTACTAAGATAGAGGTTGGACCTCTAATCATAAAAAAATCAATACTCTCTTTTTCTATCATTCTATTTACTAGAGGTCCCAAAGACTCAAAAAAGCATCTGGTAAATGATTGGATCACAAGATTATTAATCGCTATAGCACCAGGAGTTGCAGCTACTCCTGTTGATGACGAGGCTGCAGGATGTTCGATTTCTCGTATTGGAACGGTAGGCTCTTTGAATAAAGGAACCGAAGTAGAGCTCGTTGCCCCTCCTGTTCGTTCCTCTGCAAAATCAGAATATTGTCATTTTGCCTGTCATTGGCAATTGATAAAAAAAATCAAAAATGAAAACATGCATTACCTTGGATGGATCCAGCAATAAGCTTGTCATCTGCAGGAGCAGATTCTGGTTGAACTGAAGTAGCTTCAGACGCTACTGCTTGGCTGCTGCCTTCTTCAGAACCGTAAGAAAGATGACGGCTGCTACCAACAATCTCCGTCGCAAGAACTATGTTCAGACATACTGGAGGTGCTGGAGGAGCTTCAATCTCTGCATGGAGTACATATGTAAAATGTCAGCTATCAATCTATTTTAAAGAAGATTATTGATTTCATTTTATACCTTGGGGATCGACGGCAGGAATTTCCTTCAAAGTCGCTTCTTCAGCTGTTGGAGCTGCCTCTTCCTCAATATCCTTTTCAGGATCCAAGGAGTCATCAGCAGCTTTAGTGGATATATGATCTTCATCATCCTTTTCGGGATCCTGTGTATCTTCATCAGTCTCTGATGATGAACTTTCATCATTTTCATCTTCTGCTGGTACCTCCCCACTATCAGTATCAGTGGCTTGATCAACATAGTCTTCCTGTAAGCCGAAGTCACAGTGCTCTAAAGCTTCAATCATCGTACGATCTTCTTCTGCGCGAAGGGCCCCAGGTGTAAGAGGCAGTTGAGAAGATTCCGCAGCAGGTAAAGGAGATCGGACGACATTATACTCTTCTTCTGCAATGTTGTCTCTGGGCTCTTCAGCCTCATTTCTCTGTTCAATTTTCTCTCTCTGCTCTAGACTGGAAGTTTTATTCCCAGATTCAGAAACAGGGGTGGGAGAGGGCATGGTGATTCCTGCTGTAGCATCTGCCACAATTGAAGACGAAACTTGTCTTCTATGGACCAACCTCTTCCTTCTATGAAGAGGTCTCTCAGGACTCTCTGCATCTATTGTCTCGACTTGTTTTTGAACAGAGGTCGGAGTGGTAGCTTCTTCTTGCTGAATTGTCTCGGCCAGCTGCCGAGATTGAGACCTGGTAGTAATCTTTTCAGAAGAATAATCTAAGACCAGTTTCTTCTTTGCTACCGGAGCGGAAGGCTCCTCTCTCCTTCTCTTCTTAGCTGGAGATTTAGTAACCTTTAAAGAAATGCGCAGTGGCGCGTTAACCTCTTCAGGGAACATAGCGTCCCTTGAAGCTTCCAAGGGTGCATCTACTGGCTCATGCACCTCATCATTTCCTGGAAGTGATATGATGACTCCTCTTTTTTTAATCTTGTTGAAGATGCGAAGCTATCCGCAAGATTAAAATTCTCGGCAAATGTGTTTGATGATGTATAAAATACTGAGTATGTAAATAACATCCGAGGGCCGTGATTGCTATTTACCGGCATCGAGAACGTTACTTTCGTATCTCGAACATTATAATAAGCCCAAGCTCGAGCCCCATCTATCAAGAAACTCTTTTCTTGAAGGCACATGATGGCATTTCCTACGTGGAATTGGTCGTACCCGAACTGCTGAGCAAATCGACTGGGGAGATATGACTCTAAATAATATTCTTCTTCAAACCGATACACCAAATGGGACGGTCGAATTATCTTCAACCACTCAAAAGCTGCACGGCTCAAAGGTTGCATCTTCGAGTCAATCATATTTGTCGGCATTTGTTCATATCCAGCAGGAGGAGGAGTGCAACAAAAGTTTCATCCTTTGCTCAAGTTCAGAGCATATCTACAATCTCTTAGAGAAGTATATTTCCACTTACTATGAGAGTATCTCCGCAAAAAGCTGCCGTCGACTAGTCCCATGCCGGGGTCCATCAAAGTAGGATGGTGAAGAAGCAACCACCCGAACATATATGTATACGGCAATTCTAGCCGAGGAAATTCTTTTTCTCCTTTAGCTTTCAACATCAGATCAACGTACAGACGAAGACTGGCATTCAACCTACAAGTCATCGCTGACAAAAGATCCATCTTGTAGCCGAAGACTAATCTAACGGCGGCAAAAAGAACACCGCGATGGAAGCGGTCTACGGCACTCGATCCTGGGAGTACAAACCGACGGAGCCAACACGTCAGAAACCCTGCTAATTGGGCTTCTTTTGACATAAATCTATATCCTACTCTCAAATAACTCTCTAGAGTATCTCCTTTCTTCAAAGGAGGACATTGATAATCATTCTTCATCTCTTCATCCAAATCCCCACTTTCCTCCATCAGTTTTACCACGTCACTGCTGCTCAGTGGTCTAAAGAAGTCAGGATAGCATCTATCATGTTCCTTGGTCTTCGTTTCTTTAAATGACGTATCAGGTAACCATTTTGAGGAATAGCAGGTATTTGATGTAGCACTTTTGTAAAACAGAGAACAGATTTTATAATGACGTAGCAGTTCTTCGAAGACTGCTACCATGTCTGCGTTCTCTTTTCGAAGTTTGTCCAACTCATCATTAGTTGGGACAAATTCCTCATATGGGGCATCCCCCATTGGTAAGTAAGAGATGTACTGCATCTCATGAAGTGCAAACCCGATCTCTCCGCCAGGAGTCATAAAAGTCCCTGTTCTGTAATTGTATTTTTCTGCTAGAGCCAAGAACAGTTACGAGTTAGGGGCAAAACCATAAACAGTGGCATGCACTGCTTGGTACAAATTGATTTGCTGAAGTTTATTTTCAAAATTGGTCAAATTCCAGTTTGCTATGCAGTTCCATCTCTTAAAATCTGGATTCACTAGTCCAGTTAATCTGAGATCCTGATCTGGGTACTTCCCTTCGACCTTCGCAAACTCATTTGCGAATATTGGAGTTCTGACAGGCAATTACAAGGAAGAATTCTCTGACGGAATACAACCGGGTTTCAAACCTCTTAACAAGACACTGTATCGTTCTGAGGAACTGTAGAACATGTCCTTCTTGTTCGGCCCCTTCTTCACAAAAATCCTTCCTGGACGGGCATCTTGGAAAGGTGTAAGGTTCCATTCCATCTTCCTCGGATAGCTCGCATGAGCATACCGGGATAAGGGGAGGCAGCGGGAAACATCTGGTATCGAGAATGTCCTATCCTTCTGATGGACAATCCTTTCTTCCATCCTTGGCCTCGGTTGAGAGCTTTTCTCAAAAGCATCGCCGAACATGAATAATGGTTTCTTGTGAATGACAACGTCTGCTGACTCCAGAGGTTGTCCATTCATCAAACATAGCAGAGTCTCATTATCTTGGGCTATCAAAATAGTCTGACGGGAAGTTGGCAGATCATATTGAGGATAGTGCACATGGGAAAGGTCTTCTTTGTATTCTGACTCTGAAAGAGTTCCTACAAAGTCCTCATATCCAGGATCTTCTCTAGTATTAACTGCATCAGACAGAGAAAACAAAAATTCAGTACAAGTCAAGTCAAAGATTTTTGTCATCAGTTTGTACAAATATCAGATTGCACAACATCAAATTACGCGATATCAGATTGCGCAATAATCAGACTGCGCAAACAAACAGTCATCAGTTTGTGCTGATAGTCTCGCACAAATCAGCAAATTGCGCTGACTTTTGCCAGCACAGTTCAACCGATTGTGCAGAATGTCGTCCTTCATAAAAATAAAGAATGAACTGATTTGTGCAACCAGAAGCCTAAAAAGGGTGGCGCAGTATGATCACATCTCTTAAAAGAGATGGATTCTGAAGAACAGTGAGATCAAAACCCTAAAAAGAGTTTTGATTTGGTTATCTACCTATCAGCGCGGGATGAGCAGATTTGTGACAAGAAGCACGTCGCGCAACCCTAGCCGAAGTCTCGGCGGAGGCTTTGCCCTTGGCAGCGGCGGAGGAACGCTTGGGAGCCATCAAGATCGTCGGAGAAGAAAGGAAGAAAGAGCTCGGAATTTCTCTCTCAAGTGCACGAAGAAGGCAAAGTAAAGAATGAAATAAGAATTGATGAGATATTTATAGTTTTCGAAAACGAAACGGCCGCCTCAGATTGCGCCTGAAAATGGGGCTAATCCCTCAGATTGTGCAGACAGCTCATTTCATGCGCAAATGGATTGTAATTTCAAAATTCAAAGTATTTCAAAATATTGAATAGGTTCAACTTTCGAAAACTTTGAAGGGGGTCTTGTAGGTCCTAAAATATCAAGTTGCACACATCAACAAAGTCATGAAGATCAAGAAATAAATCTTTCAAATGAACTGCGCATACATCAGATTGCGCAGCATATAGATTGCGCATACTAGATTGCGCACACTATCAAGTGCGCAGTCTGACGTGGCAAATCGTCATCATTACCTGACACAAATTAAATCTTCTGACAGCTGACAGCGCGGAGAACGAGGCGACTGTTTGTTTAATCGTGCAGCACGACGCTCGAGGACAGCTGGCAGCGCAATCCATTCCTGCGCAGTCCAAGCCTGCGCAATCCAATGCCAGCACAATTTAGGTTACGCGTTTCATCAACACAACTGACAAAGTACGTGTGGCGTTCATGCCATCAATTGCTCATTACGTGGCAACTGTCTATGCACGATCATGCACATTTCAATCAAATGATGCCATGTGTCCCAGACAGTTGGACCATGATCCAACAACTGCCTGTGCAGTTCACTGTTGCGCAATCTAATTGCTGCGCAATCCATCATGCGCAGTCCAGAATAACTAAAAGTTAGTTATTTTTCAGAACTCTATAAATAGAGTTTCAAGTCTCCATTCAAGGGGATCAGAGATCAGATCATAGAGAGATCAGACTTTAAAGTTCAGAGAGTCCAGGAGTTCTTGCCCAAGTGCTGCTGCATTCTTCCGAGGCTTTTGCCTTCAACTTCCGAGGCTTTTTTGTCTTCAATTCCAGAGTTGTTTTCAACTTCAGAGGCTATCGTCTTCAAAGTTCACATCGTCCAAGGGATAAAGCAATCGTCTTCTAGATTGGATTCCTACAGTTGTACTTTTCCAGAATTCAAATTGTAATCTTTTACAAAGTTTGTATCAATAAAGTTCTACACTTTTGTTTTTGCAAACACCCGGCTCGACCGAACCCGAACCCAAGCTCCATGTTGTCCTCTCATGACTGCCCAAATACCCCACACAATATTTTTCTTTTTCCTATTTTGAAAATATCTCTTCCTCTCTCTACTTTATTAATATCTTAAAAATCTCTTATATATATATATATATATATATATATATATATATATATATATATATATATATATATATATATATATATATTACTCTCTCTCTCTCCTATAACAAACACACACACACACACACACACACACACACCCTCCACCTCACAGCACACCTCACCCCCCTAACCGACCTCCTTTATCTCTCTCTCTCCTTCTCTCTCAAATATCTCTCTCTCTCTCTCACTCTTTCTATATATATATATATATATATATATATATACTCACATATATCACTCTCTCTCTCTCTCTCAACACAACACCACCACCACAGCCGACCTCCTCCCCTGGCCGAGCACCCCTCCACCAGCCACCACCCTCTCCTCATTCCTCCTCCTCACTACTTCATCACCCTTCTCACACCACCATCACCATTAATACCATCATCACCACCATGCAACCACCACCACTAACCATCATCACCACCACCATTGCACAGCCACCCCCGTCGTACCTACGCCGTTGGCTGCCACCACCGCCATGGCCGGCCTCCGCCAACAGCGAGGTAGCAGCACGCACATGTGCGCGTGCACGGGCCGTCATCGTGCGCTGCCGCACCGCCGCACCGCCGCACCGCCGCACCGCCGCCGCGCCGACGTACGGCCGTCGTGGCCGGTCCCCCTCGGCCGACGATGTCACGCCCCGACCCGGAATTGTAAGCCCCTGTTTTTCAAATTTTTATTTAATTAGTGTTTATTAATTTTTAATGTCAATTTTAGCCTTAAAATAATTATTAGGATTTTTTAGAATTTTTCTAGAATTTTTAAATGAATTTTTAATAAATTTTAAATACAAAAATAGCATTTTGCAATTTATTTGAATGTTTTAATATCATTTTGTAATTATTAGAATTATTTTTATATCATAATGCAATTTATTAAATTGTTATTATAGAAATATGCAAATTATAACTTGTTTCTTTTTAACTATATAAATTATTAATTGCAATTAGACACTGATAGGACCTATTTGTAAATCCTAAATTCCTAAGGACCTAAGTGCAAAACCCTAACTCTACCCACCCCCGACGACCAGCCACGTCGTCGGCGACCGACCGACCTACTTTTCCTCGCCTTCTCCGGCCAATCCACCGCCTCAACACCCCTATAAAACCCCCCTTCGACTCCCCAGACCAAGCCCTAACCCACCACGACCACCACGACAGCCCCCAACCACCGCAGTCCTTCTTCCCCGACGAAAACCCTAGACCTAACCCTAACTCCGGCAACACCACTCCGCCACCTCCCTAGCTACCCTCACAGCCCCCAACCACCGTCGACGAGCTCGCCACGCCGAGACGCGTCGATCGCCGCCCAAGCGCCGCCCCGCCGATGCCTCCTCCGCCGTCCACGACCTTCGAATCCCCCCCCCAAAGACGGACACGTAGGTAACGTGACTCAAACCGTGTCGTGCGTGTCTCGTTTTCACGCGCGAGACTCGCCAGGACACGGGGACCTTAGTCCAGTACTTGGACACGTAAATCGAAGCTCGTGCGTGTCGTGCATAGCACGGACACGCAGACTCTGTGTCCCAAACTGTCAGGATACAGAGTGGTATTTCGGGCTACTATGTTTTTAACCTAAAACCTAAATAAAATAAATAAAACCTAAACTCTAACACAAGCCATGGGCTGACCCCCTGGCCAGCCCGACCTAACTAACCCCCCCCCCTGCGCAGCTCGGGTTCGAGCCCCCCTTCTTTGTTTCTGTATTCTTTTTCTTTTCTTTTTCTATTTCTTTTCTTTTCTGTTTTATTTATATATTTATATATATATGTATGTATATATATATATATATATATTTTTTTTTTATGTATGTATATATATATATATATATATATATATATATATATATATTATATATATATATATATATATATATATATATATATATATATTATATATATATATATATATATATATATATATATATATGTATATATACTGTATATTAGCTATAATTTTATATAGGTATATATATTTTTATAACTAGTAAATTTATGTATATATTAGTTAGTGTTTATATACATATGTGTATATATGTATATATTTTTAGATGTATATATATTATTATATATATAAATATATATATGTGTATACAATATTTTGTATATATATATATATATACTTTTTAATTAAGTATTTTTCTTATACATAGATATATGTACTTTTTACATGTGTATGTATATAATTATTTTGTATAATTTTACCATATTAAAATAATAATATATATTTTGCACTATTACTAAATTGTATTTTTAGTGTATTTAAATTACTGCAACCATTTGGTGTCCAAGCCTAGCATGGGTTTTTGGGCCCAAATGTGTTTTCACACATTCAAGACCTGTACAAGTCATATTGGACTTGATTCATGGCCTTGGGTCCTGTATTTGAACTTTGGTTCAAATTATATACATGGACAAAATACGCAGATAATTAATTATTTAATTTCAATTGTGTGTAGTACTGTTTTTGTTTTCTAAAAATACTTAAAGTATTGTTAAAATTATAAAAAAATAGTATTTAGATACTATGTTAAGTTAGCTAATTTAGTATAATTTTTGTAGTATTTAATTTACTGTTTTGCCACTAGTTTGGCATATGAAACCAAAACTCTTTTTCTGTATACTTAGGAAAACTGATTTTTATAAAATATTTGTACTGGTTAATAAATTTCAGAAAAATTATAATAAATTTCTATGATTAACAAGGATCACTTTGATAATTTACTTTAAGAAAAACTAGGCTTTTTGTCTATCTCTAAAATTGTTAGAACACAATGGTCATTTGATTTATTTATTGATTAATTACGACTTGTAGCTTTTTGTGTTATTTTGAGTTTTAGCTGTGTTGAACCTCACCCCTCACTAGTGTAAAGACCCTAGAAAGTTAGTTAAAGTAGTGTGTCACCCCACATTGGTCCCCTATGCCAAAATCATCATTTTGGTTAGGTACCCAGTCACAAGTCGTGTTTCACCAATTAGTGTCTTAGCGTCTTAGCTTAGTGTAAAAACTAAGTTATTGTATTTATTTCTACAGTGACGAGTTACCAGACATCCATAGCACTTTTATCGCAGCTTGTTTTGCTTTGCTTTGCTAGAGGCAAGTACTTTCTATGAACTTTACATACTGCTAGAACAATAAACTGCGACTTACCAACCATGTTAAATGCTGATCCTTGGGGTAGCAAGTTAGAACTTTACATGTTGTATTACTTTCAGTCTCTACCATGTTTAGGACAATATCTCATATCTCTCACATGCTTTATATCGTTCTCGTATCTCCCACATGTTATCACTGTTTTCATATCTCTCACATGTTTAAAATAACGGGTTAAGGGAAAACTGCTAGTAGTGTACGTGATCATGACCCCCTTCTCCGTATGTATTTACCGCGCTCGGAGACATTCTATATGTAACCTTGCCGTAGGTTCTGATCTCGCGTTTGTATATGGATATACACCGATGCCGTTCGTGCACGTATGTGCATGCCAGAAAAACTTGATATGTGTCGCTGTATATCCTATTCACCTATTGACCGATTCACGTACATGCTACAGTTTTAAACTTTTAAACTATATGTTGTCATTCCTAAAAAGAACCAATTAAACCATGATATGCCATGATTCCAGTTTATTACATTCCTGTTCATGCTTTGTATATTTAGTTTGCTAGAAAACAGTACTTGCTCCCGTCCTGACAGGATAACGTTGTAGGTATACTTACTGAGGAGGAGTTGCTCTGTGATTCGTATTATGGAGTCACTGCCGAGGACCCGATTTTGCCATACGAGGATGTTCCTGTGGGGAGACTCGTCTTGTTTGCTTAACTGTTTGGGATATCTAGTGTAGTCATGTATTAGGCTACATATTTTGTAACTGGACATGTATCCAGTTTTACATTTTAGTTCACTTGTACTTGGACATTTTACTATATGAGATGACTTTTGTGTTTGGAGCATTTATGATTCTTCTTCACTTATAGAACTGTTAGCACATTTAGTCTTATCTTGTTATCTCTAGAACAGCTTACTGCGCTTTATCTTAAGCGTAGGCTGGACATGGCTCGGCCCGGCCCAACAATTTGGGTAGCGGGTCGTGACATGTTTTTAGTGGCGGCCCATGCAGGTCCTGACTAAACTGTTTGGTTACGTTATTGTACCAAGCATGCCTGCAATTAGGAACTTAAGGTAATTAGACAACATTAGGAAAGACGCTTCGAATACCTAGAGGAATGCTAGGATTGCAACATAGGAAATATAACGCATGTTTGCTATTATAATTAGATTTCCTTGCATGTGATTGCTTATTTTAAAATAAATCCTTATAAGTACTTTTTATTTGTAATTTAGATGGTGCTTACTCGTTCATCCCAGCATGTTACCCCCGAGAATGGGGCCCTCCTTATCCAGTCAGCTGACCAGTTGACTGATACACCTTCACCTACCACATTCCCCCACTCCACAAATCCACAAACCCAGATACCACAACCACCTTCCACATCACAGGCCCAGCAGGACCCGATACTTCCACCACCCCCTATCACTATACCCACCCAGGCTTCCGTTACCCTCGATGGGAACCAGCTGCTCACACTAATTCAGGGGTTCCTAACAACCCATCAGGAGCAGACTACCCTACTCCGCCAGAGCATGGAGCATTCTGAGGGACGTCCCGTGGTCCCACCACATGTAGAGCCACGGCAGAGAGCGGGGACGATCAAGGACTTCATGGGTCTGAATCCCAAGGAGTTCTCAGGGACTGAGGGCATAGTAGTAGCAGATGACTGGCTAGATTCAGTAGAGAGGAAGCTTTTGGGAGTTAGGATGCCGAATGACCTCCAGGTCGAGGCAGCGGGATTTCTGCTGATAGACCTAGCAGGAGTCTGGTTCCGGAATGAGCCGTTGTTTGCGAGGGGAAGAGCCACTTGGGATCAGTTCAAGACCCAGTTCAAGAAGAAATTCTTTTCGACCACTGCTAGAGTAGCCATGGGGCTACGATTCCAGAACATCCAGCAGGGGAACCGTTCTGTTGACGAGTATGCGGCAGAGTTTAGTTGCCTGAACCGTTTTGCTCCTAGTCTGGTTGCAGATCCAGAGGAGATGACCCATAGGTTTTGCCATGGTCTAGTTCCAGACATTGGCATTCTTATAGTGGCGAACGGTACGACTGACTACTACCAGAGCCTAGAGTTGGCCCGGAGCATTGAGGAGCGTCTTCTGTCGAGCAAGAGGCCGGCTTCTGTACATCATGAGGGACCGTCCAAGCGTCATGCTTTCCAGCAGAGAGCATCGACGCCACCCCAGCAGACTTACCGTCCCCCTATATCACATCACCCGACCCCGCCAGTTAGAGCTCCGGGACCTCAGCAGCAGCAGAAGGGGACTATGTGTTCATTCTGTAGAAGGGTAGGCCACGACGCTTTCGTTTGTAGGAAAAGGTTAGGGCAGTGTTTAGCTTGTGGGTCTGCCATCCATCAGATTTGGGACTGCCCAGTAGCCAAGGGACCCCAGGGGAAGACTTATACCCTAGCCTTTGAGCCGGAGCCGGAGCAGGTTTCGGGAGGTGAGTTTTGATCATAGCCTTAGTCATTTGTTGTATTGCTTGCTATGTTAGAATGTTGTAGGGTCTTCAATCCTTGCGAATTTTGAGGACAAAATTTTTCAAAGAGGGAAGACTTGTAAGCCCCTGTTTTTCAAAATTTTATTTAATTAGTGTTTATTAATTTTTAATGTCAATTTTAGCCTTAAAATAATTATTAGAATTTTTAGAATTTTTTCTAGAATTTTTAAATAAATTTTTAATGAATTTTAAATACAAAAATAGCATTTTGTAATTTATTTGAATGTTTTAATATCATTTTGTAATTATTAGAATTGTTTTTATATTATAATGCAATTTATTAAATTGTTATTATAGAAATATACAAATTATAATTTGTTTCTTTCGAACTATGCAAATTATTAATTGCAATTAGACACTGATAGGACCTATTTGTAAATCCTAAATTCCTAAGGACTTAAGTGCAAAACCCTAACTCTACCCACCCCCGACGACCAGCCACGTCGCCGGCGACCGACCGACCTACTTTTCCCCGCCTTCCCCGGCCAATCCACCGCCTCAACACCCCTATAAAACCCCCCTTCGACTCCCCAGACCAAGCCCTAACCCACCACGACCACCACGACAGCCCCCAACCACCGCAGTCCTTCTTCCCCGACGAAAACCCTAGACCTAACCCTAACTCCGGCAACACCACTCCGCCACCTCCCTATCTACCCTCACAGCCCCCAACCACCGCCGACGAGCTCGCCACGCCGAGACGCGTCGATCGCCGCCCAAGCGCCGCCCCGTCGACGCCTCCTCCACCGTCCACGACCTTCGAATCCCCCCCGAAGACGGACACATAGGAAACGTGACTCAAACCGTGTCGTGTGTGTCTCGTTTTCATCCACGAGACTCGCCAGGACATGGGGACCTTAGTCCAGTACTTGGACACGTAAATCGAAGCTCGTGCGTGTCGTGCATAGCACGGACACGCAGACTCTGTGTCCCAAACTGTCAGGACACAGAGTGGTATTTCGGGCTACTATGTTTTTAACCTAAAACCTAAATAAAATAAACAAAACCTAAACTCTAACACAAGCCATGGGCTGACCCCCTGGCCAGCCCGACCTAACTAAACCCCTCCTGCGCAGCTCGGGTTCGAGCCCCCCTTCCTTGTTTCTGTATCTTTTTCTTTTCTTTTTCTGTTTCTTTTCTTTTCTGTTTTATTTATATATTTATATATATATGTATATATGTATATATTAGTATATATATATATATATATATATATATATATATATATATATATATATATATATATATATATGTGTGTGTGTATATATACTGTATATTAGCTATAATTTTATATAGGTATATATATTTTTATAACTAGTAAATTTATGTATATATTAGTTAGTGTTTATATACATATGTGTATATATGTATATATTTTTAGATGTATATATATTATTATATATACAAATATATATATGTGTATACAATATTTTGTATATATATATATATATATATATATATATATATATATATATATATATATATATATATATATATATATATATATATATATATACTTTTTAATTAAGTATTTTCCTTATACATAGATATATGTAATTTTTACATGTGTATGTATATAATTATTTTGTATAATTTTACCATATTAAAATAATAATATTTATTTTGCACTATTACCAAATTGTATTTTTAGTGTATTTAAATTACTGCAACCATTTGGTGTCCAAGCCTAGCATGGGTTTTTAGGCCCAAATGTGTTTTCACACATTCAAGACCTGTACAAGTCATATTGGACTTGATTCATGGCCTTGGGTCCTGTATTTGAACTTTGGTTCAAATTATATACATGGACAAAATACGCAGATAATTAATTATTTAATTTCAATTGTGTGTAGTACTGTTTTTGATTTTCTAAAAATACTTAAATTATTGTTAAAATTATGGAAAAATAGTATTTAGATACTATGTTAAGTTAGCTAATTTAGTATAATTTTTGTAGTATTTAATTTACTGTTTTGCCACTAGTTTGGCATATGAAACCAAAACTCCTTTTCTGTATACTTAGGAAAACTGATTTTTATAAAATATTTGTACGGGTTAATAAATTCCAGAAAAATTATAATAAATTTCTATGATTAACAAGGATCACTTTGATACTTTACTTTAAGAAAAACTAGGCTTTTTGTCTATCTCTAAAATTGTTAGAACACAATGGTCATTTGATTTATTTATTGATTAATTACGACTTGTAGCTTTTTGTGTTATTTTGAGTTTTAGCTGTGTTGAACCTCACCCCTCACTAGTATAAAGACCCTAGAAAGTTAGTTAAAGTAGTGTGTCACCTCACATTGGTCCCCTATGCCAAAATTATCATTTTGGTTAGGTGCCTAGTCACAAGTCGTGTTTTACCAATTAGTGCCTTAGCGTCTTAGCTTAGTGTAAAAACTAAGTTATTGTATTTATTTCTACAGTGACGAGTTACCAGACATCCATAGCACTTTTATTGCAGCTTGTTTTGCTTTGCTTTGCTTTGCTAGAGGCAAGTACTTTCTACGAACTTTACATACTGCTAGAACAATAAACTGCGACTTACCAACCATGTTAAATGCTGATCCTTGGGATAGCAAGTTAGAACTTTACATGTTGTATTACTTTCAGTCTCTACCATGTTTAGGACAGTATCTCATATCTCTCACATGCTTTATATCGTTCTCGTATCTCCCACATGTTATTACTGTTTTCATATCTCTCACATGTTTAAAATAACGGGTTAAGGGGAAACTGCTAGTAGTGTACGTGATCATGACCCCCTTCTCCGTATGTATTTACCGTGCTCGGAGACATTCTATATGTAACCTTGCCGTAGGTTCTGATCTCGCATTTGTGTATGGATATACACCGATGCCGTTCGTGCACGTATGTGCATGCCAGAAAAACTTGATATGTGCCGCTGTACATCCTATTCACCTATTGACCGATTCACGTACATGCTACAGTTTTAAACTTTTAAACTATATGTTGTCATTCCTAAAAAGAACCAATTAAACCATGATATGCCATGATTCCAGTTTATTACATTCCTGTTCATGCTTTGTATATTTAGTTTGCTAGAAAATAGTACTTGCTCCCGTCTTGACAGGATAACGTTGTAGGTATACTTACTGAGGAGGAGTTGCTCTGTGATTCGTATTATGGAGTCACTGCCGAGGACCCAGTTTTGCCATACGAGGATGTTCCTGCGGGGAGACTCGTCTAGTTTGCTTAGCTGTTTGGGATATCTAGTGTAGTCATGTATTAGGCTACATATTTTATAACTGGACATGTATCCAGTTTTACATTTCAGTTCACTTGTACTTGGACATTTTACTATATGAGATGACTTTTGTGTTTGGAGCATTTATGATTCTTCTTCACTTATAGAACTGTTAGCACATTTAGTCTTATCTTGTTATCTCTAGAATAGCTTACTGCGCTTTATCTTAAGCGTAGGCTGGACATGGCTCGGCCCGGCCCAACAATTTGGGTAGCGGGTCATGACAGGAATCACCCGAATCATCGTCCTCGCAGGGGGCATGATGTCGCACGAGCCTGGAGTTGCGCTCGTGCAAGGCAAGATGACAAGTTCTCAAATGGTTATCTTTTGATTCGATATTAACAACGAAAGGAAAACAGTGTATACGAACAATTCTCTTTAATGATATCCGAAACTGAGATTACAATGGCTTTCGATAGCCTAACAATATATGCCAGATTGGCTACAACACTCAGGTTCTCTCTTGCCCATAAAGGATTTCACCGTTCCATACATCATGCCTTCTATATCTCGGCCGCATCAATCCAGATGCATAGTTCGAGCGTCAAGCGATGGCACGCTTCAATACGCTTCGGCATTCCAAGCCTCAATGCGTTCAAGCAACGCTTCGTCACGAGCAATCCATTCCATGCACCCTGCATGAAGCTGGTGGGGGATCAGTACGTTCGTCCTCGCATGTACTGAAGCAAAGATCTTCTTTCCAAACCGACATTTTAGTATTTATGTTGAATCGTGCAATTTAGCTTGTGATCTTGCTATGTTCTCCTTAGGGTCAATTTTATGGCATATTCGAAAGCGTAAAGCATGTTATCATATCAAGCATGTTATCGAATTGAATAGACAAGCAAGCAATCTCGTATTTAATTTGTGGCGCGACTTCTTACCAAGTCGACGCACTCGCCCTTGCACCGACGCAAGGTGAATACGCCGCATTCCTTTCCTGTCATGTTATATGTGCATCTCTAAGTAGAATCTCTATGCGGGACACATACGCGCCTACACTTTCAACCAATCGTTCCTTAACTATATGAGGGTCGTTGGCGTATCCGCGCCGGAATGGACTAAAGGAGTTCTTTTCTTTTCTCTCCTTCTTTTCTTAATATTTGTCGGGCTACCCGACGTTTCACTGGTTGGGTTGTAGTCCCAACAACCGAAACGTTCCCGCTGTATACCATCATTTGTGGCTTTTTCCATCTTGTTTAAGGAAGTGCGCCTACAAAGATTATTCGATTCCCTCCTAGGCCAAGTGGTTTCGGGGCGCTCCGACATTTAACCGTTTGGGGGAAACACCCATGCACAGGAGATATCACATTTTATCTCTCGTCCATTCCATTCGACCATGCAACGCCCTTATCATTCAAGCAATCAAATTCAAACAACCAAACATAGTCTTGAGTCCGAGACTCAGACTTTATAATCTCGCATCTTTTTTGTTAACTTTCTGTGTTCTTACGCTTCATACTTTGTTTCAATGATTCAATGGCATCGTGCCTCAACTCAATGCTCGTCAACCGAATGACCCGAAGGTCTCGAACACCTTTCGAAGCACCATGTCATATCCGACAGTTCTGCCACATTCATACAACAACTGTATTCTTTCGCAACGAAGCCATCTTTTGTTATCCCGTGCACGTAGGCACGTTTCGACCGTATTTCCATGTTCTATAACTTAGCGTTCAATGTTCGGGGCTTGCGCGCTAGGGCGCTCGCCTATTGTCTTTCAATGTTCTAGCCTTCTAACTCGTGCACGAAGGCACGGTATGGTTCGTGCACTAAGGCACTCGCCGAGTACAGTTATCCCATGTTTTTATGGCTTGCGCACCGAGGCGCTCGCCTTTGCGATATCCAATGTTCCATAGCGACTCGTGCATATGATGCACGTTTTATTTCAATTGTTCTAACTTAGTGTTCGACTCACACTATAATTTGCTTTCCGATCGGACCACGCCCACGGCGTCGATAGGTTAACTTAGCGTACAATGATATATTTGACTTATTGAATGAAGGAGTAAAAAGAAGTCAATCCTCCTACCTTGAGTCGATACGCCTTTGTCGTTTTGCCGAGCCGATGCGGCTCGATTTTATAACTTTGTTGCACGGCCACTCTCCTGACTTAGCCATTCGAGCACTTCGTGCTTCATTGAATCATACGTCCGATTTGCCTTAGCGTGCCCAAGTCTCAGACCGTCGCAAGGCGACGATTTGATTTCGCGCACCCCTTACTAAATATGGCAAAAGATCGACCTCTAATATTTTTGCGTCAAAGTATAACCTGTACACGAAACCAACTAAAATCAATACTTGCATCGATTCGGACTTGCGCCTTGGTCGATTCGATTTCTTAGAATCTTCGAGCCGATTCAACGCACTCATCTTTCGGGAAAACGTGTCACTTTGCATCGATTCCCTCGATGCATTCTTTGGGACAAGGCAACTCTTAGCATCGACTTAGTTTGATGCGTTGCTTGGGACAACGTAACTCTCGTATCGACTCACATCGATACATTTCATTTGGTCTACGCGACTCGCTGAGTCAATGTCTCAGCGTAATGCACCGTGCGGAACGGGGCATTACAGAATATACCACTCAAAACAAGGTTCGTCCTCGAACCAAAACCAACACTCCGACTAAGTGTTTTATAGATCGTTTCACGATCTCGTTCCACCAACGTTGTTCAGTTTCACACTATCTCGCAAGATTTTCATTAACATTTCAAAGTCATCCCTGCAGCTCGATTTGAATTTTGTATACAACTCGATATGGATCCGTACCTATATTCAAGGCGTCCCGAAGATATATGTATTTCGACCAAGTCCTGTCGTAGCAAATTGGAACAAAGCTGACAGGTAAATTTTCAATCCTATGCTTGCCATCTCGTACTCTCGATCGGACTTATCCTTAGCAACCGTTCTCGAAATTTTATCGCGTACGTATATTCGACACATACGTGATTCATTCAATAAGGTCACTGCACACGACGCGATTCAAAATCGCATATCTCATTTCGTATGTTTCATCTGGACTATCAATTCTACGGGTCGCGTCGAGCCGTCGCGCATCCAATCGCAACGATCCTTCGTAACGCCTTGCGTTTGATATCGCCATTCAACTAATTCCGAAGTCTGGCTATGCAACTTGTCTTGATACGATTTCCTTTGTTGACTTGCAAATGCATCAACATTCAGGATTACGCCCGCTAGGTTACTTACCTAGACCCGTGCTTAACTTCTTCCGACGCAACTTTAAATTGACATTGCACAAAGGCCACAATCTATCTGACACGAAAGTTTATATCAAGGCGATGGTGCTCAAGGCAACGATCGCCTTGACACAAATGTCTTTACGATATGCCTTACGTTCGATTCCTATCGAGTAGGAAATTCAGTAGCCAAATTCTCGACTTATCCGTCTCGCAACATTGAACATAAGTTCGATTCACGCGAGCTAAATTGTAAGATGAATCCGAATGTAATGACATGACTCGTAAGTCATTCCCTTATCGTTTCTCTCTCGTGCATAGCACGATTCTCGCCCTCGTCTACCCGAATCACCAAGTTCGTTGGTGAATTTCTAGTTTGATCGTCGACCAACATAACCATTCAAGTATTCATCCGACGAATACTCAAAAATCTAACTGTATCATTCGCAATCGAAAGTTGTTCCAACAATTTTCGATCGCCTAGACTTATCGTCAACATGCACCATGTTATATTTATTATCGGTGCAATCTCATATGCGATATCGCATGGGTCATCTTACGGTCTGCAGCATTCAATTTGATTTGGCGGTCAAGTCTTCTAGGGTTAGCTGCCCCGAAGCTACGCTCGATAACTGTGGATCATCACTGAAGGACAGTTTACTACGAACCATGCTATATCTTATTTCGGAGCCAAATCACGTTCCGACGATTCTATGTAACTACTCAATTTCGGACAAAACTATTTCTATCGGCACAACTGTTGCGCAACTATCCTCCGAGTCAAGTCATGCACTACCGTCGATGATTCCGTAAATTTTATGAAACATCTATCCGTATCGAGTTCGGGTCTATCTTAATTCGCGGGTCGGCACACGAGATGCTATACGCATCGAGCAATCGTCGATGACTTATAGTCTCGTCTTCATCAATCACAAATTTTATGATCAACCAGTTCATTCCTTCTCGTATTGTTACTTACAAAATTTTGATAGCGCAAGGCGCACTCCATTTTGTATTCCCACATTGTGCTTACGTTTTCTTACGTATTGATCTTGATACGTTGTATCAATTTCAATAGCGCAAGGGTCAACTTTGAATCCGTTTCGACGTCGACAACTTGCATTACATACGTCCAAGTTCTCTACAAACATTTTTGTACACCTCGAAACGTTTCTCGATTCGTTGTATTCTGCTATGCCTTGATCGCGTAACCGAGTTACCGATTATGCAATATCGAACCCTCAAGTCATACGATCTCGCCCTCTAAGTTTTGCGTGTTTTTCAGCCGTACTCAAATGAGTTTTGCCGTAACGTAACCAACTATTTCTTAGGCACGATTACTCACGTCAACCAACTCTTCACCGAAGTCGCACATCATGCGATTCGATTACAATTCACATCGTCCAACATTTTCTATCGAAATCGCAAGTCGTGCGATTCGATTCGCCTAGCCGAACATTTCTATCGAGATCGCAAGTTGTGCAATTCGATTCACCTCGCCCAACATTTCTATCGAGATCGCAAGTCGTGCGACTCATTCGTAAGCTCGAGTTTTCCTTTCCCGTCGATCCGATTATTGCCTTAAGGCATAATCGTTTCGCTAGTCTCGGTCGTCCGACCAACTTATAACTTTTGTCCGACGTATCATTCATTGATACGAGTCTCGCCTTATCGTCCCAACCGATTTTCGAAGAACTCTTGCATCAACATTCCGTCATACAAATTTCCAATCGAGTCTCGGTACTCTCCCGTCCGTTGCGGACAAACCTTTCACAATTCTCACAACGCGTCGATGCAATTTATCGCACAAGTGGTATACCATATACCACTCAGTATCGAGTCATTCATTGCCTACGTGGTATGGCATATACCACTCGAAAATCAAGCCATTTCCCTCGCACTATACTTAGTATAAACCGACAATCTCTTCCGACTCACGATTTCTGCAGTGATCGTGCTTGATCACAATCGTAACTTTGATTAAATCACATCTGACATAACTCGGTCAATGTTCTCGTTTTCCAACATAAGTTTGGTGTGCAACCGAACGATTCGTTCTATCGATTTATGATTTCAATTCTTTTCTTACGTTGTATCTCGTGCAACAATTTATTTTGATATGTGTTGCACGCCGTGCAACAAATTTCACTTTCGATACGCGTTGCACATCGTACTACGATTTATTTTCGATATTTTATTTTACTTTGTGCAACGATTTATTTCTAATCTCCTTTGTACTTCGTGCAACGATTAATTTGATATGCATTGCACCACGTGCAATGATTTTACTTCCAACACGCGTTGCACATCGTACAACAACTTATTCCCGACTTTCCAAGTCAATACCCAAATCCGTTCAACACATTCGGTATTGGCTTATCACTTCTCACTTTCATTTTAACGCATATTTACAATTAACTCGCTGCACTTCGTGCATCATTTTATTTCTCTTTCAATATGTTATATTGCGACAACCTCTCAAATCGTATCTCATAATTTGTTGCGCTTGCAGCAACTAACATTTTTACGGCTCGTTGCATTCAATACAATATACCCTCCGCGACTTTCTTAGCAAACATCATGAAATTTCCAAAACACATGCGGCAAAATTTTACGATTTCTATTAGACTTATTGTATGGAACATCCAGTGCGGCATCGAGTAGAGTCAAGAGTGATTTCAAGTGGTGGTGGGCAACTTTTAGAATTGTAATGAAGCGAGTGTCCAGAGGAAATTGAGCCTAGAGCTCTGATACCAATTTGTCACGCCCCGACCCAGAATCACCCGAATCATCGTCCTCGCAGGGGGCGTGATGCCGCACGAGCCTGGAGTTGCGCTAGTGCAAGACAAGATGACAAGTTCTCAAATGGTCATCTTTTGATTCGATATTAACAACGAAAAGAAAACAGTGTATACGAACAATTCTCTTTATTGATATCCGAAACTGAGATTACAATAGCTTTCGATAGCCTAACAATATATGCCAGATTGGCTACAACACTCAGGTTCTCTCTTGCCCACAAAAGATTTCACCGTTCCATACATCATGCCTTCTATATCTCGGCCGCATCAATCCAGTTGTATAGTCCGAGCGCCAAGCGATCGCACGCTTCAATACGCTTCGGCATTTCAAGCCTCAACGCGTTCAAGCAATGCTTCGCCGCGAGCAATCCATTCCCTGCACCCTGCATGAAGCTGGTGGGGGATCAGTTCGTTCGTTCTCGCATGTACTGAAGCAAAGATCTTCTTTCCAAACCGACATTTTAGTATTTATGTTGAATCATGCAACTTAGCTTGTGATCTTGCTATGTTCTCCTTAGGGTCAATTTCATGGCATATTCGAAAGCGTAAAGCATGTTATCATATCAAGCATGTTATCAAATTGAATAGACAAGCAAGCAATCTCGTGTTTGATTCGTGGCGTGACTTCTTACCAAGTCGACGCACTCGCCCTTGCACCGACGCAAGGTGAATATGCCACATTCCTTCCCTGTCATGTTATATGTGCAACTCTAAGCAGGATCTCTATGCGGGACGTATACGCGCCTACACTTTCAACCCATCGTTCCTTAACTATATGAGGGCCGTTGGCGTATCCGCGCCGGAATGGACTAAAGGAGTTCCTTTCTTTTCTCAATATTTGTCGGACAGCCCGGCGTTTCACGGGTTGGGTTGCAGTCCCAACAACCGAAACGTTTCTGCTGTATACCATCATTTACGGCTTTTTCCATCTTGTTTAAGGATGTGCACCAACAAAGATTATTCGATTCCCTCCTAGGCCAAGCGGTTCCGGGGCGCTCCGGCATTTAACCGTTTGGAGGAAACACCCGTGCACGGGAGATATCATATTTTATCTCTTGTCCATTCCATTCGACCATGCAACGCCCTTATCATTCAAGCAATCAAATTCAAACAACCAAACATAGTCTTGAGTCCGAGACTCAGACTTTATCATCTCGCGTCTTTTTCGTTAACTTTCTGTGTTCTTACGCTTCATACTTTGTTTCAATGATTCAATGGCATCGTGCCTCAACTCAATGCTCGTCAACCGAATGACCAGAAGGTCTCGAACACCTTTCGAGGCACCATGTCATATCCGACAGTTCTGCCACATTCATGCCACAACTGTATTCTTTCGCAACGAAGCCATCTTTTATTATCCCGTACACGTAGGCACGTTTTGACCGTATTTCCATGTTCTATAACTTAGCGTTCAATGTTTGGGGCTTGTGAGCTAGGGCGCTCACCTATTATCTTTCAATGTTCTAGCCTTCTAACTCATGCATGAAGGCACGGTATGTTTCGTGCACTAAGGCACTCGCCGAGTACAGTTATCCCATGTTCTTATGGCTTACGTACCGAGGCGCTCGCCTTTGCGATATCCAATGTTCCATAGCGACTCGTGTATATGATGCATGTTTCATTTCAATTGTTCTAACTTAGTGTTCGACTCACACTATGATTTGCTTTCCGATCGGACCATGCCCGTGGCGTCGATAGGTTAACTTAGCATACAATGATATATTTGACTTATCGAATGAAGGAGTAAAAAGAAGTCAATCCTCCCATCTTGAGTTGATACGCCTTTGTCGTTTTGCCGAGCCGATGCGGCTCGATTTCATAACTTTATTGCACGACCACTCTCCAGAATTAGCCATTCGAGCACTTCGTGCTTTATTGAATCATACGTCCGATTTGCCTTAGCGTGCCCAAGTCTCAGCCCGTCGCAAGGCGACGATTTGATTTCGCGGACCCCTTACTAAATAGGGCAAAAGGTTGACCTCTAATATTTTTGCGTCAAAGTATAACCTGCACACGAAACCAACTAAAATCAATACTTGTATCGATTCGGACTTGCGCCTTGGTCGATTCGATTTCTTAGAATCTTCGAGCCGATTCAACGCACTCATCCTTCGGGGCAACGTGGCGCTTCGCATCGATTCCCTAGATGCATTCTTTGGGACAAGGCAACTCTTCGCATCGACTTAGTTTGATGCGTTGCTCGGGACAACGTAACTCTCGTATCGACTCACATCGATACATTTCATTTGGTCTACGCGACTCGCTGAGTCAATGTCTCAGCGTAATGCACCGTGTGGAGCGGGGTATTACAGATGAGACCCCGACAAACTCCCCCAGGATACCTCCTTCCTCTCCGGCGAGACCCATAGGCTATTCGTGCATTTTGAACAGAATCACGTCGGCGCGCGCGAGTTTTGAACTCGGAAATGGCGTCCCGTCGCAGCGACTTCGTGCATATTTTTTGGAAGATCCGACCGTTGGATCGGCAAACTCTTTGCTCCATCGCAATCTCGGTACATCCATCTTCACTCTCCTCAATTTTCGTCCGTTAATTTTGTCGTGAGATACATCAAAACTGGCCACCAAGTTGACCGTTTAAATTAAACTGTTTTTGGACAGTTTTGTGGAGCCGACTTCGTCAGCTCGTAACTCCGCCATCGCAGCTCCGGTTGGCACGCTACCAGTTCTTGTGCACAGCTGGTATAACCCTCTTCCTGTCCCTTAAGTTTTGTTTCATTGTAAGCACGTTTGGTTGGTCGAATTCGACGCCAAAGTTGACCGTCCGAATTCTTTAATTTGCACTTGTTAAATTCTATTTTTGAACCCGGGACTCCGGATTCAATTTCTGACACCACCAGTAGACTCGTGGCGTCTTTCTTGCATGTTTTTATATAAAGTTTGCTTGATTTGGGGAACGTGGGCCCTGGCACGCATTTCGGTGTAAAGCGGGTCCCACATTCCGAGTCAACGGGTCATGTTGAGATCGGCTCATCGGAATCCAATTCTGGATATACCGTTGAGTTCGTATCGTCATTTTGAACTCGTTGACATATAATTTGCTGAGTTTTGAAGACTTTTGCTCCGACACGTATTTCCGTGCGAACCGGATTCTAAATGTCCGTGTCAACGTGTCATTTTGAGATCGGCACATCGAAATCCTATTTCGGACATACCGTTGGGTTCGTATCATTATTCTAGATTCGTGGACATATAATTTGCTAAATTTTGTAGACTTTTATTCTGACACGTTTTTCGGTGCAAAGTGTGTCCAACGGCGGACATCATTTTAACCCGAAATTATCGTTTTGTTCCTGTATCTAAATTGGACTTATGGGTAGACTATCTTAGCTAATTTGATCGTTCTGGACACGTTGGTGATATTTATTTTATCATCCGACAATATCTGTAGATTTTGCTTATGTATCATCCTTAATTTGTAATTAATTATTTTTCTAAAAATTGTTACTTTCTGTTTTTTAATTTTTATATATATTTTAATTGCTGTAAAAATCTGGGAAAAATTGTATTTAAATACTATGTTAATTTAGCTAATATATTATAATTTTTCCAGTATTTAATAAGTACTTTTGGTATTTTATAAAAATAGGAAAACAGAACTCATTTTCAGGATACATGTGTTTGCTGATTTTTAAAAAATATCTATGAGGGTTTATAAATCCCAGAAAAATTAGTATAAATTTCTATAATTAACAAGGATCATTTTGGTACTTTATTTTATGTATAATTGAGCTTTTTGTCTATCTCAAAAATTGTTAGAACTCAGTGTACAGTCTGATTTATTTATTGGGTAGTTACGACTTGCAATGTTTTGTGTTGTTTTGAGTTATAGTCGTATTGGACCTCACCCTACTCTAGTGTAAAGACTCTAGAAAGTTAGTTTGGATATAGTGTCACCCCACATTAGACTTTTATGCTAGGTCCCCACTTGGCTAGTATCCAGTCAGGAGTCGTGTCACACCACTAGTGTAATCTTAATCATAACTTAGAGGCTGAGTTTGTATATCATTATTGACAGGACACCGGACATCTATATCTTCGTACTAGTATTCTTGCTTTGCTCGAGGCAAGTACATCTGCAAACTCATTTACTGTCTTTTAATGCTAGAACATGTATTAACCCTGTTAAAATACTGATCCTTGAGGTAGCAAGTTAAATCTTCACTTGTTGTATTACTTTCAGTACCTGCCATACTTAAGACAGTTCTTATATCTTTACATGCTTCTTACTGGTTCTCACACTACAAAAAAAGTGTCTTTCTGGGACCCCAAAAATCCGTCTTAAAAAGACCCAAATCAGTCCTAAATTGTGATTTGGGACGAATTTTAGGACGGTAAGTGACAGTGCTATTAGGGTGGCGTGGCAAAAAGTTTTAGGACGAAAAATACCGTCCTAATTTGGTTTTAGGGTCGAAAAATGTAACCGTACCAAAAGAGTTTGAATTATTACATGTTTACGACGGTTTACAAAACGGTCCCAAAATAAAAGAGTTTGTGACGAATAACATCCGTCCTAAACAAATTTGCCAGCGTTATAAAAGAATGTCGTTTATATCTAGGACAATTACATAACTGTCCCAAAAGTAACACTTATGACATTACCATTTGCATTTTCCAGCCATAAAATATACAATTTAAATACACATAACAGTATTCATATGATCAGGGGTGTCAAACTTAAGCTTGTTCTCAGATGTATCTTCCGATGTCGAAGCTCCCATACAAAAAAATCTTAACATCAAGGTTGAAGACAAAAAAAATTCATATATAACTCTAATGTTCAATTGAAAAACAACATAAATGCTTAGCATTAAGCATTCTTTGCCAACATTTTCAAAATAAATCCAAAACATAATACATCACACACACCATCAACTACAAAATCAATCCATTATTTACCAACATTTCCATATATAACATAATACATCACACACTATCATCAGTTACAAAACATAACATCACACACAGCATTCTGCACCATTATACACATCATTCTCCAAAATCATTGCAATAACTTCCTCTTTGAGTTCAGTCCTAAGCTCATTCTTGACCGCCTCAATCTCTTTCTTATGCCGCGCCTCTTGCTCCTAACGCTCTTTCTTAATGCGTCAGTCGCTTCCAAAATCATATTCCAGTTGCGAAGGTAATCATAGAGACGATGGTATTCTTGAAGTCACATGATCACAACATGGAGAAGATGATTTACTTAATTGAAAAGCATGATATACATTATTGATTGTGCATAGAAGTAAAATAAATCCACACTTGTGGTGCCAGTCGAAATATCACCAAAGATCCATCTGAAAAGGTACTAGAGAAATAATCTGATCCCAAAAGAACTTGAACAAAGATTGACGACCCTTAGAAAAATAAAACATTGATTATAACATTTAGAAGCCTTTTTACACTGATGCATTCTCTGAAGTAACATTACATGTGTCATTACTCTACATGAACTAGTTCTTGTAGAAAACTCAGAGAATTTCATAAAAAAAGATAAACAAATATGCCAAATAACATGTTGTAAACTTGAGTTGAAGGTAATATCACATCTAAACTTTTACAAGAACAAATCATTTCTAGTGCTTACTACTTACAGTATAAATAGAGAACTTTATTACGAAGGTATAAGTACTACTTGTAGTATAAGTATCCAACTTTATAATGACAGCATAGCCTGGAAACAAGTGTTGAAAGAATTTCTAGTGCTTCAAATGTAATTACTATTTAGATGATGTGAAGCCTTAAATGATAAAAAAGAAAAAAGGAACATGTCAATGCCTTTGTAACTTTGTCCTTCTGAAGTCTGGGGAATAAGGAAACACGATCACTACAAGCTCATAATCAAACTAAGATAAGCATGCTTCATGCTATATGTGCATTTGGAGACAATTAATTAATTAAATAACACATCAAATCTAATTGAATATCGCCGCCCAAAGAAATAGTCATCCCACTACATGTTAATTTTAAGAGATGAAATAATGTATTGTTGTAGGGGTCCGACACTCTGATAGGGTGATGAATAATTTGTAAGCTGCTCTTTGAAATTGAATTATAGTGTATCTGAATCACATTTTATTAAGGAATGAAGGGGCATGGTAATAACTTATCTAAAAGGCCTTGAATATTCAAATTCTTAGGAATCTAGGGTAGTCTATCTTGCTATTAAGTTCAGTCACAACTTCATATATGAGAAGCCCTGATTCTTCTAGATGTAAGCACACTACATACATGAGAAGCCATGTGCTTTTAGTAAAAAAATTATACACTTGCCTATCACATTTAACAAGATCTAACATGCTTATGAAAAAAGGTGACTTTTTCGTTCCATTCTTAAGTAAAGAATAAAAGACCTCCCAAAATTATAAGTTTAATTAAGTAAAAAAAATATTTATGAAAGCAAGTATTACAAGTCCTGCTATCATATTTGAGTTGTATAAAGTGAGGAGAAAATATACCCAAGTACGCTAACTTCCCATCAAAGGTTCGTTGAAAATTCCCAGATAAAATCCTTATTCAAGAAGCTGAGAAAGTAAGCAGTACATTCCGGCCTGTTATGACAAAAAACATCAATTCCCTATGTAAAGATGACAGTTAAAAAGTGTTTGAATCTAATAAAATATAACATCTTTATTAAAGGAAACTTCTACTTTTACCTCAACCAGATAAAGGTCATTTACTTCAACTAATTTTTCATCTACATAGGAAACATCAATCTCAGAGCTAACTCTAGTGCAGATCATGTCATTAGTACATAAAAGGTCATGCTTGGTTGCTAAGGAAGTGAGTGAAAGTAAAGGACAAACGAATACTATACAAATGGAACCATTTTACATGAAAAACTTCCATTTTCCTCCTCTCCTGACTTTCCATCGAACTAATGCAAACCAAAAGAAATTTTAAAGCACCTCCACCCATTCCTTGACAAGAACTCGACGTCTAGTCCATTCAGTACACGTCTGGGATAAAAACATCTTGGAGCCCACCATAAAGTTCCTTATTCAAAGATGAAAACTATTAACTACAAGATATTTGCAAAGTGAAAGAATAATCTCAAACATGTAAAGATAGGTACCATAATATATTGTTGTCGAAGATGTACTCTATAATATATAATCTAGTGAAAGATAATAAATAAAATAAATACTCTGCCACTCTGAAGAAATTCAGAGCTCTAATGATAAAGCATAAATGGATTCAAATGCAAAGAAAAAAAAACTTTAGGAAACTTGAAACACTATGCATTTAGTAGATTAAGGTTGTGTTTGGCAAAATAAAGCATTGACGCAAACCAATTAAGAGTTGGAATCTGAACAGATTGAATTGCATGTGTTGAGTTATTGAATTGCTTCAAAGCAAGTTAGATATTAATTATGCACATCTAATTGTTTTAACATCTGCTTATGAAAATAGTCCGCATTTCATAAATTTTAAAATAAATTTAGAAGTCTTATAATATTATCACTCTTACTATAAGACTTCATAGAAATCTATATACGTAAGAAGATAACTACGAAAAAGCAATTTACTTTTATTTTTTTTAAGTTCATTGAAAATATCAAATTAAAAATGGTTATTGTTATATTTATTCCTTCATCGTCGTCATCCTCCACGATTCCTACTTGTCTTCTTCCTTATATCTCTTAGTTCATACCGTTCGATCTGTATCCCTAACCGGCCTTGAGGTCACAGTCTCCCAACTAGTACTTATATGCAGCTCCAAACTGTCCAACCGAACTCAAAACCTAGGCTGTTAGATCTCCAAAACTACTCCAAGTTCATACATGATCCCAACTCCAATGTAGAAGACAACGTTAGACCCAATAAATGAGAAAAAGTAAGCATGCATGGATATCAAGACCGTTCTCGAGACACAAAAATGAGACTCCAAATTGGTAAACCAGTTGTGGATGTTGTAAGAGAGATGGCGAGTGGTTTAAGGCATAACGTTGGAGCTGATATGTAGGCTATTGTTTATCAAAGGGTTCGAATCACCTTTTTTTTTGTTTTGTTAATTCAAAGATGTTACCAACCACAATGTATCCATTATGAATTTAGACAAATTGAAAAACAAAAGCTTAGGAGCTTCCTAAGGGGGTTGCTTGCTAACTAGAGGGAGGGGAGTGAAGCCAAAGAGAGGTTGCGAGATAACAATATATAGAGGATCGATGAACTAAGTGTTGTTTTCCATTCCGACATTATTCGAGATCAACAAGGTTGCGAGATAACAATCATGTGATTATTGTCCCAACTAATAAAACATCAAAATCTTAAGTGTATAGATGAATATTGTTATTCAAGATCAATACTTACAATATCTATAAAACATGAGATATACATATATATATCAAAAAAAGCTACTGCAGAACTCATTAGAGGACCGAAACTTACTTTTTTAATAAGAAGAACATGGAAGAAGAAAAGTTGAGCAAGTGGTAGAGTAGCAAGCATTGCCAAGACAGTGCAAGAAACCTGACACAAGAAAACATGAGAGATTAGATGAAAATACCCATACACAGATGGATGCTTTCTTTATGGGAACAACATGGCTTATTCACTTAATCTTGAAATTATTTTATGGAAATTATTGAAATCTTGTACAAGTCTTTAAAGACTAACCAACTTCTCCTTAAAATAATAAGTAAATCTTGCTAGAGAGATTAGAAAATTTCTCTCCAAATTAGAGGATGTGTTGTGGAACATAGTAATGAAGAAAGACTGGACTCAAAGTGCCTAATATCATAGAACCAATATATATAAGTCAGACTTTAACATAGAATAAGATTGCAATAGAAAGCAAACTCATAATAACCAACTTGAGATTGTAGCACAAGGAAAGAATTAGATGTCTATGTATGTCAACAAATGTCAAGGTTTGAGTTAAAAGAGAATCACAATTTGACATAAAACATACATGTCCGAGATATTTGATGCACTGTTGTTGAAGATTGCTTCTTAAGCACTTCTCAAGGTTTACTTCTCTGCCAATTCCTACACCGGCCTTCATTTTGGCTAAATACACAAGGTTTGAATTTAAATACTTTTTATTAGCAAATTGCTACTACGTATTAGCAAATCAGTATCACAAACTTTTGAACCCAAAAAACAAACCCATAGCTTAAGGTAGCAAACTGCTAATAACTTAAAAGCAAATCAGCCATAAACTAACAAATACTTCACAAGTAACAACAACCATGGAAGGAATCATTTTGAAAAAGTTCAAAGCCAAGGGGTTCACTGTAGGAGATAAAGCATTGGCATTAGTTCTAGGCCTTTTGTGTCTAGGCATTGGCAAGGGGTTCACAACTGCTTGCTCTGCTACCAGGCCACCGAAGAAAATACATTCCATCTCAAACACTTGAACTAGAAATAATTGATAGGATGCATTTTCTTTATTTATTTATTGAAATTTGAGATATTATACCACAAAGTCGAAACTAGCTGGTGCATGTATCTAGGCTATTTGCCTAATCAAATGACATTTTTCTTCTTCAAAAGATGAACTTGATCAAATATTAATGTGGAACCGGTTTAAATAGTAGAAGATTTCAACAAAAGAAAAAGAAAATCAGGTTTATTTCATCTTTCATGATATCTGTATAGTATACATTTAGATCATCTAATGACATTTATATGTATCCTGGTATATCCCATCCATAGGAAGAATAATGTAGGGGCATGAGGGGGGCTACAGTCTAAAAAAACAATTTCTTCATTATTATTTTTATTTATATCAGTCAGTTTACATAGGTCGTGTTTGGTTCACATAATCAAAACATTAGGAAAGAAAAGTCTATCATTTACTGTATTTAGATACCAAAGGAAATAAGTAGAAAAAAAATTGATCCAGGAAGAAAGAAAAATAGAGGATAAATTGTTCTCTCCATCCACCTAAGGATTCATTTTCCATCCACCTAAGGATTCATTTTCTCCTCTAAAGATTCAATTTCCATTCTAATTTTCTTAGCTTTTCCAAATACCGAAAAAAAAAATGATTGGAGTTACGATAAAAAAATGCAAAAAATCCATATCATTTTCTTTCAATTCCGAAAACCAAGCCTAGTTCACCCTAGTTTACCCCCAGTAATAATTTTTATTTCTGCACCTCTCATTGTCATTATTTTGTCTAAGAATTCTGATATTTGTCACCATGCATGATGCATACATGATTAATGTGAACGACAGCTGGCAATGATTTCAACCTAGATTAGTACTAGATAATACACTGGCCAACTCATCCTTGTTCGTCTAATAGTAGTTTCCATGTGAGTTGAACAAGAGTAAAACCCCACAAACTTGATAGGACTAGCTAATTAATGAACCTATATTAAAATGGATTAAAAGGTTGGAGATAGACCACACCTGCAGGATGTTGATGACCCAGTACATGGGCCTGTAAACTTTTGTGCCATTCTGCATTCACAACACAAAATGACAATAATGTGTCACAATCCAAACAACAAAATTTATGTGGTTTCAACTTAAAAATTGATATAATACCTTAATAATTTGTAGAAGGAGGAACGAGAACCACACAAGCAACAACTTTGAAACAAAAACAAACAAGAGGAAGAGAGTAAAAAAGAGTTGTGAGAAGAATGAATTATTATATACTGTTTAAATTTCTTTCAATTTCCAGTGGTATGTGAATGCTGGGGACTCACAAGACTTGACTTCTCCACATGTGGGAGTAGAGGATGATACTCAATCACTACTGTATTAATCAAGATCAAAAGACATTAATGATTAATAAGTAATTAAATAAACTGTAAGATAAATAGAAAATCTGGTAAATATTTATTCCACAAAATTACCATCCTTTTGGTTAGATCTTGTTATGGCCACTTGCTGCTCCATCTCTTGCTGCATTGATTAGAATAAGAAGTAGAATAAGAAGTAGTACTTTGGTGTGAAAGTGAGAAAGGTATATATATTTGTCAGGTGCATTCTTGTTTCATACATCTGTATTTGTCATTGTGTGTCATGCAAATGTGAGACCATTTCTGTTTTCTAATATCAACTTCTTAATATAGAGAAATACCAATAAAAAGGCAGAAATAGTTTCTTATTCTTGGTATAACTCTGTGGTACTTTTCTGATTTCTTTTATTCATGGCCCATGGTTTAAAGTATCGGCCGATACCCGATCCGATACAACCGATACTGATACGGTTTGTCATGTCCCGATCCAGTACCGATACGGTCGATACTGATACAGTTTCCAATGACTTGCATAGGTGCATTGTTAATGGATAAATCTGGAAGGGGACCACTCTTACTGGTAAACAAATATTTTTTGGTAGATCTCTAACTCGAGATCACCTGAGTTATACTCCACCCAAAATATTATCTTAACCAGCAAAACTACAACCAGTTTCTTGTCACCCCAATATTACATAGTTCCCATACTCCATACAGTACAAAAAACCTTAACACAAGTTCATGAAGCCTTCGCTTCAAGCATCATTATAAGTTTGCTGATGCAAAACTCAAGCTTTATTGAAGGGCAAAATACAAAAAGAAGAAGAAGACTTACAATCGAAACTGTAGTCACAACAGAAGAAAAAAGAAGTGCATCGCCGGTAGAACCCTAGCCAAATTTCCTACCAGAACCAAACCGTAAGGTCTCATCCCATGGAGCCCTAATTAGTTCTTCCTTGCATGGTCTAAGCAAAACCCCCTTTCCTATTCAAAATCAAGACTAAATAAACATCAGATCGATCCGATTGAAAAAATAGAAGAAGAAGAAGAATAACAACAACAACAACTTCTTACCTAGTGGTCATTCTCAGAATCTATCACCGTGATGAATGAAAGAGAGAGAGAGAGGTGGTTGGAGTGGTGGCGCCGATGAGATGAGGGCGGTGGTGGCGGAGGCCTGGCTCGGGGTCGGAGTGGCGATAAGGGGAAGAGAGAGAGGGCTTGGAGTAGCAGCCAAAATTTTTGATCGGAGAGAGATATTTAGGTTGGTTTTGATCAATGGTGAATAAGTTGTGAATGATTTTGGGATGGACGGTCTGGATTAATCCATCCGATCGAACGGTTACGATGGGAACACGTGGAGGTAAACTTTCCCCCCATAACTTTGGCAATTAGCCGCCAAATGTGTGGTATTCCTGCCGTCCTATTTGGGACGAAAATATATATTATTTGGAACAGAACTTTCCATTAGTCCTAAATAATGATCCATTTTCACAATCTGTCCCAAAAAAATGTAACTGTTTGTTACTAAAAATATAGCCGTCCCTACAATTATACTTTTAGGACTTTTTAGACTAGTGTTTCATATAGTGTCGTCCCAAAAAGACACTTTTTTTGTAGTGTCAGTACATATTTTACTATGCTTTATAATGCTATCAGTACCTACCATGCTTATACTGCTCCCAGTATCTTTCACATATTTTATACCGTTCTCGTATCTCTCATATGTTTTTACTGTTCTCGTATCTCTCACATGTTAGAATCTGGGTTATGGAAAAACTGATAGTTGAGTACGTGATCATGCCCCCCTCTCCCGTACGTATGTACCGAACAAGGTTGACATTTTATATGTATACCTTGTCGTAGGCGCACCAGCTGTATCTGTACGTATGTACATCTATCGCTTGTTTTCTTGTACAGAAGTACATTTTAGATACTTGTACCATAGTACATTTTATACCTATTGACGATTACGTACCTGCTCCAGTTTTAAATATTAGATATACATGTGTCACCTTGACAAATATATTTTACCGTAATTCCAGTCATACCATGATTCCAGATATGCCATGTTCCCTATGTTACTATGATACTGTGATCCCAGTTGTACCATGAGGCCATATTTCTAAGTATTTCCTGTTTTATAGACTTATCACACCATGTTTCTTGTTGTACATCTCTTTCATTATATATTCAGTACTTTAGTTGTAGAGGTTGTACTTGTTCCCGTCCTGACAGGATAACGTTGTAGGTTCACTTTCCGAGGAGGAAATGCTATGTGATACATATTATGGCACTGATTTTGAGGACCTGGCCTTAGATCCAGAAGCGGCCCCAACGGGGAACCTTGCTTAGATATTTTTTGTATTTTGAGACTTAGACTTTATTTTGAATTTCTATTTGGATACTGGACTTTGTCTCCAGTTAGATACTTGGAAGTGTATTATTAAGTCTGTACTTGTTTACTTTCGCTTATAGATGCTGTATTGTGATGAACCTTTAAATGTGATATTAGAACTGTTAGTAGCTTAGATCCTTTATTGTCTATTCTTAGAACAGCTTACTACGCTTTTACCAAGCGTAGGCTGGACATGTGTGAAACCCGTAATTTTTCAATTTCTTTATTAATTATTAATTTGTGTGATTATTAATTAATATTCAGATTTTTAATATTAATTTGTTAGATCAAAAAAAATATATTTTTCTAAAATAATGAACTTGGATTTTTGGATGTTGGTCCTGACCCGTCCCGAACCCGTCTAGAACCCTTCAATTTTTCAGTCAATTCATTGAATAAATTAATTAGCTAAATATTATCATAAATCATTATTAATTGTTAATTTAGAAAATTGTATTTTTGAAACATTATTAATCCTGGATTTTTGTTGGACCTGACTTGTTCTGACCCATCCAGACCCAGTCCGAGCCCGAACCCAAAATCTGAATCTATTTTGAAATGTTTAGGAATTATTTATTTAGTGTTACAAATTTTCTAAGAGGAGAAAATAAAATTATTACTAATTAATTAAAGTATTTATAAAAATTTCTTATAAAACTTTATTAATTTTCTTTCTCTTTCATTGTTTTTTTAGGAAAAGGAAATTTCTTTTCCTTCTCCAACCGTTCGGCTTTGGCCGACCCACAAAACCGCCGACCTCCCGACTCCCCTCCTTCCGAACGGCCAACGGTCGCCCCATCCTTTCCCCTTCCGATAACCTTCTCCCTCTTCTCCCTACTTAAACCCCACCACCATTTCTTTCCCAAACCCAACCCCCACAAACCCTCTTCCCACCGCCAGAGCCCCGCTCCCCGCGTCAGCCCCCGACGTCCGGTGAGCCCCTGTCCTCGGCCCCGCTCCCTCGCGAGCGCTCCCCGCCGAGCTTCCCTCAGCCAACCGCCAGAGCCAGACGCCGCCCCTGGCCCGCTGTCCGGCCAACCGCCCCGTCGACGCCGCCCGACGTCGAGCTCCCCGACAGCACCCCGTCGGCCTCCGCCGCCGGATCCCACTCGCGCCCGAGCCCGCGTGGCCTCCTCCCCGCGCGGCCCCTCTCTGGCCGATTTCCCTTAGCCGCGCCACCCCTGTGGCCGCTGCCCCTCTGGCCGAGCACCACCGCGCCTTTCGCCGCGCGTCTCCTCGTGCGACTTCCCCTGGTCAGCGCTGCCCTAGCCGCTGTTCCTTGGCCAGCACCCCTGGTCAGTTCCCTTGGCCGAGCTTTCTCCTGTTGACGCCCCTGTCGTGCCCTAGATTCTGAGTTTCTCGGCGTTGCTTCGACGACGCTGGTTCTAGCGCTGCTTCGGAGAGTTATTCGCTGCTCTGGATTATTCTTTCCTTCTTTAATATTCATCTGAGAGCTCTAACCGAGCAATCCGAGGTATAATCCCCCTGTCCCGCTATTTTATTGTCTTGTCGATGATGAAATGGTCCCCGATTTCCTTTGAGAATTCGGTCTTAGCGACGACGTAATTTTTCGGAACTTTCGAAAAGGTCCTGTGAATTATTTTGGATTCCCGGAATATTTCGGGAATTGATTTGTGGTACGTTTTAGCTTTCCGGATTTTTCCGGGAACGTTCTGTGATTTGTGGGTTTGGAATCGGACTTCCGAAATTATTTCGGGTCGTCCCGATTATTCTGTGGATTGGTTGTGGATATTATATATATATAAATTCGGGTTTTTCCCTAGTTTGGGACTTGGAGGAATTATCGGTGCCATTTTCCCAGTTTTTGGGTTGACCAAAAACAGAGGAGATGCTGCCCGATTTTTCCGTAAATCCTGAATTATTTTCAAAATGAATTTAAAATGATTTCGGGATTTTATTCGATATTTTATTTTTGGGTGACGACCGTATCGGTCAATGGACCCGGCTAAGTGCAAACGAAACCGGTCCCGCCCGGACGTTGAGGCAATTAGCCAAAATGAGGATCGGACCATATCTGAGACTCTACTATTTACCTTATTTTTATATTTAATTTCTGTTTAATTTTATTTAATATTTTCAGTTTAGGACTAATGTCAGTCTTATCTTATTTCAATTTATGTAAATAAATTGTAATGGGCATAAGCCCAGCTGGCTGGTCTGTAACTGTAATAGCTTAGATTCCTGTCATTTTCTGGTTTTTCGAGTTTTTGATATTTAACGATTAAAATGATTAAAACGTATTTTCGTATAAAATTAATTAATATTTTCTCACGTAAAAATTAACAAGTTTCTATATAATTAAAAAGTCACGTATTTCTCACTAAATAAGAAAATTAGCTTTATATTTATATTTATAAAAATTACCAAGTTTTCATAAATAATCTGGCAGCGACGATGTTTTCCGAATTCAAAGTTAAAAATGACATTTTCCCCTCGTATTAAATCAACGCACTTAATAACCGTGTTTTTCTGTGTTTGGTTAATTAAAGAACTAAAATTGGACTAGGACGCAAATAGAGATTTCAACTAGCGTAGCTAGATTGGTAAACCTGAAATCTGAGTCAATTCTCAATTGTAGGGTTTCGAGGACTGTACTAGCATCACCCGGAATCAACAAACGAATCCAGTCAATAAAACAAAGGCAAGTACATTTTGTGTTAGTTTACAATTATTTAGTAATCGTTTTAATGCAAGTTTAAATCACGATGCAACACGGAACTCTCTCTGAGAGCACTGACTGTAACTATTGGGGACTGGGGGAGTAGTGTAATGAGTATGACCACATCCAAAACTGTATACTGACTGTGTTAGCTTACCCCTCATACACACGGGGATAAGCCATATCGTATCAATATGATACAACTGTACAACCCAAGCCGGTCATATTCATTGCCTATTCACATCACAGAAACTGTAACTGTTTTAAAACTGTAACTGCTTAGTTGATTTTCAAAATTGTTTAAAAGTGCATGATTCTATTATTATTTTAATTGTTAAATTAGCATGAATTGTACTTTGCTCACTCCTGACTGGAGACCCAACATTTTAGGTATCACTGATGAGGCTTTGTTCCGCGATCCCAAGACGAGGATTTCGAGACTGATGAACTGTTTGCCTAGAGTTTTCTTTTCTTCTTGATGTATGTAGAAAATGGTTTAAGTTGTATCTTTCATTTCATTGTAAAAGTTTAATGAAGTTTTAAATTTCCGAATTTTGAGTTGTGACAAATATAGTATTGTTGTATGGTTACCTGCTACTGAACAGCTTACTGCCGCCGTCTCAACAACGGTGCAGGCTGGGCATGATCCGGTTCGACCCAATTATTTGGGATCGGGTCGTGACAACATCGCTCGGCCCGGCCCAACAATTTGGAAACGGGTCATGACATATTTTTAGTGGCGGCCCATGCAGGTCTAGACTTAAATTGTTTGGTTACACCAAACATGCCTGCAATTAGGATCTTAGGACAACTTGTTAACACTAGGGATAAACATTTAGAACACCTAGAGGATTTCTAGGATTGCAACATAGAAAAACTCATCACAGCATAGGACCGTTAACTGTATTTAGTCTCTTATTTGAAATTCAGTGGGTTACAATTTTGACCAAGATAGTACCCTTGGGATGACCCCCGAGGATCTCACTCTAATCTTACCTATAAATCTGTTTTCGCTTATTTCTATTTGCACTTCCTTAAATTCGTTGTTGAAATTGATTTTTGATTTTCGTTGTTAACTTGATCTTGTATCGTGATAAATTTTGTGGATTAAATTATGATATATTCTGATAAGGTAAATGTCTGCTTTAGTTATGGAGTTTAGAATTTATCGCAGCCATATTAGCTGGTATGACAAAAATATAGGGCCTAATTTTGGGTATACTTATCTTAGTTTTAGAAATTTTAGATTTTCTCTCAGCCATACCAGTTGGCGTGGCGAGAATTCTAGATAACATGATTATAGGGTGTATACCTTAGTTATGACTCTATCGTTTATTGCATATAAGCTTACTGGTGTGGCAAAAATTCTGGCAACATGATTTCAGGAAGACGTGTATGGTTATCAGGTCATATCTCAACTTGGTTCACTTCATTATGACCGAATGAGCAAGAATAAATTCTTATCATCATCCTTTCCCGTCTTGAGTAACTCTGTCCTATCTACATCCACAACAGGGATTATAGGATTCTCCAACAGGATTGCCTTCATGTTATCTTTTTGGACATAATTATTTTTGTGTTCCATCTTTCCTATGACTTGACTAAACTCTTCTTCATTAACCTCTTGGGTAATTCTTCTTGTTATGCATCTCGTTGTCTTCGTACCATTTTTGGAGATATTTCGACAAACTTTCCTGTCTTGTTTGACCCTTTAACTTGTTTGGACACTGTTATGGATTGCTTGACCCAGTCTTAGGCCTTGTTACCTTCTATTTGATAGATGACCGAAATAGCCAAACCTCGTTAACTGATTCTGTACTATAACTATACATGTATTGTGTGATTGTGATAAATACTTTTCCTAGGGATTGGTTAGATTAAGCTTATAGGACAAGTATGGGTGACAGACTATAGTAGACTTGGAAACCATTAAGAACGATTGCATTGATAGTATGACTCGAGATAGGATATCTAAGATGGAGAAATGAGATATTATATTATTGTGACTATGGATTAAGGATTAGAATCTTGTGCTTAGCAGTTTGAGGATTTAGCATTTATAGAATTTTGGTTGGTTATCTATAGCTAATTACATGTGATTAGAGGGTAGATCGATATGTGAATTGATATAGAATAAATTAGAATGAGTTATCATATTACGTACGAGATCGGAAAGATATCAGTTAAAAAGACAAGGAACAAGACAAAGACATATGTACTTTGGTAATTAATAAATTGGAAGTTTTGAAATCGAGGACTTATATTCGGAGGACTTATTGAGTAAAAAGAAGAAGGCTCTACGCCAAGGATAAGAATTGAACGTATGATTTCAAGAAGAAGCTGTAGGAAAGGATTGACGACAAATGATGCAAAGGAACTGTGGATAGATAGAATAAGGATACTTAGGATGTGATAAGGAAATCAAGTATTTACAAATTGAGGTTGGAAATATGGTTGATGATTAAGCATTTTGGGCTTATAGACATGTCCAAAGAATGACCTATATTTTAGGGTATACGTTAAGGTTCCATGTTAGTATGGAAGATTTTAAAGGATGTATGACGTAGTTTATGATAGAAGGATCTTGTTGAACCTAAACTAAAAAGATTGTAAAGAGAAACAGAAGAGATGATCACAAGGGTAGCAGATTGAGTATCGTAGCCAGAGCAGCTACATGTTATAGTTTGACCTATTGGATGATTTTTAATTTCGAGGACGAAATTCTTGTAAGGTGGGTAGGATGTAAGCCCCCTGAATTTCAGGGTCTATTTTAAATTTTCTAAATGAATTATTTTCGATAAGTATTTTATTATTTAATTATTTTGGATCATTAATGTTCCTTTCCGTGACTTTGACTTCTGGAGCGTCAGGGATGCCAATCTCTGTAAACTCTCTTTACGAGTTTTGAAGTAGACAAGATTATCTTCATTTTGATATATCATGTCCCACTTAAACTCGATCCTTTGTGCTTTTTTTTATCGCACAACTTCGGGTCAACTTAGACCAATTAATCGTTGAATAATTATTCTCACTTTTATTTTTTATCATCGTTTGCACGTTACCGTGACTTTTAATTTATGAGCACAAGACCAGTCGTTTTCACAGAACCAACTTCTCATGAATGATCTACTCGAGACGCTCTTCACCATGACCTTCGTGTCCCACTCAGACACTCCATTTTGTGCTTCATTTCCTTCACACAACTTTCGGTTCAATTAGGCCGATTAATTATCTACCATAAAACCTGATTTAATTTCCAATTTAATTTTGGGACCCGACATCGATCCAACCTAGTCGACCCAAAGTATGGACATGACCCACATGAAGCCTACTACCCACATGATGCTTGTGTCCCATTTATTTGAGTTACCGCATGTTACTTATTTATCCCTGATCATAAATACCTATTTAATTCAATTATTGCACCCTGTCCGATTTTGACCCGACCCGGCTCGACCGAACCCGAACCCAAGCTCCATGTTGTCCTCTCATGACTGTCCAAATATCCCACACAATATTTTTCTTTTTTCTATTTTAAAAATATCTCTTCCTCTCTCTACTTTATTAATATCTTAAAAATCTCTTATATATATATATATATATATATATATATATATATATATATATATATATATATATATATATATATATATATTACTCTCTCTCTCTCTCCTATAACAAACACACACACACCCCCCCTCCACCTCAAAAAAAAAAAAAAAATATATATATATATATATATATATATATATATATATATATATATATATATATATATATATATATATATATTACTCTCTCTCTCTCTCTCTCCTATAACAAACACACACACACACCCCCTCCACCTCACAGCACACCTCACCCCCCCCAACCGACCTCCTTTACCTCTCTCTCTCCTTCTCTCTCAAATATCTCTCTCTCTCTCTCTCTCACTCTTTCTCTCTCTCTCTCTCTCTCTCTCTATATATATATATATATATATATATATATATATATATATATATATATATATATATATATATATATATATATATATATATATACACTCACATATATCACTCTCTCTCTCTCTCTCAACACAACTCACACACAACACCACCACCACAGCCGACCTCCTCCCCTGGCCGAGCACCCCTCCACCAGCCACCACCCTCTCCTCCTTCCTCCTCCTCACTACTTCATCACCCTCCTCACACCACCATCACCATTAATACCATCATCACCACCATGCAACAACCACCACTAACCATCATCACCACCACCATTGCACAGCCACCCCCGCCGTGCCTACGCGGTTGGCCGCCACCACCGCCGTGGCCGGCCTCCGCCAGCAGCGAGGCAGCAGTGCGCACATGTGCGCACGCGTGGGCCGCCGTCGTGCGCCGCCGCACTGCCGCACCGCCGTCGTGGCCGGTCCCCCTCGGCCGACGAGACCCCGGCGAACTCCCCCAGGCCACCGCCTTCCTCTCCGGCGCGACGCATAGGCTATTCGTGCGTTTTAAACGAAATCCCATCGGCGCGCGCGAATTTTGAACTCGGAAATGGCGTCCCGTCGCTGCGACTTCGTACACATTTTTTGGGAGATCCGACCGTTGGATCGGCAAACTCTTTGCTCCGTCGCAATCTCGGTATATCCATCTTCACTCCCCTCAATTTTCGTCCGTTAATTTCGTCGTTTGATACATCAAAACTGGCCACCAAGTTGACCGTTTAAATTGAACTGTTTTTGGACAGATTTGTGGAGCCGATTTCGTCAGCTCGTAACTCCGCCCTCGCAGCTCCGGTTGGCGCGCTACTAGTTCCTGTGCGCAGCTGGTATAACCCTCTTTCTATTTTTAAGTTTCGTTTCATTGTAAGCACGTTTGGTTGGTCGAATTCGACGCCAAAGTTGGCCGTCCGAATTCTTTAATTTGTACTTGTTAAATTCTATTTTTGAATTCGGGACTCCGGATTCAATTTCTGACACCACCAGTAGACTCGTGGCGTCGTTCTGGCATGTTTTCATATAAAGTTTGCATGATTTGGAGAACGTAGGTCCTGACACGCATTTTGGTGCAAAACGGGTCCCACATTCCGAGTCAACGGGTCATTTTGAGATCGGCTCATCGGAATCCAATTTCGGATATACCGTTGAGTTCGTATCGTCATTCTGGACTCGTTGACATATAATTTGCTGAGTTTTGAAGACATTTGCTCCGACACGTATTTTCGTGCGAACCGGATTCCAAATGTCCGCGTCAACGTGTCATTTTGAGATCGGCACATCGGAATCCTATTTCGGATATACCGTTGGGTTCGTATCATTATTCTGGATTCATGGACATATAATTTACTAGGTTTTATAGACTTCTATTCTGACACATTTTTTGGTGCAAAGTGTATCCAACGGCGGACATCATTTTAACCCAAAATTACCGTTTTGCCCATGTGTCTAAATTGGACTTATGGATAGGCTATCATAGCTAATTTGACCATTCTGGACACGTTGGTGATATTTATTTTATCATCCGACAACATCTGTAGATTTTGCTTCTGTATCATCCTTAATTTGTAATTAATTATTTTTCCAAAAATTATTACTTTCTGTTTTTGAATTTATATATATTTTTTAATTGCTCTAAAAATCTGGGAAAAATTGTATTTAAATACTATGTTAATTTAGCTAATTTATTATAATTTTCTAGTATTTAATAAGTACTTTTGGTATTTTATAAAAATAGAAAAACAGAACTCATTTTCAGGATACATGTGTTTGCTGATTTTTAATAAATATCTATGAGGGTTTATAAATCCCAGAAAAATTAGTATAAATTTCTATAATTAACAAGAATCATTTTGGTACTTTATTTTATATATAATTGAGCTTTTTTGTCTATCTCAAAAATTGTTAGAACTCAGTGTACAGTCTGATTTATTTATTGGGTAGTTACGACTTGCAATGTTTTGTGTTGTTTTGAGTTATAGTCGTATTGGACCTCACCCTACTCTAGTGTAAAGACTCTAGAAAGTTAGTTTGGATATAGTGTCACCCCACATTAGACTTTTATGCTAGGTCTCCACTTGGCTAGTATCCGGTCAGGAGTCGTGTCACACCACTAGTGTAATCTTAATCATAACTTAGAGGCTGAGTTTGTATATCATTATTGACAGGACACCGGACATCTATATCTTCGTACTAGTATTCTTGCTTTGCTCGAGGCAAGTACATCTGCAAACTCATTTACTGTCTTTTAATGCTAGAACATGTATTAACCATGTTAAAATACTGATCCTTTTGGTAGCAAGTTAAATCTTCACTTGTTGTATTACTTTCAGTACCTGCCATGCTTAAGACAGTTCTTATATCTTCATATGCTTCTTACTGGTTCTCAGTACATGTTTCACTATGCTTTATACTGCTATCAGTACCTACCATGCTTATACTGCTCCCAGTATCTTTCACATATTTTATACCGTTCTCGTATCTCTCACATGTTTTTACTGTTCTCGTATCTCTCACATGTTAGAATCTGGATTATGGGAAAACTGATAGTTGAGTACGTAATCATGCCCCCCTCTCCCGTACGTATGTACCGAGCAAGGTTGACATTTTATATGTATACCTTGTCGTAGGCGCACCAGCTGTATCTGTACGTATGTACATCTATCGCTTGTTTACTTGTACGGAAGTACATTTTAGATACTTGAACCACAGTACATTTTATACCTATTGACGATCACGTACCTGCTCCAGTTTTAAATATTAGATATACATGTGTCACCTTGACAAATATATTTTACCGTGATTCCAGTCATACCATGATTCCAGATATGCCATGTTCCCTATGTTACTATGATACTGTGATCCCAGTTGTACCATGAGGCCATATTTCTAAGTATTTCCTGTTTTATAGACTTATCACACCATGTTTCTTGTTGTACATCTCTTTTATTATATATTCAGTACTTTAGTTGCAGAGGTTGTACTTGCTCCCGTCCTGACAGGATAACGTTGTAGGTTCACTTTTCGAGGAGGAAATGCTATGTGATACATATTATGGCACTGATTTTGAGGACCTAGCCTTAGCTCCAGAAGAGGCCCCAGCGGGGAACCTTGCTTAGATATTTTTTGTATTTTGAGACTTAGACTTTATTTTGAATTTCTATTTGGATACTGGACTTTGTCTCCAGTTAGATACTTGGAAGTGTATTATTAAGTCTGTACTTGTTTACTTTCGCTTATAGATGCTGTGTTGTGATGAACCTTTAAATATGATATTAGAACTGTTAGCAGCTTAGATCCTTTATTGTCTATTCTTAGAACAGCTTACTACGCTTTAACCAAGCGTAGGCTGGACATGGCTCGGCCCGGCCCAACAATTTGGGAACGGGTCATGACAATGGTGGTGATGATGTTGAAGAAGAAGTGAAGAAGAAGGAGAATGAAGGTGAAGGTGTCGGCTAAGGCATGGGGGGGCTGCTGTGTAGTCGGGTGAGAAAGGAGAGGTGAGGTGTGTGTGTGTTAATAAAGAGAGAGAGAGTTGTATGTATTTTAGAGAAAGAGAAATAGATATTTGAAAGAGAGAGAGAGGGTGAAGTCGGTTGAGAGTGGGGGGGTGTATGTGCTGGTGATGGGGGGTTGTGTGTTGGTGTGGGTAGAGTTGTGAGAGTGTTTTAAGGAGGAGAGGGAAAGAGAGATATTTATATATATGTTAAAGAAAATAGATAGATATTTAAATATAGATATTTAAATAAGTAGAGAGAGAGAAAAAGAGATATTTAAAATAAAAAAAGAGAAAAATTATGTAGGGTGTTCATAGATAACATGGAGCTTGGGTTTGGGTTCGGTTGAGCCGGGTCGGGTCAAAATCGGGCTTGGTACAATAAATGGATTAATTTTAGGTGTTTATGAACATGGGAAAATAAGTAGCATGCGGGGGCTAAACTAAATGGGACACAAGCGTCATGTGGGTAGTAGGCTTCATGTGGGCCGTGTCCGTATTTTGGGTTGACAGGTTTGGGTCTAAAGGGTGTCCCCAATTCAAGTCAGAAAATAAATGTGACTCTATGGGACGAATTAAAATTGGGTCTCGTGTCTGAAAAGTTGTGTGAAGCAAATGAAGCACAAAATGGTATGTCTGAGTGGGACACGAAGGTCATGGGTGTAGGGTGTCTCAAGTAGATCATGCATGAGAAGTTGGTTTGGAGAAAATGACTAGTCTTGTGCTCCTAAATTAAAAGTCACGGTAACGTGCATACGATGATCAAAGATAAAAGTGGAAAATCAATTAATAATTATTTGATCGATCAAATGGTCTAAATTGATACGAAGTTGTGTGAAGCAAAAAGAGCAGAAGGAAACAAGTTTAAGTGGGACATGATATATCAAAACGAAAATAATCTTGTCTACTACAAAACTCCTAAAGAGAGTTTCCAGAAATTGGTATCTCTGACGCTCCAGAAGTCAAAGTCACGGAAAGTACATTTAATGATCAAAAATAATTATAATAAAATATTTATCGAAAACAATTCATTTAGAAAAATTAAAATAAACCCTAAAATTTAGGGGCTTACAATATATTTCCACGTTAAGTATTCCAAGATTCTCTTTAGATGCTCTGTATTTACAAAATTAATACCATAACTACCCCTCCGCACAAACTCAGATTTGGATTGTGATTCTCGTCTTCTTCTTCTTCTTCTTCTTCTTCTTCTTCATGAGAGATCTAAATTCCATTGCTCTCATCTTCAGCAGAGATCATAAAGATCGTTCGTAGTTCACCGTGCTTTTTTTCAGTCGAACTCCGATCATCGCTCATCTTCTTCTTCTTCTATTTCTTCTTCTTTTCCGACAATTAGGTCAATTATGGAGAGAAGATCTTCTTCTTCTTTTTCATAAGAGTTAGCATTGTTTTGAAAGAAAAACGAAACTCTTGAATCTTTATTCATGTCAAATTTCTTTCAACAAAAGAAAAAAAAATAAAAATTAGATTTCTGTCAACTGTTCTCCGTCGATATATGTCACGACCCGCACCCTGTATAGGGGCACGAGAAGTGGGTACGTCCAGCCTACGCCGCAGTGTCGGTGGTAGAACGCTGTCCTAGGTCAATCATCTAACAATATAAAAGTACCTGTACAGTTTATACTCTCCGAATGGAGGCGACAAACAGAATACAATCTTAATCACATCTAGGTAGAAGAATGAAAGATAGATAGATAGACAGATGGTAACTCAAGAGACAGTACTATAGATGAAATAAGTCCAAGTGTCTAGGATAACATAACATCAGAATGTCAACTCATAATACAATAAGTCTAAGAGTCTATATATCTCAACATCTCAAAATACAACTCAGATGTGAGGCAAAATGATAATACAGAAAAGACTGTCTAGCTAAACTAGCCTAGACTACTGGGGCAACATCCTCAGCTGCAGGTGGATCCTGCTGAGGGTCCACAACATAAGTATCATCTAGTCCTGCTCCATAATAGGTAGACACCAGGGCCTCATCCTCATCCTCTGTAATATTTTCAACAGGTCCAGTCAGGACAGGAACGAGCACAATATATCTCACGCAGTGCATAGTATGATAGGAAATATAAAGCATGCAATAGAGTAAAATACAGGAACTGCTGAAGGAAGATACATGTAGCAAAAGAGATAGCTGTAAAGGAAATATCTACTGTATATAGAGAACTAGCAGTGACTAGTGAGTCAGAGTAAAATATAGACATGTGAATGGCATAGGAGATTCATGACTACAGCTAGAAGTGATTCATGACTACAGCTACTGGGGTAATATCCACATGACTATTTCCACTCCCCCATCCCCAATCAATACACAAGGATCCGTTCAAGTTATGTTAAGATTCGTGATAAGCCCATAATTGGGTGATACGTGAGTGATTCATGAAGATTCATGAAGGCTCGGTGATCATGAGAGTACATGAGTCACTAGCTGATACATGAAGATTCATGATAACAGAAGCATAAGATACATGATGATTCGTGAAACGCACAACATGATGTATCTGATGCTCCCGAGAGGGATAACATCTCATGAAAAGATCCATATAGTACCAATCCGTGATAACAATCGTGTCAGCATCAAGTAAAGTAATCTAGAGCAAGAATATAAATCTGGGCAAGTATGAAACGGTCAGAGAATGTACTCGCCTGATAACTGAATGTCTGAAGAGGATATACTGTCTGAGGAGAGGTGTATGGCTCCTAATCAGAGCAATACAAGTCACAATGTATCCACAATGGTAAAAATAAAGTATACAATGCATACTACATGATTCTAGGTCAATCTGGTCAAAAGTCAACTCTTGGTCAACTCTAATAGTCAAACTAGGTCACAGGAAGTCATACTAGGTCACAGGAAATCAAACTAAGTCAAATAAAGTCAAACAAGGTCAAACAAGTCAAGATTAGTTAAATCTAGGTCAAAGTCAACTCTTGGTCAACATTCTAATCAAACTAGTCAAATACTAGTCAACATGATCAATCTGGGTCAAGTCTAGGTCAACTTAGACCAACTAAGGTATTGGTCAAACAAAGACTAGTCAGTAAGGTAATTAGGTCAAACAAAGACTAGTCAATGAGGTAATTGGGTCAAACATGGTCAGACTAGTTAAACTAGTTATTTTAGGTCAATTAGGTCAAATTGAGTTAGCCTCTAATGCCATAGGCTTGTAACCTAGGCCATAGGCTTGATAACCTATAGGTTTCCTTATAAACCTATATCTTGGAAGTCATATATATATATATATATATATATATATATATATATATATATATATATATATATATATATATATATATATATATACACATCTATCTATTACCTATATACCAATATGGGATACATTATATATATATTACAAATCACCCACATATATATATAATGACACTATATGATCTAGTAAAAAAATATATATATCATATATATATATATACCTATATGTATTCACAAAACTTATATATATATTACAAATCATAGAGGGGGAAGAAAGTGAGAGAGAGAGAGAGAGAGAGAGAGTTAACAGTGAGAGAGAGGGGGAGACTGCTGTATACAGCAGGGGGGGTTCCAGATTCTGGAACCAAGAATGGGTCCCTAAACACATAATACACACACACACAGTTACATATATATACATATATATGTATATATATACACAACTACCTATACACATAACTAAACATCCTCATTTCTCACCTACACACACACATATACATATACTACCTATACATACACTAAAAATACACATATACAAGTATAAAATATAACAAAAATCAATTTGAAACTCATTTTTGAAAACTGGAATTAATCCCCAATTCTGGAAAAACTGCCACTGTGCAGGAAAATGGGCAAACCCATTTTCATGACCCAAACCGAGCTAAGGCTCGAACCTAAGGGTTGCTAACTGATGCCCCAAGTGTCCTCTAGTGTCTAGGGGGCCTGACACGACACCACGACACGGTTTGACGTGTCCAAACTCAAAAGAACCCAATCGGGTAAACACAGTGCACTGTGCAGTGCACTGTCTCGTGCACAAGTTCGCGTGTGTGTAGGACACGACACACACATCCACGTGTCTCGTGGTCATGCACACGTGTAGCCCACGTGTTGGGCTACACACTCGTGTCACCACGAGGTGTCCACGACTCGTGTCCGTGCGACACGAAGGCCGTGTCAGTGAGGAAAAATGTGCGCGTGCAGTGCAGTGCACGACCAGTGCACGTGTCCTCGTGTCCTCGATAGGACACGAGAGTGTCTCAAACTCGAGGGGGGGCATGACAGAGGTTGCCCCCTCCACTGTGTCAATTTTCCCGTGTCCATGTATCCTACAGTGTCCGCACTAGGTGTCGAGTAGCAGGAGAGGCTGCACAGTCTCGTGCGCGTGTGTCGGAGGGTCGTGTGCTCCACACGTGGCACGTAGAGTCTTGTGCTCGTGTCAGTGGATAGGTGGGGTGGTTAGGTTCGTGTCTAGGTTTTTGTATCGTGTCCACGACTCGTGTGGACACGACAGGAAGTGTCAACAGTATCGGGTTTTTCAGTGTGCACAGTGGGGTTTAACAGTGTGTTCGTGTCCTGTTTTGGACACGGACACAACTCGAAGTGTGCTCAGTCTACTAGGGTTGTGTCCTACATGTCTAGGGCTACCCAAAAATATATTTTGTTTTGAAAAACTACAACTTTTATTCCTAAGTGGCATTTCATCAAACACTGCAATTAGAACACAGATACGTGTCCGATACGGACACCAAACCAACCCTAAATCTCACCAAACTTAGCCTACAGTTCCAAGGTACCTAGATGCATGCAACCATGAAGAGAAATCACAATATTAATAGGTTTTTGGGCATGTTACCTATGAGTGCAAAAATCCAATGAAACCAAGGTAGGGGGGTTTGTCCTCTTCACTTGAGATGGCCAAATTGATCTTCAACCTTGCTAGCTAGCCTCCCTTAGTATCCTCAATAGTAGGAGGTTCCAATGCAAGAAATTTGGCTCAATTTGGAGCTAAATTGATTGAGTTGTGAGGGTGTGAAGTTGTAGGAAAACTAGAGTTTTTGTGAAAGAATGAGGCTTGAATGAAGGGGGGTGTATATAGGATGGGGGCATGGGTTGGCTGCCATGGGGGTAGGGGAGGGTGTCCTACCACCTTGCAAACTTAGCCCCTAAGTCTTTGACTAAGGGGTTAGATATTTAGGTTCTAAAATATCTAAAAAGTAAATATCTAGATATTTCTAACATAAGCTAACATCTAACATTAGTCTCCTAGGTTAGTGGCTAATCTCTAGATTAGTGCTAAACTAGGTTAGGAGCTAACATGACACTAATCAATAATTAAATAATAATAAAAACACATAAATCCAAATAAATCCTAGAAAATTACCAAAATACCCTTTAGGCTAAAAAGCCCTAATTTGATGTTCTAAACCTATGGCTAGGCTCACATGATCATGGTTAGTCTCTAGGTTATGAAATCTCTAGGGTTTACACTAGGGTTATACTAGTAAAGTCACAAAGTCATAAGTCATGACTTAGAAAATGGTTTTAATTAACTAAAATCACCAAAAATCATATTATGACTAAAATACCACTAATAAATAATAAAAATAATAAATTTTCAAAATATCCCAATTTCAAAAAACTGGGTGTTACAATATAACACGAAGAATAGTCATTCTCTTGTATTTTAACAAGGAGAATGCCATTTTCGTGTAAATTAGGCATTCTCCATTTTACTAAAACGGAGAATGGCATTCTCCATGTTTTTAACACAGAGAATGGCCATTCTCCTGTGTTTTAACATTTGAATGACCATTCTTCGTGTAATTTAGCACAGAGAATTGCATTCTCCGTCTTAAATTACACGGAAAATATCCATTCTCCGTGCTAAATTACACGGAGAATGGTCATTCTCCTACGTTTTAACACTGGGAATGGCCATTCTCCGTGTAAATTAACACAGAGAATGGCATTCTCCGTATAAAATGTCACGCCCTGCTCCCGTAGGAGCGATCGTCCCCGCTAAGACGTGATGCCGTACGAGACTAAGTTGCTCTCGTGCAAGGCCAAGTTCAGAAACGGCCGATTTGAGCTTGGCCACAGAGTCGCACAGAGTGTCTCCATTTGCAGCAGAAAGTAAATGAACACAAGTTGGAACAAATTCAATCCCTTTATTAATTTTCAAGAAGTTTACAAGCGGCGCTAGGCCGAGTTAACAAGTCTCTTAAGCTCTCTCTCTCTCTGAAACATAAAAGGCGTGCCAAGTGGCTTACAATATGGAATGATTCATGGCGATGTTCCGATACATTATGTCCTGTATATAGTGATTCAGCTCCTTGCAATGCTCCAAGGCTCCAGAGTTAGCTTCGCGTCTTAGCACGTTCGAGGGAAGCTCCGGACCCGACGATGTCTCCTGCACCCTGCAAGAAATCTGTGGGGTTATCAGTACATTGTTATGCACTGGTGGGAAGGCTAGCTCGCCCATAATGCTATCATTACCAAACACGTTCTATATACTTTTTTGCACCATCTATCATTCATTGTCTTTCTAATCTTGCCTTAGGATCAGTTTCATGGCATATTTCATAACCTATCTCGTGTTACCGATTTTGAGTGTTTGCATGGAAATACATGCATGACTTACCCATACTTACCGTCCGGCCTTCTCTGTCCAAGGTAAACCAATTTAGTCAACAATTCATATATAACAACTTAACGTAATTCACGTAAACATTCAGTGTTAAGGGCGTGTCCCTGCCTCAGATTCTACAACGTGTTTTTGCTTGCAAAGATACGTTATGACCACGCCTTGTTCAGATAATCATTCTCACTGGGATATCATATCTACTCAACCAGTCAGTTGTGTTACACTCGAAGGGTTTGTTATAACGACCATGTTCTCTCAACTATTCAATTGTTTAGTTCACTTAGACTACTTTGTTTCAATACAAGGACTTGCACGTGGATTGCCACCAACAAGCCCACTTAATCTATATGCACCGGTCGCTGGCATCACAAGCCATTTTGGACATGTTCCTCGTTGTATTCTCTCCTATCATAGCGTGCTGGCTGGTACACCTTGATAGTCTTTTGAAATACCCGGCCTTACGTCTCTTGGGTGGCCAAGCCCGCACCCAAGCAGCCTGTAAGCCATGATTCTGCCTAGGCCGGCAACGATGTCTCCGATCGTTGTCTTGGAATCCTTTATTTCTCCTCTTCCCTCCGTATACGAGTGGGTTGTCCGCGATCATTTCGTATTGTCTTGTCATTTTAACTTAACAGCTGTCTTTGAGCCATATGCTTTTTGTGAGCCATAATGCGTTATCGACCAGGTCGGCGGCGACGTCCGTACAGCACGGGTAGCGAGCCCCATTGCACGTCTCCGTCATACATGTCGCTAACCATTCCTTTCTTTCTTATCTTTCATTCATTCATTCTTTTCTTTCTTTCACTTGTTCGTTCGTTCATTGATTCATTCACGTATTCATTCATTCATTCGTTGATTCATTCATTCACTTCTTCGTTTATTCATACATTATGCAACTCCATGTGCGGGAGTCGCCTTGGCGACCCAGCGGTCCCGAGTCTTTTAATGTCGCTATACTCTACCCGGAACGACTATGTCGATAGTCTTCTCATTTTATTGTTGTAAACCATTCATTTCTTCATTGTTGAACGCATAAGGAAATTGAAATGTAAGCTTGTGCCTTGGATCAAGCATGGAGTGCGGTGCGAGAGTTCCTATATTTTTCGAGTTCTTTTCCATGTTCTAAACAAGCATACAAGATGGAATTATTTCCTTAGCTAGGTGCGTTGAGTCATTCATTAGCATGCACGGTGTTATCGCCTAGCGATTCTAGTGATAGTGTCTGTATTATTAAGTGTCTAGGCTAAGCAAAGACGGGTTCATCGGAGCCACCCACCTTAGCGATGTTCCCGTCGGCCGAGCGATACTTCGAGCACGCCTTTAAAAGTCTAAGTCTGGATTCCTCTTCGACGGGTCAATGTAAGTCTTTCATCGATTCTTTATCGGGTCGACGCAACTCTTCGAGTCGACGGCTCATTTGAGTCGTTGCACTTGCCGTTTGAATCGGCGTTCCGCTAGGGCGGAGCGGACCGTTACATAAAATAACACGGAGAATGTCATTCTCCGTGTTATTTAACACGGAGAATGCCATTCTCCTGCTGGAATGATCATTCTCCGTGTGACCATTCTTCGTATAAATTAAGACGGGGAATGGCCATTCTCCGTGTAATTTAGCACGGAGAATGGCCATTCTCCGTGTAATTTAAGGCGGAGAATGCCATTCTCCGTGTATTTTAGCACGGAGAATGGCCATTCTCCGTGTAATTTAAGGCGGAGAATGCCATTCTCCGTATAATTTAGCACGGAGAATGGCCATTTTCCGTATAAATTAAGACGAAGAATGTCATTCTCCGTGTAATTTAGCACGGAGAATAGCCATTCTCCGTATAAATTAAGACGGAGAATGCCATTCTCCGTGTAAATTAAGACGGAGAATGCCATTCTCCATGTTACTAACACAGAGAATGGCCATTTTTCGTGTAAATTAAGACGGAGAATGCCATTCTCCATGTTACTAACACAGAGAATGGCCATTCTTCGTGTAAATTAAGAAGGATAATGCCATTCTCCGTGTTACTAACACGGAGAATGACCATTCTCATGCAAAATTAACATTCTTCGTGTTCTAATACGAAGAATGGTCATTCTCCTGCATTTTATGGTCATTCTCCTGCATTTTATGGTCATTTGAAACTTTGGAGGGCCATAACTTTTGACTGGGAGGTCGAAACGAGGTCCGGTTTGTCGCAAAATGAGCGTATCTTCGAGGAGCCTGAGATAAATCGCTTCAACATTTGTCGACCTTCCGAAATTTTAGAATCACAAAAAAATGATGTATGGACCTCCGTTTTAGCACTTTTGCCGTTTGTCTCAGTCTTTCCGAAATTTTTCGACGAGTTTTTGAAAATTTTTGAGGAGAAAACCTAGATTCGAAAGTGAGCAGCGTATGGAAGAAGATGAAGTATCGAAATATTTTTTTAAGGGTAGTTTCGTGGGTGTTTTTAATAAAGTAGAAGGAAGGGCAAAAAGGTCATTCGGAACCCTCTTTATATATTTTTTGCTAATTCTGGACACGCGATGAAATGTTATTGCGCGGTGGATTTTTCATAAAACTTCTTTGTTTTTTGGACATTTCATAAATTTTCCCTTGTTTTTTCTTTCTTTTTTCAATATTGTATCCAAATGTTTCCAAATATATTTGTGGTGAAAATTTGCGATCGTTACTTATGAATAATTACTAATATAGCTTGTAAACAAGGCATCGATACTTTTTCATTTTGAAATTATTTATCAACAAGAGATTATTTTATCGATGTACATACAACACAATAATGTAGAATCCAAATGTTTCCAAATATATTTGTGGCTGGTTGCCAATTCCTTTGTTAACTTAAGTATCTTGAAAGTAATCCCCTTTTGCAAGAAGCGGCCATGAAATAAATTAAGTAATAACAAACATTTGCTCTACCGAAACCAAACCAAAATGTTAACGGCCAATATGTGATTTATGGATAAATTCCTTGATCCATTGATAACAAACACACAAATGTTCCCTAAATGCCATGTATATCCAAATTTTTGGCCTTTTGAGAGAATGTGGAAAAGAAAATCCAACAATACTAATTATATGACGTCAGAAATATTGGACACAAACAAATGCGTGCCGCTTTGCCCCTGGTCAAAATGAAACGTTTGCATTACTTCTTCGGACAATCGTTTTGTGTCCACGCCCGCTGCTAACAAGTTGCCGCTCTAGCTGGACAAACTGAAACAATTACACGACTCCGTAATTTTCGTACCTCGTTGTGAGCGACACAATGGGACACGAGAAAGACCATTTTAAAGTATATCATGATACTACTAAAATAGATATCGAATCCGCATCTTCTTGTTGGAACCGCGTCATGATCGTCAGGGGCGGATTCAGAAACTATAGTTGGGATGGGCTACAAAAAATTTGAGTGGACTACAAAAAATTTGGATGGGCTGGAAGTAGATTGCTCCACATAAAAAAAAAAATCAAAAAAAAAAAAAAATTATATGAAAAAAAATGTATTTTTTTATGGGTTGGGCTCCAGCCCACCCCAAGCCAAGCTTGGATCCGCCTCTGACGATGGTATTTGTGTTCGCACAACGTAGAATCTAACATAATATATCTTCACAATCTATAAAAGCATGTGATTAGGTGAGGAGTGAGGTTTGACTAAGATTTATGTATCCCCATTTTACATGCGTTCTGTAATAATTTTCTTACAATACAATTTACTGAATATCCTCATATAAACATATTCTTTGAGTTCAACTACAAAATCTCGTACGGAAATTCAAATAGCAACTTACTATGGCCATCACATGTATTATTATTTTTGTATTTAGCTCTTAACCTTTTTTTTAAGAGCTTAAAACAAATAGATGCATATAATCCGACTATTAATAACCTAGTTTTTAAAATAACAACACATGAGTTTAGGATTTTTGATATTCTAGCATAGGGTCCTTTGACTCATCTCACGTGATTGATGACTGGAAACAGCATGAAGCTGACTGCCAACTCCTCCTTCGCGGGTCCCACAGGCCACCAGTACCGGGTGCGCCGGTGGGTGCTCGGTGCAGATCTCCGGAATTTCTGGACCGTAACGTTGCTAGTCAGAAGAAACGCTCCTGTATCTGTAGCTATACGAGAAAAGAAAAAGTTGCACACAAACAAAAAAATAAATGCCAGTAGCCACCACACACCCCACCACCACAGAACTGCAGAAGCAGAACTACAAGCACCTCCATTTCCTTCTTCATTACTACTACTTAAGAAGAGTACTACTGCTCTTCGAACATTAATAACCAAAGCCTCGAGCTATAACATAATAAGCAGCAGCAGCAGCAGCAGTAAAGTGACTCCTCTCTCTCTTGGTTTGTGCAGTGTGCATGCATTTACTCCAATTGTGTGCTCCGCAGAAACAATAGAAGCAAAAGGTTTTAATTTTTACTTTCTCTCTATATTACTATATACAAATTCTTTGCGTTCTTCGACTGAGTGAGTGACCGAGTCCCCGAAACGAGCTAGGAGGAGAGGGTTGGGGCCGGTAAAGAGCTAGCTTGAGGCGGAACATGCAGAACCATCAGCTCGCGGAGGAGGCCATCGTGGCCAGCTGCCACAACAACGACACCGAGCACCGCGGGAAGGACGACGGGGGCGGCGACGAAGCAGAACAAGAATCCGGGTTCAACGTGAAGAGCTTCCTCTGGCACGGGGGCTCCGTCTATGACGCCTGGTTCAGCTGCGCCTCCAATCAAGTAACTAATTTACTCTCTCTTTCGTTTTCGGCTCCCGTTTCAAATCAAATCAAATCAAATAAAAATTCGAAATTTTGGTTGTTCTTTGATCTGCGCAGGTCGCCCAGGTGCTGCTCACCCTGCCCTACTCCTTCTCGCAGCTCGGCATGGTGTCGGGCATCGTCTTCCAGGTCTTCTACGGCATCATGGGCAGCTGGACCGCCTACTTGATCAGCGCCCTCTACGTCGAGTACCGGACCCGCAAGGAGAAGGAGAATGTCAGCTTCAAGAACCATGTCATCCAGGTCCGCTCCATCAATTCTTTCTTTTTTCTTTCTTGTAATTTTGATTCTTTTTCCTTCTTCTTTTGTGTCGGTGTCCAGAAACGCTAGTGAAATTGTAACAAAAAGTAAAGTATGGGTGAACAATTGAGTAACAAAAAGAAATTGGAAGATTTCGTTGAAGTCAATTGATTATTGGAACAGCTCTGTAAAATCAACTATATATAAATCCTTCTTTCGTAGCTTAAAAAATGATCAAAATCTTCATCTTCTGCATCAGTGGTTCGAGGTGCTGGATGGGCTGCTGGGGAAGTACTGGAAGGCCATCGGCCTCGCCTTCAACTGCACATTCCTCCTCTTCGGATCGGTCATCCAGCTGATCGGTTGCGCCAGGTTGATCACTTCAATCTTTCAATTTCCTTCCACTGTTCAAATGAATTACTATATAAACTTGTTCTAATCGCATCCAACTGATTTATACTGAGCAGCAACATATACTACGTGAACGACCGGCTCGACAAGAGGACGTGGACGTACATATTCGGCGCGTGCTGCGCCACCACCGTCTTCATCCCGTCCTTCCACAACTACAGGATCTGGTCCTTCCTCGGCCTCGGCATGACCACCTACACCGCCTGGTACCTCACCATCGCCGCGTTCGTCCACGGCCAGGTACCAATTGCTACAACTACAACTAATTCTCGTTATGATCAGTACATTGTTGGTTTCGTACTTCAACAATTGGATGGTGTATATGAAAGTGTTCTTCTTTCTGCAGGACGAAGGTGTGACCCACTCCGGACCGAAGAAGCTGGTCCTCTACTTCACCGGAGCAACCAACATTCTCTACACCTTCGGCGGCCACGCTGTTACTGTGTAAGTTTTAGTCACTAACTAGTTTACGTTATTTGGATTCACTGCCTCCAATATTTACATACACATCTACACTCTCCCCGCTATTCAATTCTGAAATCGTCCACCTAGTGTAAAAATGTATACCTCTCACCACAAGAGCCAGCTAGCTTAGTTCGACAACTAACTAGTACTTTCACAATATCTAGAAAGTTAAAAGAGTTCGATTTCAGAAACTAAAATAACAATTTAACAATATTAAAGAATGAGATGCATATAATCCTAAGATTTTTTTTTTCTTTTCGTGTCTGAGTTTTAAAAATTAACAACTCATGAGTTCCTGTTTTTGTTCCAACTACTATAATTCGAGTTACTAATAATTGAACAGTTAATTTTCTTTTTTTCTTTCCATAGTCTACTTTTTTGAACTTTTTACAAGCACCTTCTATAGCAGCAGCTTTTGCTGCCTTGTGTGAATCATTTTCTCGGAAAAGTACCATTGCTGCTGCTACCAATGAGAGTAATTCAGTTCCTATGCTATTCCCTATTGATTTTTGTGGGCTATGTAATGGAATAGGCACAACCACACAGCTGTAGGCTCAGTTATTGCTGGGAATTGACCTATAAAGGAATTTGCTCAGTTTAGGAGAAGAACAAGGGAACCATTTTAAGTGGTAACAATGATGAAAGTGAGTAAAAGTGGAGGATACGAATATTGGGAGTCTATAATATTCTAACCATTAATTATATCGATGTGATTAGCTTTTTATGATCATGCTTTACTTAATCTCCATTTTAAGAAGGTCTCTTTGAGACACTGTTTTAAAAACCAAAGCGGACCGGACTGCGGATTGAACAGGCTAATCGAAACAGTACCTTTTTAGGCTGGTTTAATACTGACCCACTATTTTTTTCCCCAAAAAAGTTGGTCAACTTTGGAAACCGTCTAACCCAATTAAAATTTTGAATCTATTTAACCTGACTTTTTAATTTATTTTGGGACTTTATATACAATCAAAGCTGATATATTTGCTTATTCAAAAGTTCTACTATGGTAAACTTACATAACAAGTAGTATATATGTAATTGTGTACCATGTAACATGGTAATTGTAAGATTGTAAACGTATAAGTAATTCAATTTTGATTAACCTACTGATTGGACTGGTTTGACCCAACTTAGTATGGTGACAGAGTCAATATCTGGTCCGATTTTTAAAACATTGCTTAGAAAATGATATGCTTTTAACATCATCAACAACAACATTGTCTTTGTGCCAAATTCATAATCCTTTTTTTTTTCTTTTATTCAACTCTGCTAAAAGTCTAGTCAGTAACACTTAACAAAAAATATATTCTTTTTTAATGTCAAACTTTAATTGCATCACAAATTTTTCCAGTATAAGTGATTAACGAAAGGTCTGCCTCAATCCTAATGATTTCTTCAACTACTATTTTACAGTTGTTCCTCAGAAGGATGTGCATTTGCTTTGTTTATTTGTTTACTTATCTGCCCCTTGACTATGCAACATGTGACTAAGTACTAGTTGAAGATTTGTTAATATCTTAGTAGGTATCTAACTAATCAACAAATCAATTTATTTTAATTATAATTCGGTTGGAGAGTTCGAATCCTGTCGGTTCAGTCTGACGTCCACACTATTTTTTACATAAACTATAAATGCTGGACACTCAATAAGTCAAATCGATCTTAACAATTTGTCACACAATTTAGAGCCTGTGTATAAAATCGTGTACATACCATGCAAATGGCCGTTTTTTGTTAGTTAATTTTTTCGGCACCCTATCTATACACATTCTAATCCGCCCCCAAAAAAATTTGGAACAGCGAGATCATGCACGCCATGTGGAAACCTCAGAAATTCAAGACCATCTACTTGATTGCAACGCTCTACGTATTCACGCTGACGCTGCCGTCCGCGTCGGCAATGTACTGGGCGTTCGGCGACCAGCTCCTCACCCACTCCAACGCCTTCGCGCTGCTCCCCAAGGACGGGTACCGCGACGCCGCGGTGGTGCTGATGCTCATCCACCAGTTCATCACGTTCGGGTTCGCCTGCACCCCGCTCTACTTCGTGTGGGAGAAGGTGATCGGGATGCACGACACCAAGAGCATCTTCCTCAGGGCGCTCGCCCGCCTGCCCGTCGTCGTACCGATTTGGTTCCTCGCGATCATCTTCCCCTTCTTCGGCCCGATCAACTCTGCGGTCGGCGCGCTCCTCGTTAGTTTCACGGTCTACATCATCCCCGCCACGGCGCATATGCTCACCTACCGGACCGCCTCCGCTCGACAGGTATGTACAACCTCCTCTACTCCCATGACGTTCCTTGATTGTATTTTTTTTGTTCGGATTTGATCTTTAAACTGCTCAATTTCTTACAAAATTTTGATCTAATCAATCCAATCGGCTGTTGTTTCAGAAAATATTCGAAAATACTTAAAGTGTTGGTTCCGATCTCTCATGACTTTCACACTTATATCTTTTTGAATGTTTTTGGAAATAACAGTGTCGGAATTTTTTTTAGATCATAATTTTGTGAGAAATTCGATAATTAAATGATATAATTTGAACAGTTAAAAAAAAATTCCAACAACTCTTATTTCCAAGAATTTTTAAAAATATTCAAGTGCTATTTCAGAAAATATTTGAAATGCTATGCCTACAAACACTTACAGTCTTTTTACAACTGCCACGTATCGGACTTCGATTGGAGGAGGAAAAAAATGGTGGGTCGGATGGAACCCATGTAGCAGGGGATAAGAGGAGAAATGGGATCCGGTGGAACTCATATGTAAGGAATGGAAGAGAAAAATTATAAGAAGATTGTAAATATTTGGTTGTAGACCGAACATTTTCCTACTTTTATATATATATATATATATATATATATGATTCGGATCATAGGCTGTAACAGTCACCTCTGGTTAATGGGACCTTGAGGAGGTCGACAATATAATTGTTCCTGACATGATCCCCTCACCCTTCCACCACTGGAGTCCATTGGACTTGGATTGGGACTGAACAGCATTTAATGTTCACGGTGACACGTTCCTTTCATTTCTCTAGACCATATATACATGTACGTCTGCATCAATGTTTTAAAAACTCGACCGGTGCTTGACCCGGCCAAGGCACTGGATCGGATCAAATTGGGTCAACCAGTTGGTTCAACCACTGGATTAATCTAAGTAGTCCAAATTAATCTTTTATGGATATTAATTTTTTATAAAAATATTAAATTTTAAAAAATATCGGATCAATTCTTAACTGGACCGAAAAAACAACCGGTTCACGGATGAACCGGTTGAACCGGCCGGTCCGATCCGGTTTTTAAACATTGGTCTGCATATATACAAACCAACTGTCTGCAATCATTTTTTTTTAAAAAAAACTTATTAACTGGCCGTCTAGATTTTATGACTTATAAATTTTGTAAGTAAAAAGTTTGACAACTGATGAGCTGTACAAATTAATTTCGTTCTGCAGAATGCGGCCGAGAAGCCGCCTTTCTTCCTACCGACCTGGACTGCGGTGTACGCCGTTAACGTCTTCGTGGTGGGGTGGGTGCTCGTGGTCGGATTCGGGTTCGGAGGCTGGGCCAGCATAACCAACTTCGTGCGCCAGGTCGACACGTTCGGGCTCTTCGCCAAGTGCTACCAGTGCAACCCTCCCCCGGTGGTCGTAGCCCCAGCACCGATGAAGCATCATTAGCTGGACTCTACTCTTAACTCAATATCTTTAACTGAACACCCCCCCCCCCCCCCCCACCCCCCCCCCCCCCCCCCCCCCCCTCTCTTCCTCACCTCACCCTGTGATAGAAAGAAAGAAGAAGGAAATGTGTTTTAGTGCAATATTAATGCAACGTGTGCATTTTGTTTGTTTCGCTAGATTTGTAGGAGCCTGGTGATGTTATTTTTATTGGGAGTCATATAGCTAAATATAGATGATATATAATCTTCGTGGTGAACATTACAGTAAGTACCAACTACCAAGTACTGATCCAAACACTGGTTTTATGGTGAAAGATGATAAATGGCCCGCAGTTTATGACTGCCGGATGTGGCCACAGACCATATGTTGCGATTCCATTGGCTATTCCTATTTGTTTGGATCCGTCATCTGAAATACCGATAGCTGACCATATGTCGCAATTCCGTGGGCTCTCCCTATTCGGCTTGTTGGTATTTTTATGTGAGTCCCTCTATAGCTAGTCCATCCTAATCCACTCTAGTTCATCCCAGCTCGAGTTTCTGCTTCGGCTCTTGTCCCTATTTGTTTGGATACGTCATTTTAATAATGCTAGCTGACGAGTGGTCCGGTCGCAGTCAATGGTCACAGACCGCAAGCAAGCTAGCAGCGTCTGTATAGGAAATCAACTTGTGCAAGAGAGAGAGAGTAGAGTTTGCTGATGAGTCGAGTTATTGCGAGCAGTGGCTGCCATTATTGCGGGCATGGGCGCCCAAGCCTTAGAAAAAACGCAACTGGTCTGCGCACCCGGTCGTGGTGGGGCCGGCCGTCCGTCTGCTACTACGTTGTTTCGCTTTTGTGTGCTCACATGGTGTGCAATGCACGTTAGGCAAAGCTACTCCCGTCTCTTGGGATCGAATATAGCCACATGCCATAGTTTGTAGTATATCGATCGATACCGATGGAATCGACATCAGCAGTTTCTTTTCAGTCAATTCTATAATAAAAATTAACCAAAAAGACCAATTAGTAAGAGTATTAAGTTTAGTAAAGTTATAAAACTATCTAAAAGAAGAAGGAAAAAAACTTATCAAGTAAACCAATCGACAATTATAGATAACTATTATTTCGCCCAATTTCATAATTACCAAGAAACAAGACAGTAAAAAACTTAAAATTATTGTATGAAATATTTTTCTAAAATGTTAATATTTTTCAATAATTATTTACTTTCTAATACAAAAGAAATCGAACTTCCGATTCAAAACAGTCGAAATTGTTGATACCGATACTCATAGAACAATCCGATATTGATACTGTGAACCTTCCTTGATTCGTGCCCGATGCGGTAGGTATCTTGTTGTTGTCCTAAGTACATTTTGCACTGATATATGTCCTGCTAGACACGACACCACATGACACTGCCGACACCGACTCCTCTTCTTCTTCTTCTTCGTAAAACCATACCTATCAGATATTGATGTAATAGGAGGCTAAACAAATGCGCCCCAATTTCCAACTAGAAAACGCAGCATTGAACTCTGAATTATTAACTACAAATTATGAGAGGTATAACTCGGATCACACTGCTGAGAGGTTCTCCTGTGTTAGGGCAGTGATGGCAAGTGAATTTGATATATTATAAAGCGAGATTTTCCATCTCATCGATCTGCATAATCTCTTTCTAAAGATTTAATTCACTTTGCATGTATTTCCTCGTCATCTCATTGATAGCCATCTCCAATGGAGGTTTGTATGCCCCTCTTTTTTGTGGTAGAAATCTATTTTAGAAAAAAAAAAAAAAAACTTCCAACTAGGAATTTTATCCCAATTTTTATACTATTTGGCGTTGACGTAGGACAAAGAGTTTCTGTCATAGAAGTTTTTTGTCTCTCATACAAATTAATATTGGCACCAGCCGCCACGTAGGATAGAAATGAATAATTATTTTTTTGTATACAATTTCCACGTAGAAAGTCTATCAACTAGAATAGAAATATCTTTAAAGTACAATGAAGTTAGGACAAAAACTCAATATTAAAAATCCCGAGATTTTTTTTCTTTTGCTTGAAAGATAGTTATTAAATTTTGTTAGCTAAACTTTATTCCTCGGGTTTGTTTATCAGTTTATGTGTGCAGCTCGAATGCACCATAAGGCCACATTTGATTCGCATAATCAAGACTTGGGAAAGATAAGTTATTTCTTTTCTGTGTTGGATGTCAAAAAAAAAATGAGCATCAAAGAAAAATAATTTTAAAGCAAAAAATAGTTCCCCCACTCACCTATCAGCTTTTTCTTCCAATTTTTGTCACATTTTCAAACATCAAAAAAAATTGATGGGAATTGCATAAAAAAAAATCAAAAAATTGATTTTCCCTTTCCGTGAACCAAATGAGACCCAAGGATAAGGAACCAATCAAAACATAGGACATGACAACTAAAAAATGTTGTATTAAATAATTCGTATTAATTAAGGTCAATTTAATTAGGTCTCTCCAACGTTTCAAAACAGTATAAGATCTAGTTGTGAAAACAACTAATAGATACCAGCAACAATGCAATTGAAGTCCTTAGCAATCCGAGCGAGAAGTGTTTCAAAGAAGAGCAGTGAGACATTCGCACCAAAATGACAATGGCACACACAGCATGAGCTCCGCGAGCTCCGAAAGCAAGCCTAGTGTGAAGGAGCTAGTCAGGTGTGTGCAACCATAGATCAGCTATCATATTCTTCTTTATTGCTTTGATCTATTCTCGTTTAGGTTGACCTCTGATCATGGGAGCTACTTCGACTTTGACACACATCATCAATGATAATAGCTTCGTTTCAGCATACATAGCGGTGAAACTACTTAGTGGGTCCACGGGATTGGGTTGCCCTAGCTAGTTTTTGTTGCTCCTTGACTCTTTTTGTGGATCAATGATGGAGGATCACCCGCAACTCCAATATCTTGTGGGATCACACTGAGTTTGTAAGTTGTCCCAAGCAGAGAAGAATTGTCTAAGTCCGAAATTTTGTCTGAGTTATCGTTGGGGCCGATTCTGCCTGTACATAGCTTCTTCTAAGGGTGAGCATTGTTCGATTTTGGACCGAAAACAGAAATGAACCGAACCGAATAAGAGACTCAGTTCGGTTTTAAAAAAACGGTTCAGTTTCTATTTTGAAAATACTAAATTTTTTTTTTCGGTTTCTGTTTTGGGTTTCGGTTTCGGTCCAAAACCGAATAAGAAGGAATATATATATATATATATATATATATATATATATATATATATATATATATATATATAACAAGAAAAGCACAAATAAATCGAAAAATCGAATAAGCCGAACAAACCGAAAATCGAACCGATTTAATTCGGTTCGATTTGATTCGGTTATGTGCCATTTCGGTTCAGTTTCGATTTTACTTATTTAATTTTCGGTCCCATTCGATTTTCTCTTATTTGGTTCAGTTTGAACCAAATAAACCGAATGCTCACCTCTAGCTTCTTCTGCAATATATGGCAAAGAAATTTTGAGCCAAGAATATCGTATAAGTTGGAGTTAGTGTTGCCTAAATCGAACTTAGTATAGGCACTATAGGAAGTCGAGAGTTTTTTTTTATTTTTTTTTTCCTTTCTTTCTATATTTCGGCTCGTTACTAATGCAATGATTGTCCTTGCATATAGTCCAACCATCATTACTACTTCAATGCATGTGAACCTGCTTGCAACAACAAGGTTTATCCATCAATATTTTAATTTCTGTACTTCTTTTATTTGATCCACATATAGTTCTCTTCGCAAAATCTAATGTCTTTTTCATATTTCCATTTCAAACAGTTCCAATATGTCACCGAAGAGAAATAATTGGCGAGGAAATTCTAGTTGCTACCAGCAAACTTTTGGAAAAAAAAAGGGGCAAGAACAACGCATATACGCCGACCTGCGCTGAAAGTTGTAAAGCGACAGTCCGGTCTCGATCATTCCTTGGTGGTCGACATTGAATTTGAACTCTGGTGGATTGGTACATAAACCTAATGCCAGCATATATCAGTTATTACATCGTACGCTAGCTACTTATTAGACCGACCTTCGGACACAAAATATGGGTACATTATCGACGGATTGACGTGCAATATTTGGTAGAGTGTCGTGGGTTACTTCAAGGATGTGGTGGGTTCGAATTCAACATCATCCGCACTTTCAATCAATGTTTTAAAAATCGAACCGGTAATTGAACCAGTTTTTTGGTATAGGTCGGATCGGAGTTCAACCGGAGTTCGATCGGGTTCAAATAAACTTTGTTTGGTTTGTTTCAAATAGATAATATATCTATATTTATTTTTTGGTTTAGTTTGATTCGGTTCTTAGCATATTTTGGTTTGATTTAATTTTACAACTATAAAGTCTCTCAAAATCAAACCAAGAACCAAATGGTCTGAACCTCACACGATAAAAAAAAAATTTTGAGTTTTTTCTAAAAAGAAAACAAAATTTGGCGGTTTAATTGTGGACCGGTTCGGCCGGTTCAGGTGTAAAATCTGGTTCTAAAAAAAACTGAAGGTTCTTTTTAAAAAAATCGGTTGAAGTCAGATCGGAACGATTTTTTTTACAGATCGGACTTGGTCCAACTGCTGGTTCGGAAAGATCCAGCTCTCACAACACTACTTTCATTGATTAAACATAAAAATATATATGAGTACATGTCACGACCCGTTACCCAAATTGTTGGGCCGGGCCGAGCCATGTCCAGCCTACGCTTAAGATAAAGCGCAGTAAGCTGTTCTAGAGATAACAAGACAAGACTAAATGTGCTAACAGTTCTATAAGTGAAGAAGAATCATAAATGCTCCAAACACAAAAGTCGTCGTATATAGTAAAATATCCAAGTACAAGTAAACTGAAATGTAAAACTGGATACATGTCCAGTTACAAAATGATGTAGTCTAATACATGACTACACTAAGTATCCCAAGCAGCTACGCAAACTAGACGAGTCTCCCCGCAGGAACATCCTCGTATGGCAAAACCGGGTCCTCGGCAGTAACTCCATAATACGAATCACAGAGCAACTCCTCCTCAGTAAGTATACCTACAACGTTATCCTGTCAGGACGGGAGCAAGTACAACCTCTACAACTAAAGTGCTGAACATATAATGAAAGAGATGTACAACAAGAAACATGGTGTGATAAGTCTACAAACAGAAAATACTGAAAACATGGCCTCATGGTACAACTGGGATCATAGTATCATAGTAACATAGGGAACATGGCATATCATGGTTTAATTTGTCATTTCTACAAATGACCACATATAGTTTAAAAGTTTAAAACCGTAGCATGTACGTGAATCGGTCAATAGGTGAATCAGGATGTACTGTGGTACATATCAAGTTTTTCTGGTGTGCCCACACGTGCACGAACGGCATCGGTGTAAACAAACGCGAGATTCAGAAACATACGGCAAGGTCGCATATAGAATGTCCCCGAGCGCGGTAAGTACATACGGAGAAGGGGGTCATGTTCACGTACACTACTAGCAGTTTCCCCTTAACCCGTTATTTAACATGTGGGAGATACGAGAGCAGTAAAAACATGTGAATACTCAGAGCAGTCTAAAGCATAGTAAAACTTGTGCTGAGAACCCGTAAGAAGCATGTGAAGATATAAGAGCTGTACTAAACATGGCCGGTACTGAAAGTGATACAACATGTGAAGACATAACTTGCTACCTCAAGGATCAGTCTTTTAATAGGGTTAATAAATGTTCTAGCATTAAAAGACAGTAAATGAGTATGTAGATGTACTTGCCTCTAGCAAAACAAGCTGCGATAAAAGTGCTATGGATGTCTGGTAACTCGTCACTGTAGAAATACATGCAATAACTTAGCTTTTACACTAAGCTAAAAATACTAGAACACTAACTGGTGCGACACGACTTGTGACTGGGCACCTAACCAAAATGATGACTTGGCATAGGAGACCAATGTGGGGTGACACACTATGTTAACTAACTTTCTAGGGTCTCTACACTAGTGAGGGATGGGGTTCAACACGACTAACACTCCAAATAACACAAAAAGCTACAAGTCGTAATTAATCAGTAAATAAATCAAAAGATCATTGTGTTCTAACAATTTTAGAGATAGGCAAAAAGTCTAGTTTTGCATAAAACAAAGTACCAAAACGATCCTTGCTAACTATAGAAATTTATTATAATTTTTCTGGAATTTATTAACCAGTACAAATATTTTATAAAATCAGTTTTCCTAAGTATACAGAAAGTGAGTTTTGGTTTCATATGCCAAACTAGTGGCAAAACAGTAATTTAAATACTACAAAAATTATACTAAATTAGCCAACTTAACAAAGTATCTAAAAACTATTTTTCCATAATTTTAGCAATACTTTAAGTATTTTTAGAAAATCAAAAACAGCATTGTACATAATAATTAATTATCTGCGTATTTTGTCCATGTACATAATTTGAACCAAAGTTCAAATACAGGACCCAAGGCCATGAATCAAGTCCAATATGACTTGTACAGGCCTTGAATGTGTGAAAACACATTTGAGCCCAAATATCCATGCTAGGCTTGGACATCAAATGGTTGCAGTATTTTAAATATACTAAAAATACAAATTGATAAAAGTGCAAAGTAAATGTTATTATTTTAATAAGGCAAAATTTTACATAGTAGTTACAAAAGTATGACAACTTTATTTTATAAAGATAACTTACACTAAGTAAAGTAAAACACATATATAAAAGTATATCTACAATGTTTATATTTACACATAGATATATAGATATTTATATCAAGGATATATATACATCCATATATTAAAAGTTACATATATATATATATGTAAGGAAAATAATTAATTTATAAAGTATATATAATGTTTATATACAAATATATATATATATATATATATATATATATATATATATATATATATATATATATATATATATATATATATATATATATATATATATATAGAAAACATTTGATAATAAAGTGTATAAATTAATATATATACACACATGATAAATATATACATATATACATATATGTATATATATAAAAATACTAACATATATACATAAAATTACTAATTATAAAATATATATACATATATATAAAATACTGTCAAAACAGTATATACATATATATATACTAATATACATATATATATATATATATATATATATATATATATATATATATATATATATATATATATATATATATATATATATATATATATAACTAAAAGAAAAAGAAAAAGAAAAAAAAGAAACAGAAAAAGAAAAAGAAAAGAAGATAGAAAGAGGGGGCTCGAACTCAGCCCAGCAGCGGGGGGGGGGGTTTTAGTCACAGCGCGCTGGCCAGTGGGCCAGCGGCCCGCTTTGTTAGGAATAGGGTTAGGGTTTATTTTATTTCTGATTAGGTTAGTTATACAAAAAAAAATATAAATTTCGTCCTGTGTCCAGACAGTTCAGGACACAGGTATCCTCGTGTCCTAGGCCTGCACGACACGCACGAGTCCTAACTCGCGTGTCCAACCCTACCAGTATGTTCGTCGTGTCCAGGCGAGTCTGTGTCCGTGTACGCGAGACGTGAGTCGACACGAGCACAAAGAGACACGTACGTGTCCGGCGTCGTAGGGGGGGTTTCGATGGTGCTGACGGGCGGAGGAGACGTCGGGACGGCGGCGGAGTGGTGGCGCTGGACGCGGCTCGTCGAGGCGGTCCTGATGGTGGTGGTTGGGGACGACGACGTCGAGCGGTGGTGGTCGAACGGGGGTCGCCGGAGTTAGGGTTAGGGTTTAGGAGTTCGTCGGGGTAGAACGGGGCGGTTGGGGGCTGTGGGGCGTCGTGGTGGTGATGGCTAGGTCGGGGGGCTGTGGGGGTTTAAATAGGGGGTTTAGGTCGGTCGGGGGCAGCCGGATTCGGCGGGGGTAGCGTCGGTGAGTCGGTCGGGCAGCGTCGTGAGTCAGAGGAGAGAGAGAGAGTCGGTCGGGGGGGGGGGGGGGGGGGGGGGGTCTGTAGATTTACACTTAGGTCCCCCAGAATTAGAAAATTACATAATAGGTTCCCGCAGTAATAAATGCAAATAAAATTTGCATAAAACAAATAAGAATTTGCAAACCGATATCTAAACAATTGTAAAAATTACAAAACCACATTAAAACAATTTAAAAATTTGCAAATTGATATTTTAACATATAAAACTTATTTTAAAATCATTTAAAAATTCTAGAAAAATTCCTAAAAATCTAAATAATTATTTTAAGGCCATAAATAACATTAAAAATTAATTAACACTAATAAAAAAATTTTGAAAATCAGGGGCTTACAGTACATTAGCAGATATTATGTCTACTATTATAAAATATGGCTTAGAAATAAGTATTTGATGTATATAAAATCAAAATGTCACAAAAATGCTTTAACCTTTACATTTGACTTTTATCCTTAGTTTAAGAAAAACACTATAAAATGTGTTCAACAAATGTCCTTATTCCGAAATTGTCCTGACCAATTAAAATGAAAATACAAAGACATGTAGGACATGTGCCATCATTCGAAGAATGTAGAATGTCCATGCTTGATGCTCGATTTCAGATGAGAATACGACGGCACATAAAAAATGAGTGCTCGACACCTGTTCGAAGAGTGTTGATGATGTACGATACATATCTGACACTGGACAAGTTACTAAGACAATCTCCAATGGGGGTTTCTATCTTCCCTATTTCTATGAAAGAAATCCATTTTAGAAGAAAAAAAATTCCAATGGTAATTTCTATCACTATTTCTATCGTAGGTGGCAATAATGTAGGATGGAAACTTTCTAGGAGGCTCATAGAAATTTTCTTATCTCTCATGACAATTATTATTGGGCCCCACACCTTTAAATTGATTCTTTTACTATGTGTAGAGAACCATTGGAGAACATTTTTGTATGTCTACAATTTCTATGTAGAAACTCTTCCAACTAGGATAGAAATATCCTTAAAGTACAATGCCAAGTAGGATAAGAACTCAATTTTAGAAACTACCATCTCCAGTTTCTATCTTTCCTATTTCTATGAAAGAAATCCATTTTAGAAAAAAATTCTTCCAATGGTAGTTTCCAGGGCCGGCCCTGAATTTATGGGGGCCCTGGACAAACTTTCAAAATATGGCCCATATAAATGGGGCCCATATATAATAAAAATAAAAAAAATCCTAAAATAAAAGTAAATAAAAAAAATATTACAACCAAGGATTGAACCTAAGACCTCTAGTATGCAAGTATAACCTAATAACCACTACACCACAACTATTTTATATTAGAATAGAATCACGTTACATATTTGTTCTATTTTACATACAAGATTATTAATATACGTATGTAAAAATAAATTTTTTGGGCCCCCAAATTTCTTGGGGCCCTGGGCGGTCGCCCTGGCCGCCCTGGGACAGGGCCGGCCCTGGTAGTTTCTATCCTAGGTGGTAATGATGTAGATGAAAACTTTCTAGGAGGGTTTCTAAATATAGAAACTCTCATAGAAATTCTACTATCTCTCATGACAATTATTATTGGGGCCCACACTATTAAATTGGTCATTTTACTATGTGACGCATAGGATAGAAATGGAGAACCATTGGAGAATATTTTATGTATGTGTACAATTTCTATGTAGAAACTCTTTCAACTAGATAGAAATCTCCTTAGACCATCTCCAATGGGGGTTTCTATCTTTCCTATTTCTATGAAAGAAATCCATTTTAGAAAAAACTTCTCCAAATGTTGATTTCTATCACCATTTCTATCATATGACAATGATGTAGGATAAAAACTTTCTAGGAGGGTTTCTACATCTAGAAACTCTCATAGAAATTCTTCTATCTCTCATGACAATTATTATTGGGTCCCACACCCCTAAATTGGTCCTTTTACAATGTGACACATGATAGAAATGGAGAATCATTGGAGAGCATTTTTGTATGTCTACAATTTCTATGTAGAAACTCTTCCAACTAGGATAGAAATCTCTTTAGGCCTCGTTTGGTTACCGGAATTTGAGCTTGGGAAAGGAAAGTGATTCCTTTCCTATGTTTGGGAGGCAAAGGAAAGTTGTTGGAAAAGAAAAATGATTCCCAAGAGGTAGGAAAATAGGGGGAAAGTGGTTCTTCCCATTTATCTAAGGAATCACTTTCCCTCCAACTTTTTCGCATTTATTACAAAAAGTTTTGACCAAAATATCCATGTTCATAATATTATTTACCATTTTTATCCATAATATCTTTTAGACAAAAATATTTCTAAGTAATAGTTATTTTTATTAGCACGAGGGTATTTTTGAAAAATTGACTTGATTTTGTTTCCTTTCCTTACAAACACCAAATACTATAATAGTAATTAAAGATATATTCCGACTATAATCCCGATCTTTCCAAACACCGGAAAGAAAAGTTTATAGGAATTATAATTTCCTAAAGGAAAGGAAATACCAAGGAATCAGTTTCTTTTCCTTTCCATTCCGCGAACCAAACGAGACCTTAAAGTACAATGTCAAGTAGGATAAGAACTCAATTTTAGAAATTACCATTGGAGATGGTTTTAAAATACAATGCTAAGTAGGATAAGAACTCAATTTTAGAAATTACCATCGGAGATGGTCTAAGATGAAAATGTTTGTTCTACATAGAAGCAAAGTATTGGGCAATTGGGAAACATGCATGCCCTTAAAATAAGAGTATGAAAAATTAGAAGGCTAAGTTAGGTGAGTGGCGTTGCGCTGAAAGATAGGATACAAACTTAAGATAAGTTAGTTAATTTGTGGAGAGAAGTTTGAAGATTGTACCAAGTGATAATAAGAGGACAAACCATGTACAAATTAGAACAAGAGATGCACTTATGACAACGGCTACGAGTAATGAGATATTAGTACACCTAAAAGTTTGCCTAAACAAATTTGAATTGAAGTTGTAAAAAATGATATAAATTTTGTTAATATATCAGAGAAGAAAATGATTCAAATAAAAAGAAAAAAAAAAAAAGGGTGAACATTTGGAGGGGCCGGCAAGGTTCGGAAAAAAAAAATGATTCAAATAAAAAAAATCTTAAATTTGAGATGGAAGCTTTGTTAATGTATGCTGCCAGATCAGCCTATTTTTCTATTACGCACTTGCAAAAGCAAGTATTAGTAGGACCCTAAGCATGACATACTATTAGACATGAAGGAAAATGGGGTAGAAATTGAGACATCAAATAATAGAACCAAGGTTGCGTTTGGTTCATTGTAATGTAATCGTAATCGTAATGGAATTGGGTTTGTAATGTAATCGAGTTTGTAATGTAATGGAATTACAATTACATTACTATATTTGGTTGAAACATGTAATCAAACCATGTAATGTAATGTTAATTGCATTCATGTGTTTGGTTTACCATGTAATGTAATTGAATTTTAATTTAATATTTTTTTAAAATACAACATAAAATTTAAAAAGTTGATCAATACAAAATTTCAAAAATTTAAAAAGAAAAAAGAAAAAAAATTAAAAATAAATAATAAAAAAGGGAGAAAATGGTTTGTTTTCTGCTAAAAAAAGACCAAAAACGAAAAAAAAAGACAAAAAATAAAAAATACCAAAAATGACAAACGAACAAAACAGAAGGAAAAAAAAAACCAAAAATGAAAAAGCGATAAAAAAAACGACAAAAAAAAAAGATCAAAAAAGTGAAAACCATAAAAAGTGACCAATAATGATAAAAAAAATGACTAAAAACAAAAAATTGACAAAAAACAACAATAAATGAAAGGGAAAAAAAAGACGAAAAACGACCAAAAACAAAAAAAAGGACAAAATGAACAAAAACGACAAAAAAAGAAAAAAAATGACAAAAAACGATAAAAAAAAGAGCAAAAAAAATAAAAAACGATAAAAAGGAACAGAAATGACAAAAAACGAAAATACGAAAAAAGACCAAAAACAAGAGGGAATTAAAACGAGCAAAAAACGACAAAAAGATTAAAAAAACTTGCAAAAAAAATCCAAAAACGACAAAAACAACAAACAAAAAGAAAAAACGAGCATAAACGACCAAAAAAAGTGAAAAAAGACCCAAAAAAAAGCAAAAAAAGGATTAAAAAAGCGACAAAAAACATGCAAATCGACCAAAAACGATAGAAGAAGATAAAAACGTGAAAAATGGTCAAAAACGTATAAGATCGACAAAAATCGATAAATAACATGTAGAAATGGCAAAATATGTGCAAAATCGACAAAAAAAACGATAAAAAAACGTAAAAAATTGACCAAAAACGATAAAAAAAAAAGGCAAAAAATGAACAAAAACGACAAAAAAAAAGGGCAAAAAGAAAAATAAAGGACAAAAAACGACAAAAAAAAACCAAAAATGACAAAAAAATGAACAAAAACGACAAAAATGAACAAAAAAGACAAAAACGACAAAAATCGAACAAAAATGACAAAAAACGAACAAAATTACAAAAAACGAACAAAAACGAACAAAAAAAGAACCAAAACAACAAAAAAAGACAAAACGACAAAACAAACAAACAAAAACAACGTAAAGCGAACAAAATGACAAAAAAGAACAAAAACGACAAAAACGGACAAAACAAAAAAAGGACAAAAAACAAAAAAACAAACAAAACAACCAAAAACGAACAAAATGACAAAAACGAACAAACGAACAAAAATGAAAAAAAACGAAAAAAAATTACAAAAACGAACAAAAACGACAAAAAACGAACAAAAAATGACCAAAACAACAAAAAAAATGACAAAAACGACAAAACAACAAACAATAACAACGAAAACGAACAAAATGACAAAAAACGAACAAAACGACAAAAAATAGGCAAAAAAAACGACAAAAAAAACACAAAAAAAAACGAACAAAATGACAAAAAACGAACAAAACGACAAAAAACGGACAAAACAACAAAAGGACAAAAACGAAAAAAAAAAACAAACAAAAACAACCAAAACGAACAAAAATAACAAAAGACACAAAACTCAAAAAATGACCAAAACGAACAAAAACGACCCAAAACGACAAAA